>BSAI01000101.1:4407405-4556227 GCA_036245035.1 Adrianichthys oophorus
GCCCGGGAGACCACGTGGCCCCCGCGCTTGCCCCACCCAGGCGCCAGACCAGATCCCCCGACCCAGGTACCAGGGAGGCCCCGACCACGGCACCAAAACCCCGGCAGAAGGCCAGGGCGCAGCGACACCCAAGAATCCTGCCCCCTAAGTTATGGAGTTAGCTATGGGAGACCAGAGAGCCCGAATTCCTTCCAGGTTATTTGAACTAATTTTTTCTAAGCTGATATGATCCAATAGCAGATTCCTGTGATGACTTACACTAATATTTTTCTTGTTTTTCCAGTTTAATAAAATTGTTTTTTTTTTGCTATACAAAGAGTTATGAAGATTACAGATGCTAATCTTCCCTCTGTATCTATGGCACTCATGTCACCCAGCACACAAAGTGAAGGTGAGGCTGTGATTGAAAACTTAAGCCAGACTGATAAATCAGCACATACTTGTTGCCAGAGAGCCTGGACAGGTGTACAGAACCACAGAGCATGCATGTAATTGTAAGGTAAATTACTATCACAATGCTTACAAATGTCTGAGTTTTTGAGACCCATCTTGAACATCCTCTGTCCAGTATAGTAAATTCTATGAAGAGTTTTAAATTGGATTAGTTGTAGGTTTGGACTTTTGGTTAATTTAAAGATGTTTAAACAAATTTCTGACCAGAAGCTTGTGTCTGTACTTCTGCCTAAGTCAGCATCCCATTTTGTTGTTGGAATTGAGACTTCGTTATCTAAGTTGCATAAGAGTTTGTATATTTTGGAGAGAGTTTTATTCAATGAAAAATTAATCATAGAGGTAACTAGTTCTGGTAATTTTAGGTCATTGTCACTGGATTTAAATGTTTTTGTAATTACAGATTTAAGTTGCTGATATTCCAAGAATTTATTTATTCCATGTTTTTCTTGTAGTTCTTGGTGTGTTATGAATCTTCTGTCGATAATTAAGTGCTCAAGTAGTCTTACGCCCCCTGCTTGCCAAGCAGGGAAGTGCAACATTTTTTTATTTATCAGGATGTCTGGGTTGTTTCAGATGGGTGTCATTTCGCATGGTAAAAGTGAAGAGTTTGACATTTTAAGAAATTCCCACCAGGCTGTTAAAGTAGTACTTATATTACTACTTTGGTAGCATTCATGTTTTTTTTATTTTTGGGCTTATAAATGGTAGATCTGACAAGTTAATCTTTCCACAAAATGCCTGTTCCAGATCCATCCATGGGTTGGTTTCTGGATTGTTTTTTATCCATCTTAAGAGGTACTGCAGTCTGTTGGCAAGAAAGTAGTTGTGGAAGTTAGGCAATTCTAAGCCTCCACAGCTTTTTCCAGATTTTTAAAGTTTTTAGACTAATTCTTGCAGGTTTATTGTTCCATAAGAAGCTGGATATGGCAGAGTCTAATGTTTTGAACCATTTTAGTGGTGGTTGTGTGGGGATCATTGAGAACAGATAATTAACTTTGGGTAAAATTTTCATTTTTTCTGTGGCTATCTTACCCATGAGTGACAGAGGGAGGTTGACCCAGCCGGTTAGATCGTCCTGTATACTTTTCAATAATGGGGTGTAGTTTAGTTGCACCAGCTCTGATAGTTTCTGGGAGAAATAAATACCTAGATATTTGATATTGCTTGATTTGACTGGGATTGAGGTCGTTTGCTCGGCATTACCATTCAGTGACAATAAAACTGATTTGTTCCAGTTAATTGAGTAGTCTGAGATAGAGGAAAATTCATTAATAATTGTTGTTGTTTCACTAATGGAATGTGAATTGTTTAGAAAAAGTAATATGTCATCAGCATAAAGACTAAATTTATGATTGCTGTATTTTGTTGTAATTCCTTTAATGCTCTCACGCTGTCTTATTGTTGCAGCCAAAGGTTCAATAAATATAGCAAAAAGAGAGGGGGAGAGTGGACAACCCTGTCTGGTCCCTCTACCAAGAAAAAACCTGTCAGAAGTCTGTTTGTTGGTTCTGATCCAGTTTTGATGTTATGCTCCCAGAGGTAAGATGGTCTTTCTATGTTATTTGTGAAATTTGAGTCGTTTATTTGGTGATTTTGGTCAACATTTCACTTGGAATGTAGAAAACACAGGGGTGTGTTCTTTGGAGTGTCACCAGGTATGATTGAATCCTTTCTTTGTTTTTCAGATCATAATAAGCATCCTTCAAAAAAAGGAAAGACAACTGCAGCTGAAAAGTCTCCTGGCTAGGGGCAGCATTTTTCAATGTTTGTAATTCTTTTTGTTTTTATTGTTCTTTTTGAGCAGGTAATGGTTGATGTTTAGTTGTACTTGTTTGTGATAGCTGTTGCAGCTTTACCTTGTTATATTCAGTTTACATTGATTTGTACATTACCAAAAAATAAAGTTTTTTATTTAAAACTGGTGCTCTTCTCAAGTTCTTCATGTTGAATGATGGAGTCATGAGGAAACCTTTGTCTCAAAAGGTAGTCTTATATCAATGTTGCAGCAGGATGGTTCTTGAGTTTTATTTAATACATTTTATATTTATGAGCTTGAGGGAGATAACAAATGGCTGGAGAGACCTCCTGAAACTTTGTTTTCTAGCAGATCCAAAGACAACTATTATTGAGTCTCACTGAGTTCTGTCCAGGGTGGGAACAACCGTACCGTTATCTTCAAATGCAGCATTGTTTGGAAATAAATAATGATTTTGCCGTATTGTTTGGAAATTATAAAAGATGTATGCATGTTTAATATCCGTTTCATCTGCAGCTGGATGCCAATCTTTCCAAGCAACACAATGAAAAACATTGAACAGCTCTTTATTGAATGTTTAATATTGAAAAAAATCCAGTCTGCCAGCTCAGGATATTAGGTTACAGTTGGAAAATGTTTGCTTTCCTTAACACTTTGCTTATCTAGGGCCACCCGAGGAAAAAAAGTGACTATTAGGACGTAATTTTCCAAATACTTGCAGCCAGTGCTGAGTGCTACCTTTTTTCTTGGCCGCACTGATCCAGAAGAAGGGTTAAGATTAGGATTATGGTTAAGGTTAGGGTTCAACCACCAAATGGTTCCTGAGTGCGGCTGTTTCTGCTGCTCACCACTCCTCCTGGGGATGGATCAATGTGGAGGACACATTTCACACACAAAGGTGTGTGACAGCTAATGGGACATTAATTTTAAGTGTAATTTTAAATACGTGCGGCAAAACAACAACTCCTGCCCTTTAGATAAAATTCAACTTCTTTTGGACATCCATTAAGTCTATCCGCCATATTACCTGCAGCTAGCTACTAAAGTTTAGCCAATTTTCAAAACTTTATGGTGAGCATAACTCATCGACTGTTTTTCTTTTTTTTTTATTACTACTTGCTGTATTAAAGAATGCGTACTTTGTTTATAAGCCATTCTGAATAGAACATTTACACCATGTTAAAAATATGTAGATCAAATTTGAGTCTGGGTAAATATTTTTTTTGCATATATGCAAAAAAATGTGGATTTTATCAAAGGGTTTAAATACGTATTAATTTAAAAAAATTGAAATTGTCAAATCTTTGATGTTGTGAGCTTTTCATGGTTAAACAAAGGCTCATACCGTCAACCCTATCAAAGTACTGTAACCCGTGTCAATCATACTTTCAATGAGAACCTGTCAAAAGAGTATTGTGGTTTAATTCCATAAATTTTAGGCAAAATGAATGAGGAAAGCCTCTATTTTGAAGAGTACAGTTGGGAAGTCACTCACTAACATGACGGTCTCTTTGGTGAGTTTTAGTAGTTTTATGGACAGTTTTTGTTTCAGTTTTTTAGAAAACATTTTTGTTTGAATCCTTTATCCTTCAAACTGGTAGGTAAAGAGCAGTTAACTGGACTTGGCTCATCTTTTATTATTAAGAAGATTTCACCTCTTCTCCAAAAAGGTTTCCCAATTTTGAGATCCCAGAATTGACAAAAGCTGATAAAGCCTCTAGGAGAAGAGGTGAAATGTCTTCAGTAATAAAAGATAAAGCAAGTGTAGTTGACACCATTTTTGCTGACCACTTGAATGACTGTGAATCCACAAATCCAGTTCCATCCTTTCTCCTTGCTTTAATTTCAAATCTTGAGTGCATGAATTCAGCTAGATACCTGAAGTTACCTTTTATCATTTTAACTGCTTGACTGCTTCATCTGATGTGTTTTAAGCCAGACATCATTTAAATTAAGTGGCTGATATCTAATGGAGATATTTTATCTTCATGCATTCAGATCACATGTGCAAAGATGCACACAAACAACAATCAGGACGTCTGAGCTCTTAGCCTTATTTGCTCATTACTTTTTTTGGCTATTGTGACATTTTATGACATTTAACATATTAAGTCGAGATAAGAATGTGCAAAAAAAAAAAAAAGAGCATGAATCTAACAAGGGAACCAAACAGTGGTTTGAAGCTACCTGTGTTTGAAAATCCTCATGCATTAACAATAAAATAATACTTTTTTGGTTTATAATGAGGATGCGTGAGTATTCAAAAACCCTAAAGGTTTCACTTTTATTTGTCATTCATGTGGATTAAAGAAATTAATTATACAAAGCATAATGGTCTCAGCTCAAAGTCTCATATTTTATTGTTAACATTACCCATACCAAAAAGGGAAAAGCTACACAAATCGGAATACACAATATTATTCTATAAAATGGGAAAGCTCATGAAATCAAGTTTCAGAGAGATTTTGTATCAGATGTCACCACAGCACTTTACAGTCACATCTGAAATGTGATTACATTCTTGTGTGGCACAGATAAAAATTTATTGAAAAAATTATTATTTATTAACTTATAAAAGACCTACTCCAATAAAAATTGTGTTTTGGGTGTTTTTAACGTGTTTTGTGGCATTTTTCTCATGATAGAAGCTATATAAAGAATATGAAGCTTAAAATTGCATTTCTGAGTATTTCTGTATTCAATTCGTAGTAAATAAAGAACAAACAAAAAAATGCCATTGGAAAAAGATTGTATTTGTGAAGTAGAAAATATGCTGGGGACTACAATTTCCCCAATTTCTTTTACAATTTCTTTGTAACAATTTACCCATTTCAACAAAGTAATTTTAATTTTGTCTACTTTTACTTGGATATCCTCTCTTGGATACTACACTCACCTCTGCTTTGGACTAACAAGACTTTCTTTACGAGTGTACTTCTTTAATACAGTTTTTTCCACTTTAATAATAAAAAAATAATGTGTTAGGATTGGGATAATTCTATTTGAGAATGCAGTTTTATTTAAAAAAATATTTTTACATTAATCAAATAGCCTATTTAGACAGTTTTTCTCAATCCCAACAACAGTGATCTGTCCTCTAAACTTCGAACAAGCCCTCTGACTTGACAGAAACGTAATTAAAATTGACTCACTCCATTGTACCTTTTAGCTTTAGTGCCTCTACACAGCACCTTAACGACTCTTTAGAGATGTTTTTCATCACCTTTTATTTTTCATCAATCATTTTGGCAACATTGTCATCTCCATGGAGCATATAGTACTTGGCTGGAATACTGCTGATGCCTTGGTTGCAAATATGCAAGCAAAGAACTGCAATGCCCATCTTTTTACATGTCCTGCTTTGATTGAAAAGTTATTCAATTTTGGCTGTTTTTACATTATCCTGTACATCATTGTAACCATCAGACAAAAGTTATTACTCTGTAAGGATGGCAAACATGAGACAGTTTTCTTATTTGCAAACCACACAGTGATGCGTGACACTAATCTCCGACAAGCAGATTTACAGTTTTTCAGTTCAAAATATTTAGCCACCCCTGCTTATTGCCTCATCACAGTTACATTTACATAATTGCAATCAATGCAGTTGTGGTCCTCAACAATAATCTTCAGAGAACACACAAAGGACTGTGGGTTCCCTTATTAAGAAAAGGGTTGTTCCGTTAAGTTAGAGAAGTATTGGGCTGAATCCAAATTCTTCCCCTATGGCTTCTCCCTATCCCTCCAACTGTTGGGGCATTTGAAGCAGTTTTGGTGTCCACTCTTATTTTTTTATGGTTTATGATTTTTAATTGAGTGGCCGGCGCAAAAAGTCTGAAAACATTGAGAATTAGGCAGCACAGCTTGAATTGAGCAGCTGCAGCGGCTGGCCAGAATTTAAAAAATGATGACATCATGGTGAAGTAAACTGTAAAAAATATGAATGGGCCGGGCCGAAAACGACTTTTGGAGGCAAAAAAAATTGTTTTATATTTGTATTTTTACATTTTTCCGAAAGTTGTGAACTTGAAAAATATTTAATAAAGGATTTTGAGATCCTAGATAAAATATTTTAGGATAGGTCTACAACATAGTTGAATCGGGTGGCATATGGATTAAACACAAACAACAAAAAAAGTGTAGGGGAGGGGTTAAAGAGCTGAGACTGCAGGTACTTTGACAGCTTCTGAGTTATTCCCAAAAAGCTTAGTGTCTCGTAAAGCCATGCCTTTATATACTGATTAAAATATCAAAGAGCTTTCACAGCTGCCCTGGCTTCTGCTTGACACGTCCTGGTTCTCTTACAGCCACATGAGAAGCAGTTTTTCCTGACTGGACACAAGGCAGCAGAGGGTCGGCTATGAGATGTCAGATTATCCCACGGCAGATATGGACTACATTAGTCACAGATAACATGCTCCATCTCTGAGCACGGCACTATGCAACAAGGGCTGAGAGATAAGGACTGGCAAGCTCGGGTGGCAGGAGCTGCCAAAATGCCTTCCCGGGTGATTTGACTATATGAGACAGTGAACTGCTGCCAGACCCAGTGATAGAGCCCCTAAAAAGAGGAGGAGAAGGTTTGATAAAAACATCAGCAGGTGCAGATTAATACATTTATTATTATTTAGATATGTTTTACTGGAATATTGTTTTTTTCCCCAGACATTCCCAGTTATGTTTGACTTTTCAACTTAAAGGTCTATAAACTATATTTCCTATATGTTCTATATCTATATGTTTTCCCACTATCAGAATTTGGATCAGCGTCTCAGTTTTCCACCATATTAGAAATAAAATTCCGATATTTCTTAATTCGCATTTCCTACAATTTCTGCATTTCCCTGAACTGCTCCCTCTAATGTGATCAATACTGCTATAGACATGCTGAACTTTTATTTGCTGCTGCCAGCTGTGTGTCCTTTTTACAAACAGAGATGTGAAAATTAGTAACCTTTTAGGACTAATCAGCTCAAAAGCTCAAAATTGCGCAAAAGCGGACTGAACTGTGCTGGGTGGCTGTTTGGGTCTAAGTTTCAGAGTTCAGTGAATGCACCAGGCTCAGACGCTGGTTGGCCCTCGGTTTCTGTCACTCAGCCTGTTGTAAGGGGTTTGGACTGATTGGGTTCACCAATTGGCTGAAGAAGGTAAATGGGGAGGGCTGGTGCAGGAGAGAGGAAATTAAGATGTTTGGGAAGCGTTTTTCTGTTCTGTCAATGAAGAGTTTTAGAGCAAGCTGCAAGACATTGGTCAGGGCCTACAGTAACCAAAATAAAGAATCGTAAGAGATTACGTCTCAGCATCTAAGGGCGGGAAAAGGACACAGTATTTAAAAAAAAATCATTTTTTCAAAAGCATAAGATTACTTGAAGAATTTTTTAAAAAATGCCTCTGCTTTTTTCCCCTTTTGTCACCATATCACATAAATAAAAAGCAGCAGTCAAGACACTGAAAGTCCCACAACGCTCATCTATTTTCATAGGGTTTCCAGTTGTCTTTTAATTACAGTTATGCCAATTTTTTGTTAGGGATATTGTTGTGGCATTCTTTGTCGAGGCTTTGATATGAAGTCAATGTTTGCAATTTATTCAAATTGTCAATATTTCTTTCAAGTTTACAACATTGTTTTTTTGTCAAATTTACAATTGTATTTTTCAAATTTTCAAAAATTCCTTTAAGTTTACAATGTGTACTTTCCTTACTTACCTTTGGCTCCATACAGGGAAACTTACAGGAGATTTATGGAAAACTGTTGCTTTTAATTAAAATAAACCAATGTGTCTCATAAACAACAATCACTGGCCGTATCTCAGTTTTACAAAAGCGCGATCATTATCCACAGTGGTCCCTCGTTTATCCCGGGACTTACGCTCTGAAGAAAACCTATGATAGACAATATCCATGAATTTTCATTTTTATTTGTTTAGAATGCCGGTAATCTTAGGTGTTTTAAGGCTGCAAAGCCCCAGTTTATTTACTGATGCGAGGCTCCGTTTTGAGGCTTCACAGCGTGTGCTGGTGCCGAGCAGGGGAGGGGAGTTCCTTAGCGCCGGCAGGCTCCATTCATAATGTGGGTGTTTGATGGAGAGTTTGGACAGAGGTAGAGATAGTTTGGAAAGAATGTGGATATTTAGAGGAATTATTATTATTGTTAAATAAAATAAATAATGTGTCCATTAAACACACTGATCTCAGTGTTATCAAAGCAGGATCATTGTCCAAACCCAAACCACCCTCACATAGGGATGAGTGCTGACACTTGGTGCCACGTCGGTACCGATGCTTTGTTTTGGACATGTAAGTCACTTATTTTTCTCTTGAGTTTTGCTGTACAATTCTAGCCAATCATTTTACCTTTCAAGTGGTTGTGGGTGGGCTCATATAGGAATGGCTGTGGTCGTGAGGGTGTGCGGAGCTTCAGTCCAAAAGGGAAAGTGAGCAGTGAAATATGTGTTTACTTCAGCTTGTGTAAAGGCAGGGATGCAGAGCTGCAATGACTGTCATAAAGAATGAAATAAAACATCTTAAGCACACTCATGTGTTCTCTTTCACTCTGTGACACTGAGCTTTCACATTAGCTTTTTTTTAAATGTTATTTTTCATTTTTGATGCACCTGCTCCACCGGAACAGTTTTAGTCAATCATCAATCTTCATTTATACAGAGCTATCATACTTTGTGTCAAACAAAAATGCTCATTACACCAAGAAAAATATATAACAACCAAATTGCTGTAGTTTATAGATAAGGTCCCCCCCTGACCAACACAAACCCCACATCTCAAGTATCGGTTGAGCACCAGCATCCATAAAATCGAAATCCATTCCTGCTCTCGTCTCACTTTTGTCATTTTCATCATTTTGTAGTTTTCCTTTGATGTTGACAAAATAGATTTTTTTATTTTATTTATTTGCATAAATACAAAAGTAAACACACACAAAGAAAGCATAAGGCATGTTTTGTAAACTTACTTGGCTGACATGTTTATTCCTTTGCTTTGTTTTTTCCTGGGCTTTCTTTCATAATGGCGCTTCTAATTCAACTGAAACTTTGTGCCCACTAGATGTCCTCCTAGAGCAAATGAAGCTTCATTAGGCATTGCACTAGACTAGAGTAAACCAATTGGATGAAAGGCTTCAAAGCTTCATGAAATCATCTGCCCATCACTAGTCAGGGACTGGTGGTGAAGGACCCAAAATGCAGGAGACCAGGCTTGGTGGCAGAAACTAAAACATTTAATAAATAAACTGAACCATGACAAAACCCCCAGAGAAACAAAGGAGCGCCAAAACAGAACAGAGAAGATGACCTGACAAGAAGAAACAGAAAACCAGACACTTAAATAGACTGACGGCAATTAACAGAAGTGAAAACAGCTGTGGATGATCAACATGAACCTGGAGTGACTGATAAAGGACCAACTCAAAACATGACCAAAAACAGAGTTTAGAGAGATCTAGTCATCTGCAAATGGATGCATCCATGTAACAAATACACTTTTTTTCAAAAGGCATTTTTTGTTTGCTCCTGATTCACAACAATTTGAAAAAAAAAAAAAATCAATTTTAAGCCTAATTTTCTCTATAAATGTCCTCCATCATCAGAAAAAAATGCAAAAGAACACGTTAAAAACAGTTTTCATCGGAGTGGGTCTTTAATGTCTTTATCTATAATCTAGCTTCGGCAAAGCAAACTTGGAGAACACAGGGGTAACAGCGGTCACTTTAAATCCAGCAGAGGAGATGATGAGGACACGGAGGCTGAAGCCAGTTTTCCTCGCGCTGCCGTATCTGTCTCAGCTGTCATCCACACTATGTACCCACAGCTCATGACCTGCAGATGATTAATGAACAGAATACAGGACAGGTGCACGGAAATTCTTCCAGGTAAGGTGACAAGTTATGGCAACTTTGCAGAAACATTAGAGAAGTCCAGGAGCCACTTGTTCAAAGTTAGAAGTCTATAGGGAAGAGTGGAGGTGTTTAAACAAAAGCCAAAAATATCAGAACTGCCATTTGAAAAGACCCTGCTATGGATTTATTTGCATTATCAAAGAGATTTTTCACACCTGCATGTCAAAGCTTTCTTTTTCAAGGTAAAGAAAAATAGCTTTCATAATATATTAAGACATACAAGCAATGTAATTAAAAATATTTATTAAAAAGGCCATTTCTAACATTTTAAAGAAACTAAATCAATTTCAAGATTTAATCTGAATGAGATGAGATAAAATCTGGGATGGGCTGCTGAGTTGTTTAGGCTGTCCCCCTCTCCTTTGTCCAACAGTAGCTGGGTCAGCTCCAGCATCCCTGTACTCTGAAATGGGATAAAGCAAGCATAGAAATGGATGGAGGAGAGGTAATAGATCAAAGTCTTAGTCAAATGCACCTGTGTGGTGCTTGACCTGTTTTTGGGTTGTATGCACCCATGGAAGGTCGAGGAGATGAGTGGCTGCATCTTAAAGGGAGTACAAGTGTGTCTTACAGTTCCCTTGATGCTTAGATGGCCACCTCAAGGTCATTAGGAGTGTACCGTTGTTGTGTGTGTTGTGTTTCGTGAAGTATTTGTAAGACTTAAAGTAAGTTCCACACGCTTGTGACGTACGTGTGATGCTGTTGTACGACATCCTTAGGTACTGGCTCCTTACTGACTGCGTGCAAATTCTGCACCAATGGGTGTGCAAATATTTAAGTGCCTGAAGGATCTCCATACAATTTCAACAAATTTTCTTAAGGCCAAATACCAATTGCTTCACTACCCCACTGACTCCTTGCTATTGCTCCAGTTGTAGGGGGATTTGAAGCAGTAGTAGTGTTTATTTTATTTTAGGAATTTTAGGGTGATCCACTTTGCGTTAGCGGGCAGAGGAGAAATGCATTTCTTCACATGGCTGTGCTCTGAAGCACAAAAGTTTAAATTTAAACACAATTATTTTATTAATCAATCAGTTGTTTTTGCACGACTTTTTAAAGTTATTAAACTGATGTTATGTGTTGTCAGCTATACGCGCTAATGAAAATGACCAGGAACTACTGATGAATTTGAAGAGACTATTTCTTTCATATTTCTCACTTTTGAGGAATAAATGTAGGGATAGTGAGAAGCCTTAGGGGAAAGGAAGCAATTTGGATTCAGTTTAACAGTCAGGCTGCAAACACTAAGCAGTGCAAATGTCTTTGTTTACATACATTTATGAGGTACAGATTTCCAGATTTATCAATAGAACATATAAAAAAATGTACCAAGACCACATTTTGCTTGACACACTCCTTTTTAAAGAGTTTCTATGTAGAAGTCAAATGAGCAGCTATGTTTTCCTAACTTACAAAAACATGAAGTACAATTTCAATTATTTCATGTCAGTCAGAAGGAAATATTTAGTCTCTTTTGAGATCTTTGTCTTTAATACAGTGATCTGATCCTCTTGAGGTTCACTTAATTATTCATTCATTCATTCATCTTCCAATCCGCTTTATCCCTTTCGGGGTCACGGGGTTGCCGGAGCCTAACCCGGCTACTCATGGGCGAAGGCAGGGCACACCCCTGGACTGGTCGCCAGTCTGTCGCAGGGGTCACTTAATTATCTTTCTGCAAATGCAGAACCCTCTGAAATGTGTGAGATTAGATTAAGGAGTCATTTGTAGGCTCAAATTCAAATGATGGATTTTACTGACTTTGACAGTTAAAAGTGGAATCGGACTCTCTTTCCCACAAAGAACAAAGTGAATTTTTTTTATCAAAGAAAAACTACGCGTATTTTGAAGGGCTCCTCACCACACACACTGATACCTGACTTGTAGCTTTCTCACTATTTATTGTATTACTGAATTTTGAGTCATTTAATGTTGTGTGACATCTGAATACGACATTTTTTTGTTGTTTTTTTTTTTTTTTGCATGACAGTTTTGAAAGAATTAAGACATGAGAAGTGAAGTTTTTCTGCTGAGTAAACGGTTTCACTTGAATTTGTTTTAGTGGCATCCATCCACTTTCAGAACCCGCTGGATCCCTTCTAAGGCTCAAAGGGTAGTCAGAGCCTGTCCAGGCTACTGTTGGGCAAAGGTGGGGTACAGCTTAGACAAGTTGCCACTCTGTTGCGGGGCAAAACAATAACACACTCACACACACTCCCACCTAGAGACAATTTAGTCACCGATTAATCTATAAAGCGGGTTTTTGGACAGTGGTTGGTACCCGGAGTTCCTGGTTAAAACCCACATGGGGAACATGTAAACTCCACCATGTAGCCCTCCTTCAGTGGCTTTTTTTCCAGCAAATTTATTTTTTTTAAATAATAAGCACTCTGTAAAACTATAACTACCTATTTAGACAACAGATTAAAAGGGCAGTAATTCTTGTCTTGTATCTGTGTCTACCAGGTGGTAAATTTTGAAAAATTTCAGATGATATTATTATTTTTGATAATATCCTCAACTCTGTATAGCTTTAATCATTCTTTAGTTTGTGGAAACTTTTTAGCTTTGCTCTTTGCCACAAATAGCTTTTTCCTGTAAATTAAAGCACATATAGGGAAGAAAAAAAATTACTGGCACATCATGTCCTTTTGTCACAGAAAAAGTGCAGTTTTAGCCAATAAAGCCAATTTGAATCTGACTAGGATTTTTACTTTTTACAAACATGCACTTACAGCATGAAGACTTGCCATATTTTCCACACTATAAAGCGCCCTTGAAAGCGTTAATTAAAAAAACGGAGTGTCTATTATATGGATTCATTCTAGTTGTGCTAAATGATGTTGAGGCGATTGTGAGAGGTACACGGCACTCTGTCAGAATGTTTGTGTATTTTACAAATTCCAAACAAGGTTGGGTGTTATTGTAAATATGCTTAAGCGGCTAATGTGTAGCAGTGTTGGACTGTGGTTTTTTTTTAAATGTAAGTAACAACGTCTGTTTGCATAGTCACATTAAAAACCTACTTGAATGAAAATAATCTGTTTTTAACACGTTTTCTCGTTGCATTTTTCTCATAATAGAGGGCCTATATAAAATAATTTACGATCAAAACTGTGTTACTGAGTTTTTCCTAATTGGATCAGAAAACCAGATCCTTGAAAAAGCTCAATGACACAGCTACTGAAAAGGGCGTACCAAAGTCTCTTCTCCACTCCGCTCTTCTGCCCTCTTGCACACATTAATTTTCCTCGTCCAAGCCAGAGGTCAGCTGGCTTCTGGCTCAAAACTGTACGGCGGGATTGATCCAGTATTGCTCGCCATTATTTTTGCACAGTTGGGGCAACAAGCTTGCACGTGAGCGTACAAACAGATGTCTAAGCCATTGGTAGGGGACAGGGTTGCTCTGAGCCAATGGTCCCACTCACAAACTAGAATTGCATTTCTAATGAGCTACTGCTGCTGGGCATGAAATGCATCTTTAAAAAAAACAAAAGTTTCTTTGATTTGGGCTTATAACTGCACAGCCATAATTTAAAGATTATTGGAAACGATTTTACAAAAGAAAAAAAATGGTTGGAGTTTGTTTGTTTTAGTGGTTTCAGTTGGTTTTTTTTTATTTGTTAACAAACAAGGTTGGGTGATACAGGTACTGTGAATACACTAGCAGGGCTAACGTGTTGCGGTGTCTGAGTTTTTCTTTTCTTATGTTTCATTAACAAGGTTAGGAGTTAGTGTAGTCAAAGTGACTTTTGTTTTATAGCCTGTTTTTTATGTGGTACAACAAGATTAGAAGTTACAGATATTGTGAATACACAAACACAGGTAACATTTGGAAGTTGGACTTTGTTTTTTTGTGTGAACAACTAACAATATTGAGAGTTAGCATAGTCACAATAATGTTTGTTTTAGTCGTACCAGTCTGTTTTTTTATGAGTATTATGAATACTCTGACGTGGCTAACGCTTCTGATGTGCTACGTGTCACAAACAAATTGTAGAATTACTATGAACACATCAAGTCTGACAGACAGACTTATCGCTGATTGTTTTGTCTTGATGAATGGACCTTATGGTGAATATGCCTTATATTTAACATAAGTTTGAAATTAGACCATTTACTGACAATGCGTCTTCTACCCCAGTGCGGCCTATAGTATGAAAAATACAATACTCTTTTTGTGTATGTTTCAGTGTACATTATGACCATCACATGGGAGGCCTCAATCCAAACCACAGGCTGGAGAGCAGCACAAGTATCTGTATGATCAAGGAAAACATGCATGGGGTTCTCCTTTAGCCTCACTTTGATGTAATAGAATAAAAAGGAATATTCTGTCTCCCCTTTGAAGGTAATGTGAAGGTGCTGAGTTAAATGATATACCTATTAAAAAAGGAGTGTACTGTCAGAAGGAATCTTTGTAAGTGTAAAGCACATAAAGCATAAACTGTTTTCTGGAACAGGAAAGTATTGATTTCATTATAATCATTTCCAGAGGACAAAGCATCTTTAATGTTGCTGCAAAACATACTAGACTATTGATCCTGAAGAATAATAAAGTACCATTGTAAAACAAGGCAGAGCTACTTTAAAGGTTATTGTCAAAGCAAAAACAATTCTTTGGTTATTACTCTATGCGTTGAATTTATTATTTATAGGTGCACTTAATATACTTTTAACACTGTAGATGTTGAAATATCGTTCAATCTTGCATTTCCAGATCTTTAGGATGGCTAATCTTTTCTTGCTACATTTCTTTGTGGACAGTAGGTGTGGCTCAAAAGATTTCCAAGAAAAGTATTCTTTTGCTTTTTATATTCAATTTTTTAAATTAACAAATATGTGGGTGATCCATTTATTTGAAAGAAATATGCCCTGAGGTTTTTCTAAGCAACACATATCATAATTAAAGCTAACAAATGAAAGGTCTTGGCTAACAGGGCTTCTTTTTATCCCTAGCAGTTCTTATGAAAGCCTGAGGCTCTTTTAGAAACAGTATGCTAATGTTTTTCTGTTCCTGAATTTGAGCATATTTTGTAGTTAAACACACATAACAAGGACCAGCACTGCTTGAGTGTCTGGGTGCCTGAGGCTAAATCAAACAGGGTGCTCCTCAGACTATTGTTCAAAATAAAACTTAACTCAGAGAAAATTTGTCAAATGGTACAAAAAAAGGTGAATGTTGACTGGCTATTGAAAGTGGAGACACTCCAGCTTGTAGGACTGCAGGTAGAGGTGCTCGTTGCAAGTTGTTGTAGGGATAACATTACATTAAATGGAAAATGTTGTGTTCCTGTGTCAGGAAATATTCTGATGAATAAACATGTATTGTCTGAAGTTGGGCTTGTGAGCTTCAATTTCCAAATGCATTGTTCCATGCATTGTACAACACCATTAAGAAAGATTCCTGCAAATCAGGGGTGCCCACACTTTGTCAGCATGGGAGCTACTTTTGAAAAACCAGCTCCATAAACAAAGATCTCAGCCACTATTAGACCGTCGTCTAAAGTAATGAACACGTTTTATACCCGGCGTTTATTGGAGACTGGCATCTATTAGAGGCTGACCATTATTAGAAGATGTATGATTTGCAAGATTACAACATGATGATAAGTTTCTCATCTTTTCAACTTGTCATTTTTCCTGCAACAGCTTGTTAAATTGGACCAGTGTGTTTGTAGCGTATAGTGTGCCCAAACGTTCTGTTCGAGGTTCTTCTCGGGTGACTAACCTTTGGCCAATTGAGAAAAACAAGACACAATAGCCGCTTCATCGGTTTTGGAGTCTGAAGGTGCACTCTTAATCCTTTCTGAAGATTAGGGGGAAGAAATACTCCATATTTGCTAACAGAATGTGGCGCTCACATTAGTGTGAACACACATGTACAGTGACGTGTGTAACGAAGGATGTATGATTGGCCTTTCTGTATGACAATCAAGTGACATACTTATTGGCAAATTTGATGATTGGCTGACAGCATTTTTTTTTTTTATTTTTGATAGCCTGTGATCTACCCACACACTCTCTTCGCAATCGACAGGGCAATTGCAAATGACTTGGAGACCCCTGTTCTAAATAATATGTTAACAACAGACCAGTTCTCAACAGTGACCTCTGTGCATGACATGAAATTACAGCAATAGAGGAAAAAACACCTCAAAATCAATGCTCAATGAGTAAAAATACAAATAAAGTGAATCAGCAAAATGAAAACTCGTATACTGTCACTATATTCATGATAGCCTACAGCAAAGTGCTATTGTGTGTGAGCAGAAAGACATAAGATGCCCTTGCATCATCTAAACAATATTACATTGCATGAAACATAAGACATGAATAGATTGGCAGTAGTAGTTCTTTGTTTATTGCGTGAGTTTCTTTCTAAAAATAATTGATATATTATTATTATATTATAATAGGTGAAATCCACAATGGAGGATTACTGATGTTTTAAGGCTGTCAAATTCCGCACTACATACTGCACGTTTCTCAGACGAACATGAACATTTTTACACTTTTTGTACTAATAAAACTCCCAAACCTTCATTTAAAAAAACAAGTCCAGATTACAGTATAAAAACAAAGATCTGATCGCGATCAAAGACTTATGTAGATTTTTCAAACTGAACACATTCTGTACAGGAGACACAGCACAGGAGAGTTTGATTGAAAATAGTCTACAGCCAATCAGGATGCAGAACAAAACGCACTCTAAAAAAAAAAAAGCATGCACAACCAATAACCGAGAAAGGTGAATCATAATATAGCGAGGGAACATGTTCATGTTTATGGATCATAAAGTTAAAAATCAGATGAAACTGTGTTGAAGTTTAGACGTATGAATTTTTAGTCCTACTTTGACAGGAAATGACTAATCTGCAGATTTATTACATAAAAAAAAGCTTAGTCAAAGCAAGAAACAGCATGAGGACAGCAGACTGAACAGACACACTTACCAGCTCAGAGCTAAATTAACCATTGTGTTATCTACAACAACCATTGTCTCTCTGTCTGTCAACATCTTCCTGTTGCTGCAAGACACCCAGCTTCTTTTTATCTTGAACACTTTAATTTGTTTGTTTGCATAAGACAGCGCTCCCTATTGTGACGTCCTGAGAGACGTCCTGAGAGACCTCTGCGAAGGATAATGGGCTTCTGAGGATGCAAAATGTTTCAATTCATTTGGGTTTGTTAATTGGTAGTTGTGTTTTCCTTATGTTGTTGTTCTTCCCTGAAAATAGTCAAAATAATTGTGCGTTTGTAGCACCTGTGATCCAGACATTCAGTGTTCAAGGATGTGAGCAGTAACATTGTGTAGATGAGCATGTGAGAATGCTGTTCATCACCATGGTACTTGGCGATAGAGTACAAAAAAAAAAAAAAAAAAAAAAACAGCCCAGCCCGTTTTCCCTTTGTGGAATTTTGAATTTGTGATCCCATTGAGCAAAAGTCTGCAATCTGAGGCTCCGGAGCCTATTCCTTCATTATGGCCTGCCTGAAAAAAAAAAAAAGGTATTTTTTTTAGCATTGATTTTGGAATTTATTCCTACAGTGTCCCTATTACAGTTAAATCCAATGAAAAACAAATATCTAGAGGCCTTGGTGATCCATGGATCCTCCACAATGCTCACATTTTAAATACTAAGGAAAACATTGGCAAAAAGTTAGATTTTTTTTTTTAAAGGGCCAATACCATGCAATTGTTAAGTCTTTTAGAGTAAACTTCATACACATGTATGATAATATATTATCTTTGGTACACTAAAGAAAAAATTATTTATGGCATAGAAGTTATTTTCGTGAGCTCTTTTCCTACCTGGAAGTAAGATGACTCAATCACTGTGGCACCGCCTTTCGCTTCTTGTGCATGCCGCCCATTTTATGACGTCATCCAAGAGCCGGCCTCAGCTGCATGTCTGTGAGAAAGTATGTGTGTGTTAGCTAGCTGGCAGCGCAGACTTTTCCTGGAAAGGGCTGTTCTCACTTGTCTACATCACAATGTGAGAACCCACTCGTTTTCGTGGATTGGGAGGGGCTGGTGCTCAGAGAGCAGGGTTTTAGAGGAATACTTAGAGATGCATGAATGGAGCAAAATACCACTGTTTTTCATGGGGAATGAACATGTAAAATTATTAAAGGATGGCCACGTGAACTATTGCTTGGTGGCCATTTTGTGGCAAAATGTGAGATTTCACGTTTT
Organism: Adrianichthys oophorus; assembly: GCA_036245035.1. Lineage (NCBI taxonomy): Eukaryota > Metazoa > Chordata > Actinopteri > Beloniformes > Adrianichthyidae > Adrianichthys > Adrianichthys oophorus. The sequence goes on from BSAI01000101.1 coordinate 4,425,727, forward strand.
TCACGTTTTTCCTCAATATGGGAAAACGACCGTTTGTCCGATTTTCACAAGATTTCACACAAATGCCACCAGCTTCAGTTTACAACTACCACAGAAGTTTCATTGACCTTTGATCTTGGGTAGAGGCCACTATGTTGAATTAAAAAAAAAGCACTTCTAGTGCCAGCTACAAATGAAGTAATAAAAAGTAGAGGTAGGCGGCGTGGGCCGCAGGTAGCACCTGCAGGCCATCCAACCAGGCAATCCACTCGTGAATTTCATTTTTACTGTTTCTTAGTTTTCCCACATTTATTAGAATGTGTCCATGTTCCCTGGGGCTGTATTTTGTATATGGGACTGGCTAAATGTTGACAGTGCATTTTGAGCTCTGTGAAACTGTTTTACAATGACAAATAAATCAAATTGAACTAAACTAAAAATTTAACAAAAAAGTCATGTTTACATTCAAGCTAACTGCAGTAGTAATTAGGGAAAAATACATTAAGTCTACAAAAGCAGACTTGAAAGTCCCCTAACCTGTAGACTTGACATAAAGTGAAAGTAGACTTACCAAAGCAGACTAAAGAAAATGCAGTTATTGATGATTTTCCTCTATATTTTCATTTTTCAGTGGAGTACATTGACTGCTGCAGCATGTTCCCACAAAGAACTTATTCTTCTTATCCTTCTTATTTTTTAATTTGAAAAGTAAGTCACCCAAATCTCCGTCAAAAGTAAAAAACAATTAAGTATTTAAAAAAATAGAAAATTTCCTCGTAGTATTCCCGTTTTAATGATAAAAATAAAAAATAGTCTATTCACATTTGTTTTGAAAGTAATAGTGACGGGAATACAAAGCACTGATGTATTTTTCTAGTGTCTTTGCAGCTTCTGCTTGATCTTATTTAGGTTGGAGTAAGACTGCCTCCAAAGAATCTTTTGAGTGTGAAATGTTGCAGCCCCATGTCATAGAGGATCAAAATGATCATTAAAATGTGAACAATCGTTAACAAACAATTAATTGTTTGTTGCTCAAATGACTGCCAGACTTTCCAGCCAGGTTAGGTTTCCCATAAAATTAACTCCAGAGAGGATAGAGAGAAAATTAAAAGGATTGCTGTATTTTTTGGAGTATAAGTTGCACTTTTTGCATTGCTTGGGCGGGGGTGAGACTTATACTCAGGTTCAACTTATGAATGATTTTTTTTTTTTTTTTTTTTGTATTTGGTACTGACAGCAATGCAAAGAAGGGCTGCTTAGACTTACGCCAGGCTTTGGTGAGTTCTTTAAAAGCGACACAGAAGATGGGGAACTAAACTGATTTTGTTATTTGAAATTATTTAATTAGTTTTTTTGACTTGTTAGCACGTTCTTTATACAATGGTTAGTTGAGTAATTGTTCATATTTTGCAGTAACATACTAGTCATTTAATTCCTCCTATATTTAATTTAGCTAAACAAGCACCAATGTGTTACACTAAAGAAGTGTGTATATCCTTATTCTTTTATTATCTATTCTGTTTTATGATTTCCCTTTTAAGTTATATGTAATGTTTGTTCCTATTCCTTTGTTTAGTTGTTTTCACAAAAGTGCGATTTATATATGATTTCTTCTTCTTTATTATGCATTTTATTGTCCAATCAATATGGTAGCTCTACTTCAATTAATATTAATTAACTTTCTACAAGTACATAAATGTAAAACCTGAATCTCAAAATACTAGCAATCAATTTTAGACACAATTATAAGAAACTAAGTTTAGAAAAATATCAAAAATAAAGGTTCAAACAGCCATAGAAAACAGAACTTGTCTCTCTACATCCTTGAACATGATCGTGTTGAAACTTTTGTCATCAGCTGTTCCCATAAAGGCTATGGAATCACTTTTAACTCTTTTTAAAAAAAGCAGCAAGAATCTTGACATTGCCTCCTTTTAGAGCAGCAACATAGTTTGTGAATGTAGCTGTGTACATTCAAAGTTCAGTCAAAACGTAAGGGCCAGAGGCAGAAAAAAACCCCACCCAAGCTCAAATCAAAACGACTTTTCCACAGCAGAAACTTTAGGAAGTGTCTGTCTTTGTAACTTCAACGAGCAAGAAAGAAAAAGAGCGCTACAACTCTGACTCACCGTCAGCTGCTTCATTATTTTGGAATATTTTTAGAAGTCAGAAACCTCATAGAGGTTGCTTCTCTTTTCCCCAGTAGATTGACTCCTGACTTATAGAATGAATGCAAGCCCCAGTTAGAAACAGTGACTGAAAACACATATTTGTAAGATAGACTGATGTTGCAGCTTCCTATTTTAAACCTGCCATCACTAAGCTTTGCTCCGCCGCTCAGACGTTTGCTTGAGAGTCTGATGAAGGTCAAAAAGTGCAAAACATGTTTTCCTAAAACTTTTCTATATAATAGATTATGAATACAACTCGTTTGTTATATGTATTGCCACACGAATGGATTATTTTGCAGTACTGTTCATTTTATAGATCAAAATTGTTAAAAAATGTCAAACGCTAGAAAGTGTGCTTTCAAAAGAGATCTATAATTGTTAATGAAGGTGTTGCTATTAACTTCTTTCATAAAAATAATTATTTTGAACTCCTATTAATAGAAAAAGTACAAATCTGCCCTGATCACGTAGTTAAAGGAAATTGTCACAAATATCAGTAGATGGCACTTTTGCAGATGTACTTCAGATTTTTATAAGTAGCTCGTTTTTCTGACAGACAATATGACAATATTAAAAAAAAAGTTTACTTCTTTCTAATAAAGCTAGTCACTTTTAACATAAATTAAATTAGTTTAAAACAGGTTTAGGAAGACGTGAGTGACAGTTATATTATTTGGGACAAAATCTGCACTTATTAAGTTACCATCTTTGTGAGATTAATAAATCAATTATCTTGTAGGGTAGAAATCTATTAAAAACCTCAGCCTCATTTTGAAAAGAAAAAAATTAATCATTTCAGTGACAGCAAAAAAAAGGTGGGCTATATGTCATGCAAATGACAGCAAAGTCCAATGTTTATGCACAGATTAAGCTGTATGCAAACTAAAGTTTTCCTGCATGTGATCACACTGTGATTCAGATCCACAAGAAAAAAAAAATTGCCACAGGATCCTGGATTTACTTAAGAATAAAAAATAGATAATAATTCTTTTTGTTGCTTGATGGTGTTGCTTTAAAGACCAACACCAAAATTGTGTTTTTGGTGTTTTTACCATTTTATTGTCATAGTTCACCCAAACTAAGAGCAGAAGTGAACATTTGTGAGCAGCAGTATGGTTTCATACCAAGAAATAGCACCAAAAATGCAATCTTTACTTTGGGGATGCTGATAGAAAAGTACAGAGGATGTCAGAGAGAGCTATACTGTGTCTTTGAAGAGCTGGAGAAAGCTTATGACAGAGTTCCCAGAGAGGAACTGTGGTATTGCATGAAGAAGATTGGAGACACAGAAGTGTGTTAGAGCACTACAGGACATGTATGAGGGCTGTACGACAGTGGTGACGTGTGCTGTAGAAGTTGCACTGGAATACAATGTGGAGGTGGGATTACATCAGAAATCTGCTCTGAGCTCCTTCCTGTTTGCAGTGGTGATGGACAACGTGACAGATGAGGTTAGACAGGAATCGCCATGGAATATGATGTTTGCTGACGATATTGTGGTTTGTGGCGAGAGCAGGGAACAGGTGGAGGAGAAGCTAGAGAGGTGAAGGATTACCCTGGAAAGAAGAGGACTGAAGGTTAGCTGCAGCAAGACGGAGTACATGTGTGTGAATGAAAGGAACCCAAGTGGAAGAGTGAGGCTACAGGGAGAAGAGATGAAGAAGGTAGAGGGCTTGAAGTATCTAGGGTCAACAGTCCAGAGTAATGGAGAGTCTGGAAAAGAAGTGAAGAAGCAAGTGCAGGCAGGCAGAATGGGTGGAGAAAAGTGTCAGGTGAGATGTGTGATTGAAGAGTTCCAGTTCAGATAAAAGGAAAGGTGTACTAAACTCTGGATAGACCAGCCATGTTGTTTGGCAGAGAGACAGTGGAACTGAGGAAAAGACAGGATGCAGAACTGGAGGGAGCAGAGATGAAGATGCTGAGGTTCTCTGTGGGAATGACCAGGATGGATAGGATCAGGAATGAGTACATCAGAGGAACAGCACATGTTAGAGGTTTTGGGGATAAAGTCAGAGAGGCCAGACTGAGATGGTTTGGTTATGTCCAGAGGAGAGACAGAGAATATACTGGTAGAATGATGCTGAGTCTAGAGCTGCCAGGCAAGAGGTCTACAGGAAGCACAAAGGTGAGGTTTATGATGCTGTGAACAAAAATATGAAGGTAGCTGGTGTTAGAGTAGAGGATGCAGAAGACAGGGTTAGATGGAGGAAGCTGATTTGCTGGGGTGACCCCTGAAGGGAAAAACCAAAAGGAAAAGAAGAATCCTCGTGGCATTTTTTCTCAGGATGGAGGACATATATGAAGAAAATTTAGCTCAAAATTGCATTTCAGATTGCATTGAGTATTTTTTTTTTGTTTGATTGTCTGTGAATCAGGAGCAGATGAAAAAAATTCAGTTTAAAAAAGTTTGCTCTTGTGATGTAGAAAATATACTGGGAGGGCCACAAGCTCTCTGCTCCGCTTCATTCTGATACAAACACTTGCAGACAAATTGATCCATGATGGAAGTTTTTGTTTTCCTCGTCTGAGCTAGCATTTGGTTTAACACTGTACGACTGGATAGCTCCAATATTGCTTACCATTTTTGTTGCACTGGTAATGTTAGGTTGCAGGTTGTGAGGGGCTGTAAACTAGCAGAAGAGAGTGTGCACAGAGAGCTTCAAGTTATGGATCAAGGGGAGTGGGGATGGGCTTACTCTGCGGTAAGCCTCTGAGTTGTCGGCGGAATACTGCCACTCTGCAGAAACTATGTCCTGGAAAACTACACGAAAACAGCATAATCATGATTACAAAACTACTGGGAACACCTTTACAATAGATCAAAAGATGATCAGAGTGGGTCTGTAACATAGAAGGACTGAAAGTGGCGTGCTTCAAACCCTAAAGAGTTTGGGGAAAGCCTTTTTCGTTTTCTACGTCTGTGCCCCAGTGCTTGAAGAATTTGACTTCAATCTCACTGAACTCTTTTAAAATAAACTCTGTGGAAAGCTGAAGAGTCTGACTTTCTTGTTCAGCATCAATAACTAGAATTCAAGGATCCCTACAGGCATGAGTTGTCACAAAATTAAAACGTTCCAAAATTTGAAACAAAAGGCCCTTAGAGAAGAAAGGTGGAAGCTGGTCCAGCTTCAAATGAGCATCCAAGTCTTTGCCAAAATCTTTGCATAGTTATTAAAGCCTCTGCTTGTGTCAAAATATCCAAAACAATTTAGTGCATATTGAGGAGGATCTGCTCTAGCTGGTCGTTGGTTGTTTTCACTGATAATTTGAACCTATTACTTATCTTGCAAATAAAATGTCATGTTATCACATAATTGCCAACATTGCAGCTTAAAGTTTGAATCCACAGACATTAGATTGACTCACAGTGTTCTTGTATTCAGACAGAGGGGCTCTTGAAGACAATGGGATTGGTCCTTTGGTTTGCTTCAGGGTTTAACAGTCCTTCATGGTGGTTACAAAGCCCTCGATTGAATTGAGCAGTTCATTTAACAGAATGTTAAAAACATTGTTTAATGCTGGGAAAGTTGAGTATGTTTCGAGTATATGTTTGCATAGTATTTTTACACAAGGATATTCAAAGTGCTATACAGAGAAAATCAGTCCGTCAGCTCTCAGACAAATGCACTGCACCTGGCGATAAAATTGCGCCGCTTGACCTCCAGTCGTGTCTGTACATTAACTTACCATTGAAATTGGACGCCCCCATACCCTGGATAGGTTGCCAGCCTATCGCAGGGCTACGAAAAACACACAGGGGCAATTTAGAGTCACCAATCAACCTACGAAGCGTGATATTGGACTGTGGGAGGAAGCCAGAGTATGCTCGGAGAAATCCACGCAAGCATAGGGAGAACAATGCATTAGAACTATTTTCGAACTCTATTTGGATTTTCCTCTGTGAGGCGAAAGCACTAACCACTGTCCATCTCTTTGGGGAGGATGAAAAAAAGGAAAAATCTGTATGAAGTGCCTGCGTCTCATCTACTTCACCCTTAAAGACCCACTCTGATGAAAATCATCTTTTTTGTGTTGTAACAGATTTTTGTACCGTTTTTCTAATAATAGAGGACCTATATAAAAGAATTTATGATTAAAACTGCATTTCTGAGTATTTCTTAATTTAAATCCTGTTGGATCAGACGGATGCTTGAAAAAGCCCAGGCTATTTCAGCAATTACTAAAATGGGCATGCCAAAGTCTATCTTACCATGCTGTTCCTCTGCCCTCTTACACACAATAATGATCCTAGTCCGAGCTGGCCTCTCGCTTAAATTTGAATGGCTGGATTGAGCCAATATTGCTCACCAATATTTTTGCGCAGCTAAAACTCACGCTTGAGTGGGCAAACGGAGCTCTCAGCCACAGGGAGGAGGTGGGGTTGCTCTGAGCCAACAGTCCCACCCACAACCCTAAATTGTATTTCTAATGAGCTGCTGCTGCTGGGCATAAAATATGTTTAAATAAAACCGACAAAGTCTTTTGGATTTTGGCTAAAAACTGCCTAGTCATAATTAAAAGACTACTGGAAACAATTTTACAAAAGAAACAAAAATTTGGTTGGAGTGGGACTTTAATTACCTTCATGTGTTAAGTGATGGCTACAACCTGTTGAATACAGGATGCTTGTAGAAAAAAAAATTTCAAGAACATTTTTTATCTTCTCCATCTTATAATTGTGTGCCCATATCCACCTGTTGGGTCAGTTGTCACTAAGGCTGAAGTCATGAACAATTTATTTGACAAAGCAAAGCAGAAATTATAAAGACTGTTTTTGCCCATTGAATTGTTTTAGACGCCATTTCACAAAACTTTTGAACAAATCACATTCTTGTAATGTGAGACATTGTTGAAGATAGTTAAACATGCAAGCATATCCTCCATCCTGCTCTATTTCACACCGTCTTTGTCCTGTTCAGGGTCATGTAGATGCTGGGACCTTGGGGGCAAAGGTTGGGTACACCTGGACTGGTCACCAGTTCATCACTGGGCCACAACAGACAACCACACACAATCACATTCACTCTTAAGGTACTTTTTTTTTTACCTGCCACTCAACCTATCAAAGAAGTTTTCAGACTGCGAAAAAAAGCTGAAGTGCCTGGAGAAAAGTCACGCATGCACTGGGGAAACATGCAAATTTTACACGGAGAAGACCTTCACCCTGTGAGACGACAGTTATTACCCCAACATGCAAGTCTTATGTAAGAATACAACAATATAAAAAAAAACAAGTTTCTTCTTAGTAAATAAAAAAGGGGCTCAAGGGTTCAGTACCTATCTGCACAAACATGCCTGTGCAGACCACCACCAAATCTTCAGACTGCTGTTAGAGTTCAAAGACAATCCTTTTTCTGTTTTGGATTGAGCAGAAAAAGCAATTACTGCTCCGTGACACATGACTATGGTCCCAAATGTCACTTGCGCTAAGAGATTTTGACTGTGAGCATCAAGAAATGGCCCACCGGCCCAGAAAATCTATTTCAAATGGCAACATCCTTTTTTATAGTTCATAGTTTTACAGACCTAATTAAGCACTAAAATGAAGCCATCTTTTATTTAGTCCTCTATCCACTGTCAGAAAGCTAATATGCTTCCCTAGAGAAATGTACAAAAAGCTGGAGAACAACAGTCAGAATTTTATAACACCCCAATGCCCTGTACATGTTGTGGTCCAGGAACAGATCACATTTCATTTTCAAAATCACCTTAGAACTCTAGGATCTCCGCCAAAACGTGTTTCTGCTTAATTTTTGTGTTGTTAAAGCTGTGGTGCTGCTGTGTACACTAGTAGGTATGCATTTTTATTAACTATTTGATATTTAATCCACATTAGTAACACCAAGAGGAAGAAAAGGATTCATGACCACATAAGAAGATTAAGAAGAAGAAATTCCATATAGAAGAGTCTATTCAACTAGCAGGCTCAAAGACGTAGTCCAATGAAAATGAGTTTTTGGTGTTTTTAACGTGTTCTTGTGGCGTTTTTCTGATGTTGGAGGACATATGAAACAAATTAAGCTCAAAATTGCATTTTTAAATCGTTATGAATCAGGTGGAAATGCATTGGAAATGCAAAAATGCAGTTGAAAAATGATTGTAGCTGTGACGTAGAAGCTACAATTGGCAAGCCACAAGCTCCCTGCTCCAATCCATTTCCAATGCATCCACTTGCAGACAGACAGATTCATGTACTTCTTCCTTTTTCTCATCTGAGCTGGCATCGGACCGAAAACTATACAGCTGGGTAGCTCAAATAATGTTCGCCATTCTACCAGTAATGCTAGGTTGGGGACGTGAGGGGCAGTAAGCACTAGAGAGTGTAAACAAAGGTTTGACGGGAAATGATTGAATGCTTACTCTGTGCCAACAGTCCCACCCACAATTCAGAGGCAAATTTGGATGAACTCCTGCCACTCTGCAGAAACTATGCCCTAGAAAATGACACAGGTTTTTTTTTTTTTTGGCCAAAAACGGCATTCCTATAATTAAAGAACCACTGGAAATGCTTTGAAAATAGATCAGAGGATGATCAGAGTGGATCCTTGAGCCGATTGTCCTGACCACTATTCCCAAAACAGCTTCATAAGTAGGCATATAGGCCATAGTGCACATATTTCATCTTTTCTTTGGGGTGCAGAAATGTTTGTTATAAAATCTTCAAAATTAACAATAAACAGAAAGTGAATCACTGGGAGTGAATTGGTCCAGTGCCTGTGTAATTTAAAATATGTTCTTTTACTCCACTTTTCTGGCATGTCTTTGACTGATTGTGTGCCCCAGGAACCGGTGCAGTAATCAGCCCAGTCACTGCAAGTTGTAAAAACCTACAGTAATTTCCCCTTTTAGCCAGAGTTTCCTTCAAAAGTTACTATGTGCACAAGAAAATTATTTAAATGAGTATATAGTTATGTGCAAAAAGAATACGCAAAGATCTTTTAATGATATCAGTGAAAACTGCTAATCAAATTTGTTCTGTATTTATTTTAACAGACTCTTAACAGCAAAGAGCATAGTACAGTGTTGTTCTAGTATTTTCTTGTGTTAAACTGCTACTTAGGTATGTAGTAAAGAGGTAAAAATTAATTATTAATGAACAATTAATTGTTTATTAATTTAACAACACATTTTGACTTTCAATATAGATTGATCTGTAGATGGACAGACATAGATAGACCAACAATAGATTGACGGACGACAGACATACCGACTGACAGATGGATAGACAGAATTTAATCTGGACTTGTAGTCCAATCAATAATTATTAAAGCACAAACACAATACAATAAAAGATGCAGGAGTACTGAAGATTAAAAGTCATGAAAGGGATTATTTTTATAAAGGCAGAAATACATTCACCGGCTAGTTAATTAGGCACACCTGTCCAACTGCGCATTAATGCAAATTTCTAATCAGCCAATCACATGGCAGCTATTCAATACATTCTGGCATGTTTGGTCAAGGTGATCTGCTGTAGGTCAAGGCCAGCATCAGAATCCCAGAATAATGGGGAAGAAAGGTCATTGAAGTGACTTTGAACGCAGCATGGTTGTTGATGCCAGACAAGTTTGTCTGAGTATTTCAGAAACTGCTGAACTACAGGGATTTTCACCCACAACCATCTCTAGGGTTTACAGAGATGGTCAGAAAAAGAAAAAAATATCCATTGAGCGGCAGTTCTGTGGGCAGATGCCAGAGGTCAGAGGAGAATGGGAGAATGGTTCCAGATGACCACTGGTTACAATCGAGGTCTGCAGAAGAGAATCAAGAATATACAACTGAGTGATGCTATCATGTCAATATAGATCAAACTACCTGAAGAATGTTTCCAGTACTTTGTTAAATCTATGCAACCAAGGATGAAGGCAGTTCTGAAAACAAAAGGGGGTCCAACCCAGTTCTACCAAGGTGTACCTAATATTGTGGCCTATGAGTGTAGAAGTACACAAAAATTATAATACAAATGTAAAATAACTTGTTAACAGTGCAACTTATGAAATAGCTAAAAGGACAGATAAAAGGCAAGTCTTCCAGAGTTTTCAAAAATCTGACTAAAAGTGTATGGCACTTAACACAATATTACATGTAAACTTGAATTTGAGGGTGTGTAGTGAAGCATCTCACTAGCACCTGTCCTTTTTTTTTTTGCTTTTTTAAAAATACTCTCAGTGCATTGTTCATAAATACACTGTCTTATGTTTTTAACTGTCCCTAGTTCTTGATGTGATGAATGCTGATGTACAGATGGGAGAGTCAGACATCTGTGGAAAATCTTCTGCAGCATATTTCAAAGATGGTTAGCAGATTAAAATCTGGACTCAGTGGTGCCCAATCCATGCGTAAAAAATATCCCATGGTTCTTAAGCGCATGGCATGATGATGCATCACTTTATCTATTTTTTTTTTTCTTGCCCTGGTGCAGCCATCACCCTGAAACAGAAATCTTATTTTCCTGCTTCCAATTCTTTATGCTCAGTAGTAATTTATGTGTCTAGGAAATTCACAGAGAAGTGCAGTTTATCTGTGACGCCTACAGATACTTGGTTTCAATGACTTTCCAATACGTTTTTTTCAAGCTCAACCATGGCATTTTTTTTTTGTATTACATTGACATTTTTTAATGTGATCTTCTCTTAACTTTCTTTAATTAAACGACCACCACATCAGTCTATGCTGATTAATCACAATCATTTTAAGTTCCGAAATTACTTTTATGGACATAACACATCTGTTCCCCCAGAAAAAGTTCACAGGGTGTTGGGCTTACTGAAAATGTTATAGTCCTCATTAGTGTCAGTCTGAGGCTGTGGGGCTATGAATGCCAGTCCATTTATGTGTATGTATATATATATATATATATATATATATATATATATATATATATATACTTTTCTAGAAGCATTTCTAATGCAAATATTGAATTAGCAGTTTCCGTGCTTTATTCCTTTAGCTACTACAACTCTGAACTTCCCTCTTAATGGGCCTTTTGCTTTGTCACATCTGCCCTTAATGATGGATGTGGGCTGTCTGCGGGTGAAAGATGAGCAAACCTGTACAGGTGGCCTGCACGAAACATCAAAGTCGTAGACCGCTTTGAGAGCCTGTAGAGTAAAAATGTTCATGCCCAATTTTTCAGACAGATGTCAGCGAACACTTGAACAACACCTGAAGCAGAGTGGTTGAACGCCAGGTCTGCTGGTTTTTAAGAAACGCGGCTCTACTTGCTGCTGATTTCCTGGCTCAGTTTTGCTTTGCGAAAGCTGCAATGGCAGGTTAACTTGAAAACGTATAAGTAAGGGTAAAGTAGGTGAGATGCTTGCACGTCATACAAATTTTTAATTAATTAACATCACCCCCCCACCCCAAAACCCTGCGCACAGCCCAGTAGTGCTGTTCATGAAATCAAGAGACAATCAGTGTATGTCGATGAAGGTTCTCATTCAACCAGATGAATTTGAGTCATAGCAACTGGACTTAAAAATGTTTGTTCTTGAAATATTTCATCACTCATCCAAGTTGTTTTTTAGTCTGATTGGTGCAAAATCCAGTCCTGGTTCTCACCACACCCAACAACCTTGTGATAGGTCTAGGGGGGACAACAGGAAAGCGTTCTACTCTGGTTTCACTTCTTTGTTTCCCTTTAAAGACCCACTTCAATCATCTTTTGATATATTTTAAAAGCATTCCCAGTTGGCTTGTAATTACGATTGTGCCGTTTTTAGGCTAAATCAAAAAACGTTAAAAATGTCAATTTTTGAGACATAGTTTCTGCAGAGCAATTCAACAGAAACTAAACTCTGAGCTGTGGGCGGGAACCTTGGCACAGAAGTGAACCTCCACTTCTTTCCCATGATCCCTTTGTTTGCATTCTCTCCCACTAGCTTACAGAACCCCCATTCCCAAGCTAAGATTAGTAATGCAATGGAAATGGCGAGCAATATTCGAGCTATCCAGCCAGATGGAGCCAGATGCCAGCTCAGACGAGGAAAACGAAGATGAACATGGATGTATTTGTCTACAAGTGGATGCTTTGGAATGGAGCAGAGCAGAAGCTCATCACCCTCCATTTCAGTTTCTACATCCCAACTCAGAGCTTTTTTAAACTGTTTGTTCATCTGCCTCTAATTTACCACAGTTTGAATAAAGAAATATTCAGAACTGCAGTTTTAAGCTTAATTTATTTTATAGATGTTCTCTATCACGAGAAAAATACCACAAGGACATGTTAAAAACCACAAATTGGAGTGCGTCTTTAATTAGCCATCCATGTGCAGGGATGTGGTTATCCCACCTGGAGGATACAAATGTGGACTGAGTCTAGCATCACTAGACTGATGATTTGATGAGCGGCGAAACATTTCAAAGATGAAGATTTTTTAGTCCAGTTGCCATGACAATCACAGTGTAGTTTGTGTGGGCATCCTATGGGCACCTATCATGTGCACACCTCATGTATGCAGCATTCTTGCACAGTTAATAAGGAGCCAATACGTGCACCTTACTATGGACTGAAGTGCAAAGTAAGGACAGCATCATATGTCATAAGTGTGTGTAATTTATGTTATCCTTACAAAAAATTCACTAAATACTTACCACAAGCACAATAATGCATTTCATTTTCATGACATCTCTTAAGGTGAACGCATAAGACTCAAGGGAGCTGAAAGACACAGCCCTTCCACAGGCCTGGACAACCCTAAAAGCCACCCATATGGGTCAACCCCATACTAGTTAAATTAGTTGAAAAATAAAAATGTAGTTTGAAATTTCATCTAAATACATTTCAAAAAACTGCCCAGGTAGTTGTTTTTTCTCTCCAGTATAATTTTTATGTAACCTCAAAAATAAAAATAAAAACAAAAACAGAAAACAAATAAAAGCAATAATTATTTTCTTTCAAAAAATAGATTTTTTAAAATATTTTTTTGTGGGGCATTTTTTTAAAGAATATTGAAGCTGATATTGAATAGTACAAAGCTGAACCAGAAGCTGATTGTGCTGCAATGGTAAAAGTTTTTAGATCACTAAAAATCAATTATTTTTCTCAGCTAACCTTTTCTTCTTAAACTCCTGAACTTCAGTCCACCACCATGTCTACTTATCTTCATTCCTCAGTCCAGATGACACACAAAGTACCTTCCTCCCAGTCTCCCTGATCACTTTTGTCCTGTCAGCTGGAAAAACCTTCTGATCTCCCAAAGCCTGTTTCACCGCCTCCTTAAAAGCCTCACGGTGCTCATTCTTTTACTCATAGATCCTCTGCCCTTGTCTTCTTCATCTTCCTCACCACCAGAGTCATCCCCGACCACCATTCTATGCTATCTAAATAAACTCTCCCCAGGCACTTCTTTGCAGTCTATGATCTCTTTAAGATTGCAACATCACAAGATGTGATCAACTTCTGTGCTCCTCCCTCCACTCTTATGTCACTGTGCTCTATTCTTTTCTAGAAAAATAATTTCACTACTGCAATCTCTGTCACTTTATTTTAAACGTTTACCACATTATGTCCTTGTACATTTCTATCTTGAACACTAAACTTATTGTAGGTGCCAAAGTTGTAAGTCAGAATGATTGTTTCCACAGTTGGTGGGGGTGTCACTTGATTGGCAGGCAGAGATTGTGTGCATACGTTCACTTGTTCCCTCGGGGTTTGTTACATGCCAGTTGGAGCAGGTGAGTTGGGGATGTGCACTCTTTGTTGACCCCTAAAGATCGCTAACACCATTAACATTAAATGCTTTACGTCGTTGTCTTATGCTATTACGCAAAGATTTGTTGGTTTGTTGTTTAATCGCTTTGATTCATCTAAATTTACGAATGTTGTTTATTGCTGTAAGTAATTAGGAAGCTTCGACAACGCTTAATCCACCATTCATAGCTGTCATGTTATCGCAGCCATCACAAATGCAAATAAAACAAAATAAAACACTTACAGTAAGTGGTGCATGTCATCAATAGCTAAATCTCCCGTTTGCTTGCAGCGAAGAATGTGTTTTAAGTTATTAGACATGTAACCGCTACATTTATCGTTCAATCTGTTTCCTTCACCCACATTATTAAACACCATTAATCACCATTCTCTTCCCTCTGGGATACCCTGGATCACCTCGTCCAACTCCCTCCAGAATTTCTCCTCTTCTACCTGAGGAGCAGAACTATTCGCAACATTCAAATCTGACCTTCCAAAAGTAAAAGTGAAATGACAGAACTGGAAAGTCAGAACTGGAAAGACAAAACAGAATGCAAAAGACGTCAGCTGGTGAAGTAGGCTTGTGTCATTTTCTTTTATGCATTTTCCACCATAAGTCTTACAAAGCAGGTGTGGGACAGATGGAAAGGTCTGGATGAACAGAGGGATGAGAAGAAAGAGGACAGAAACCAAATGTTATGGCCTGGAGTGATCACATGAAGGCTTGGTCCCTGAAATGAAAATCGCATCTCTTTGTGAGTTGCTTTATATTTGTTTGGGCAATTTCTTCATTTGTGCGAGGAATTTGATTTGTCAAAGTTTTATTTTCTTTATTTTTCTTTCTCCTTTTGCTACACCTATAAAAAAAACAAATGAAAAAAGATGTTAAATAATAAATAATTCAAATGCATATTTATAGTGTGGTTGGAAGGTGCAATGACATTGGTTTTAACTTCTTGACCTGAATGTGTCTAGGAAGTTGTTTATCTGTGTGCAAGCCAACGGTACTTTCAAGAGACCGTTAAAGCACATGCCTTTGCCTCCCCTTAAAACTACATTCACAACAGCCGCAGCAACTCGCGTTCAAGCGGCCAATTTCAATGAAAAGTCAATGTAAACACATGTAAACACAGGTTTCCAGCTTCTGTGTTCAAAACTCTCGCATTCACAAGTTTTCACGCAGTTTTCTGTCCGTTCTTGGGCTTTACATACAAATTGGGTGTTCATTGATCGTGTGCTGGAAGTTCAAATAGTTGAACTTTTTACTTTTCAGGGCCGCACCCATGGGCTGCTGCCTCTGGCTGAGGTGCACCTGGTGCTGCTGCTGATTAGCCCTGATTCCTGCCACCTCTTCCCCGCCCTATAAATGCTGGCTCATTGTACTCAGTCTTTGCTGGAACATCAGCAGTCCTACATACAGCTTCATTGGTCAGTTCCCCTCTGTTGATCTCCGTGGCCATTTTCTCCACATGCCAGAGGACCAACCTTAAGACCTGAATTTTCCTTCCTGTGTTACTTGTCTTTGCTACTTTCCTGATCGGCAGTAAAGAGCAGTGAGTCCATGTGTCCTAACCTGTGTGCCTGAACTTTCTAACTCTAGTCGTTCTGCCTGAGTCCAGGGTCTGCATCCACTTACCTGAGCTGCCCTCCTAGGTCAAGTGTTTACATAGACTTACCCAAGCTGTTTTTCCTAAGGCAGTTTCCCTGATTCACCACATCTGGACTGTCTTAACTGAGGAACTTGCCTGAGTTGTTGCCTGAACTGAATCCTGTCCCAATGTCCCTGAGTCAACATCCTCAAGTCTGTGTTCCTGAACCAGTGTCCCAGAGTCTATTTTGTCCCAAACTGTTCTCTTGACCTGTTTTCTTTTTCATGTTCCCTCCAGATTATTAAAAACCTCTGTCTGTTCTCCTGGATTTGTCATTTTCGGGTTTTTCATCATCTCAAACCATGACACTAAATTGCAAGAAAGTTGAACTTTGACCAATCAGGGACTTGGATTTTGCAGTGATGAATGGGTGGTGTTCATTCATTCATTCATTCATTTTCCAATCCGCTTTATCCCTTTCGGGGTCACGGGGTTGCTGGAGCCTAACCCGGCTACTCATGGGCGAAGGCAGGGTACACCCCTGGACTGGTCGCCAGTCTGTCGCAGGGGCCACAATCACACACCCATGCACACTCACATTCACACCTAGGGACAATTTGGAGTAACCAATTAACCTATGAAGCATGTTTTTGGACGGTGGGAGGAAGCCGGAGTACCCGGAGAAAACCCACGCATGCACGGGGAGAACATGCAAACTCCACACAGAAAGGTCCCCCAGCCAGGACTTGAACCGGGAACCTTCTTGCTGTGAGGCAGGAGCGCTAACCACTGCGCCACCGTGCAGCCGAATGGGTGGTGTCTTCTTTGAATTACAAAAGTGCCAGCCGCTTGTAGACATTAACATGGAAGATAAATTAATTATTGCGGTTTTTGCCCAATTAGAATTATATAACACCAAATGTTTTGTATATGGGAATAGAGCTGGAAAAGAATAAGCCTGGAACAAGGTTCTTAAGATTTCCACTGCTTTGACATTTTACACCAAGCATCTTCCATTTGTATGTGGCAGACAAGCGCTAGTAAACAGTAGAAAACAAAAGAAGCCCCTTCCTGCCACTGCCTGCTTGTCCGGTGCCGATCCGGTATGAACATGAAAGGCTGAATGCGCATTCATGAAATCGAGTGTAGTGCTTTCTTGAGCACACAACACATGCCAAGTGTGAATGTAGCATAAGACCTTATTATAAATGCAACAATCATTTCCAATCATTTTCATGGACTAGTGTGGTTCTTTAAACAACATGCAGAAAAAAATCTATTTTCACACCGCCCTCAACAATGCGTGTTGAAGTAACCACTCCCAATGAAAAGTCTATGTAAATGCATCTAAATGTGCATTTCGGGCTTCTGCATTAAAATCTTGTGTTCAGGCTTAGCTACACAAGTTTTAAGTTCGTTTTCGGGCTTCAAGGGTAAGACACACCTTGAAAGTTAAACCAGGTCTGACTTGCTAGTGACATATCCCTTTAGTTCTCAGAAGTACCAACCGTTTCACAATCATGGAGGAGAAATTAATATTTGTGATTTGTGCCTGGCCAGAATTATATCACAAAAAGTCTTTTAAATATCAGAACAGAGCTGTGAAAAAAAGCCTGGAGCAAGATGCACAAGATTTGCACTACTTTAACATTTTGCACCAAGCCTCTTACAACTTTAGGTGGCGGAGTCAGACATGCACTAGTATCGGGTAGCAACGGTCCAGAACACCATCACATCCCCTGTGAGAATGTAAAATCATTTTGTAGTGTTGACTTTTTGAAGGATGATCCTTGGTGAAGAGGATTACAAGAAATGAGATGATCTGACCCACACATGTGGTGGGAAGACAAAGTGTGACCTTCCAGGGACAGGCAAGACAAGGCGGGCCGGAAACACAGCAGCGTTTAGCCCAGAAACAGTGGAGGCAGGAAGTTTGTGTGTGATAAAGGATATGTTTGAAGAGAAGAGAACAAGTTTGACCCTCTCTCTCACTAGGAGAGGTTTTAGTTCTAGCTTGCAGGGTGAATACAGGTGAGTATACATCACAATGTCACTTTGGGCCTGGTGAGGGAAAATGGGTCCCTGAAATAGTTGCTCATGTCCTAAAACATGGTGTTGGTTTGTGTTTGGATGATTTCTTATGTGTCTGTGTGCATTCCCACCAACTACATTCCCTCCATAAACACACAGATGGTGTCACAACAGCACAGCTCCACTTGCTGGCTGTTTACCTTCTTCCGAGCAGCTCTGCTGCCTTACTATCCAAACCTACACTGGGATTAAATAACACCTCTCCTTCCCTGGGGTTTGACACTGAAAGAAATCTCCAGAAAATACTGGTAAGCTCGTTTCTCACTTGACTCTGGTGAAACGAGTAGCCTGTGGAAAAATAATAGGGACTTTCTTTAAGGAGGATAAAATTTCGTCTCTTCCTCGGTTTCTCATTTTCTCCAGATTTTTTCCACCACATGCACAATTTTGCTTCAATCTGTTCTAGTCTGGTGACAGGGGGACAATAAATACCTGAGGGTTCGTAGACTGCTTGTGATGCACCTGTTGCAGGTGGTTGGAATCATAAGGGGCCATAGAAATGGATGGATGCACAGGTGGCAGACAGGAAGCTGTCAGTTCAGAGGGAAATGTACTTCATTTATAGTATTTGTCATTGCCATTCTATCTGTTGTGAAGAATAGGACCTGCATAAATGAGCAGATGAAGGCACAGGAAGTATTCCACGAAAAATCCATCCATCCATTCTGTAACCTGCTGCATCCTTTTTAGGGTCACAGGGCTGCCGGGGTCTAACCCAGCTGCTGTAGGATGAAGGTGGGTACATCCTGGATAGGTTGCCAGTCTGTTGTAAAACCACAATCATATACCCTAACACACTAACATTCACACCTAGGGACAATTTAGAGAAATTAGAGCAGTAATTCTGCAGTCACATACACCCACACAAGGGTTTTTGTGATAAGGTTGCTGTGGGTTTCTGGGTTGTCCAGGCCTGTAGAGAGCTCGAGACAGGAGTAGCCTAATCTTAAAGTGATCACAGACATGTCATGTAGTTTTGTAGCTCGTATGGCCACCTTAAAGCACATCATAATAATGGAATTTACCATTACTGTGCATTTGGTAAATGTATTGCGACATATAATGGAAGGATATTTGAAAGGATAATGTAAGTTACACACACTTATGATGTCCAAGTGATGCTGTCCTGAACATTTTCGGCCTATGGGCTCACTGAACAGTGTACAACTGTCAACGGGACGTTATGGTAAAAAGAAAAACACTAGATAGGGTGCAGTGAGTATGTTAAGGCATATTTCAATGTATGAAATATAAAAGCAAAAGGAGATCCGGAATAGACACTGTAACCCTGTTTGTCTTTTGACAAGTCACATCTCATGCACTGCGTTGATCTACTTGCAACTACTTCGACCAATTTTTTAAATTTTCTGCCAGAATTATAAGCTGTGTTGAAAATGAAATTGCACTTAATTATTGTTTTGTTGCTTTTGTTCCTATGTCTGGTTAGTAAATCCACTCTGACATGTTTTTCATGGTGCCATCAAGTTTTCACACATTCATACATACATATATCATATAATATCAGATATGTGACCCATCTCAGAAGCCCACAACATGCTGTTTGGGGCTATAGTAAAGGCTATATTAAGCTTGAGATCTGTGGTGATTGGCTGCAGAAAGTTGGCTACCCCTGCTCACTATGTGCCTCATAATCCCCTGACCCTCCGGGTATATTGCCTACCACTTCGTGGCTGAGATACTGTCAGTTCCAATCACTTCCACTGTGTTTTGATTCTACTGACATTTGACTATTGTGGCATATTTATTAGCCACAAAATGTCTCAACTGTAACACAGGTGGTGTTCCATTACAGTAGTGTCCTGGAATTTACAGAGCAGGGGGCTCGTTCTTTCAAAAATGTTTGTTTGCAGTCTGTTAATGGTAATATATTGTACATCACACAGGATTGTTAATCAAATTCTCTAATTTTAACAAAATGAGAGACTGTTATGATATTTCATGCACTTAAATGGGTTTAAAATAAGGATGTCAACGTTAACACATAAACGCACCTGAATAATTAAAAAAAATAACGGGTTAATATTTATCAGCGCTAATTAATAACTCTGTCTTCCGTCGGATGTTCAGGCTTCCATGGCGTGTGTCAATTTCGGAAAATGCACCCTTCGTCTGACATTATCTCACTTATACCACCTTATGGTCACTTACAAAAAAAATAAATATTTAATCGATCTTTAGTACTTTATTCTTGTTATTTTTTCAGTTTATATCGCTTTCTCAAAAAAGCAATTGTAGTGCGTTTTCGTATAATAATACAGCACCAACCTCGACCGGAAGCGGCAAAGAAAAGCGATATGTATGCTGATCATCACGATAGGTTCAATAAAGCATCAGTTCAGAGAAAAAGTTCACCTCTTACTGCTTGTTTTTGTCCAGAAGATGAAGGAAAAGTTTGTTTAAAAAAAAAAACAGCGCAGTCTTGTAGAACATTTGGGCTATGAGACCGGAACTTCTTTTTTAGGTGTGCATCAACACCGAGGATCCATTCAGAATGGAGTATTCACCCAGACTATGGTAATTTAACTGTACCAAGACAAAGCGATCCGTTCCATTATCCTGACATCATGTCCTTTGCGGTGCAGGGATCCTTGTCTGCTGCAAAAATGGCTCGCATCGTTACTGATATGCAGCCTGAGATCCCTTTCATTAATGAGGCTTTTGGCCTAGCCGATATCAGACTGTCATGGGCAAACTTCGGACATTACGTGGATGATGGAGTGGATTTATCCAACAAAGTCGATCCACTTGCGGGTTTTACTGGCACAGGCAGCAGGGTTTGGGCTCACTTTGCTTGACGAGACTGCCAAAACCCTTCGTGAGAATCCATTCTTTCCATGGCCCTAAATTGCCTGTATGTACCCGACAGAGTGGGGCAACGCTGGTCGACCTATGCACTTAGTGGGGAATAATTCCTACTTTGGATTTTGACGACATCTGGCGGAGGTCCGCTCCACACAGTTCAAATTCTTTGCTGCCTTCTGTGGACGACTCCTGAGTTAATCTGACACAGATTTCGCTCTCATCAGGACATGATGAACCTTGTGAGGCGCTGACCTGGTAATGCTAAAGTGGTTGCCTGTATTGCAAGTCACCCAGAGAAATTTATTCTAATTCCGCTGGGGTAGAAGAGATGACCAAGACGGCCCTGGAGGAGTCGGCAGCGGTGAGGGACCTTCTGATGGGCCTCCTGGACCCGATGATGACCGCAGCCCTGGCCCCGGACAGCCTGATGACCAAGAGCATTCGCAAGAAGGCGACAAGGAGTAGGAGGAAGGGGGCAGCCAACCCCCAACCCACCAAAAGACTATGACAAGCCTGATGCCTAAGAAAAACTAACCACAGCCTCTTCCTCAGTTAAGACCTAAGACCTACTGCTTTTTATGTCTCTTTTCTGGGGCCGAACAGCTCCAGGTGGTGTTGTTGATTACCTCTATAACTCGTGTTGCCACATTATGAGAAGAAACAGTCTGTGTTCTACAGATGCATTGTTCTCCTTTCAAAAGAGCTGGGTATCTCCATTCAAGAAACGGAAGGTTCCTCTTGTTCATGTAAATTTTATGGTTCATATCAGCTGATACTGGTCAGTTTTTAATGCAGATTTATAAGAAGACACATAAGATGACTAGCTTCTGCTAACAGTTTTTATCAACTTGTGATACTGTCACTTTAGTATTGGAAATTTGAACGCCTTCATTAATTTTAATACTTAAAAAAAAGAAACATTCATTATCATGCTTTAAACTTTCAATATTTTTTAGTTTTATGTGTCAAAGCAGCATGGTTTACATAAAAACATTCTCTAAACACCAGTTTTTTACAAAAAGCAGGCTCCCCTTTTTTACAGCCAAGCCTTCATAGATCCAGTGTTGCTGGCAGGCAGAGATTGGTCTACTTAAAAGTAAAAGCTGGAGTTAACTTGCTGTGCACAGATAGAAGTGCCAAAAAGCTATATTCCTTTCAAACATACTGAGAAGATAAAATATGGGTTCCAAACGTTTGTGTGGAGCTTGTTGACCAATGAACTGTTTGCAGGTTAGAAAGTAACACAACACCCAAACAAGTGTTGTCCTTCAGAAAGTAAAAGGCTTTGGTTGAGTGTCTAGACTAATGGTCTCAAACTGGGCTGCAGGTTTGCATTTCAGTGTTTCCCTGCTGCTTGGTTATGGCCTGTCAAACTTTATTTGACTCCAAAGAAAAAAAAAACGTTTTCTTTCTTTTTTGCTGGTGAGGTGATCTCTATAAAAACACTAAAGGAAATGTAAAATGTATTTTCCTTTTTCGCTTGAAACCATTTAACCCATCATAAGACCTTTTGTTCAAGTAAATCCTAGATAGAATATGTTCAAGTTCATGTTTTTGGATGCCATTGCAAATCCCCAATTAGAAAAGAACTAGTCAAGCCCCTAAACAACCAGCCAGAGCATTTAAACCCAAATTTGAATATTTAGTGGTTAGTAAGCTTTCAGATTTTCAGTTTGGTCCAGAGTTAGTTTAAAATTTCCTTACTCAAAGCAATTTGTTACAGAGCATTGCACTGAAAAAATGTGCATACTGGCCAGACAAATGTGTAACGTTGTGGAGGAAATGTCCTCTTTTGAAAACAGTAGATACAAACCTAAACTTTTACAACTCAGGTCTTTAAAGATTTGCCTTTATGGGTTGATTTGACTTCAGGCAAAAAATGGTCAAAAAAATCATGCAAAAAAAATGCAGGTGGTCAACACAACATGTTTGATCGTAAGCTTCTCAGTGAGCCTGTAGAGTGAAAATGTTTGTGCACAACTTTTTTCTACAAGCATGCTGCAGACAACTGCTCATAGCGAACACCTAAACAACATGTAAGGTTAAGTAGGGGGGAAGTCGGGAAGATGTTAAAACTTTTTCAATCCCCATAAAGCTGCACACTGCGCAAGTAGGCTGTTAGTGCTGTTGACATGCACGCTCCTCACTTGCAGCTTGACCGTTAGAAATTATAAAATTAGACAGAGTGTATGTAGTTTGTGTGGGTGCCCCAAGGACGTCCTATGGGCACTCGTGTATCACCTGCATGCCTTATGGATGTGACATTTGTGAAGCCTCAGACTGGACAAAATGAGGCCCATTTTCTCTAACCTGCATTTTGAGACAGTCAGCCTATGTTGTCACTTGGCTGAACTACTGCATAGCTCCACAAATGCTTAAAGAATTGATCAAAATAAAACAACTTTTGGGGAGCGTATCTTTTTGCTGTTGTTGAGAGTTGTTGGTGTAAGCTGTACTGCATTGGTTACAGCCTACTATAACCACAAAATAAAAAAAACTGAAAACAGATTATATCTCAGCATCTCAGTATGGGAAAGGGAGAGCGGGACGCTGAAGTATACTCTTTGTAATCACAACAAAATGAAACGTGTTTTCTCATGATAAAGAGATAATAGATGTCATTATCCCAAGGAAACAGTCAAAAAAGCTAGGTAAGCTGTTCTCAGCTTTCGTAAAAATGTTTGAAGCTAGTGTATAAATCTTTACGAAAACATTGTAAAAGCTAAAAATGGGTACACAAGAATGTCTGAAGTGAAGCCATGTTTGATCACAGTTTTGTATTTAAGAGCCAAACAGCCACGCTCTGAATCATTTGCAAGCTGTTAGTTACTTCATGCAGAAGGACAATCTGTTAAAAAAGGCATGCTGCAATTGTGCCTTCTCGTTATAAAAGCATGAATGCGTTTTCTGCATCAAATGCCTAACATGATACAGATGAAAAAAAGATAAAGATCAGATTGGAATCTTGAAGGTTACTTGCATTTAGATGAGGGGATGAATGAAATAAAACAGAATGTTTGGATTTCAAAGGACATTTGTGAGATGGGAATATTTCTCAAGTCATTTGGTTTTTGGAGACAAGTGTCCTTTGGTCTTTTGTTAAAATACATTCAGAGTCTACTATAATTCAGTTCAGAAATTATGTATGTGACTTTGTGGGGTTTGAAATTGAAAAATCTTTAGCTATTCTATTCCCCTTTACAGTTTATAAAAATGACTGCAAAACCCTAAAGGCAACACACAGCTCAGAAAATTATGGTGTTTCAAAATCACTACTGTGAATGGTCGTAAACATAACCTCTGAACAAATAAGCCTTGCTGGGGGCCACAGCGGAGCAGCCATTCAACAGTAATATCTTGAAGTTCAAGAATAAAAGTGCCTTCATTGGGATCATAACTGTAGCTGTGATTCAGATCAGATAACTTCCTCCAGTCTTTGACGTCAAACTCTGCTGTACAAATCAAGAGAGCGACAGGCAACTCAAATGGAGCAGGATGTGCAGAGATATCGCAATGTTCAACTCAGACAGCAGCAATAATGCAGCCTACCAAATCCTATTATCACTGTAATGGAACGAATTGTATGGGAGGAGAGGGGATGGATGTGTAGGAGGAATCCCTGTCTCAGGCTGCCCCTGCCACCCGACTCCAATGATATGGAAGGAAAAAGGAGGTTTAGCTTACATGTGCCTTCATAAAGTAGAGAATTTTTCTTCAAGTATAGAATCCCTTCTTCAATTTTCTCTCTGCTATCCTTGTTTCTATTTTACATTGGTAGATGCAAAATATTATTGTATTATAGTATTGTTCCTGAGGAATTGAATAGTCAAAGACAGAAGCCTTCAGAAAGAAGATAAAAGATGCAAAAGGAAAATAATTGGGTTCTGCGGTCATATAGTCCCCAGGTGAGGGTGTAAATTCACAAGGGTTTAAAACTTTACTTTTAAAACCTCACTCTAATTATCTTTTGATCTGTTTTAAAAGTGTTCCCAGGGGTCTTTTAATTATGATTATGAGGTTTTTAGCCAAAAAAAAAAAAAAAAACAGTGCTGTTTTTTAGGACATAGGCCATGTCCGAATTCCCTCCCTATTCCCTAACTACTAAAAACTATATCGTATGAAGTGCCTTGGATTTAAACATAAATTCAGTCACCATGCTCACTACTTTTTTTTTCTCTTTACACTGCAAATATGACATCAGCTATTTCCCAAAATAAAACCCCCCAAAATATGAACATTGTGTGAATCCTATTTATAAATCCACTACGTTCTGATGATGAAAACTTGAATGGTTTATTAAAAATGAATTGAAATACTTTTTTCTCACATGAGAAATTGTTCAAATGCAATGGTCATGTTTGCCAAGCTAGTGAGCATTGATGGGCAGAGACTTCTAAAACATTTTTAGGATATTGGATTTTGAAATTGTAGACAGTTCCACAAAATGACAACCACACTAAATTATGAGTAATGAAGGAATTCCAACACAACTATTGTTTCTGCAGAGCAGCAGTAGCTCATTTGAAATTCACAGCTGAGTTGTGGAAAGGCCTGTAGGCACAGAGCAAGCCCACCCCAACTTCCCATCCCACAGGTGTTTAGGTGCTCTCCTGCTAGCTTACAGCCTTCACACCCCCAACCTAACATTAGCAGAGCAACAAAAAGGGCGAGCAAGGATGCCAGCTCAGACGAGGAAAAGGAAGACGTACATGAATCTAGTTGTCTACAAGTGGATGCGGAGTAGGGAACTTGTGGGCTACCAGTTGTAGTTTCCATGTCACATGGAATTTTTTTTCATCTGCTCTTGATTCACCATGATTTAAATAAAGAAATACACAGAAATGCAGTTTTGATCTAAATTTTCTTTATGTCCTCCATCATCAGAATAACGCCACAATAACATGTTAAAAACACCAAAAACACAATTTTCAGTGGGTCTTAAAATACAAAAAAGAAACAGCAATAAAGTCAAAGTCTATTCATGTGAAACTTTGAATGTCTGGTTTTGCTTACATTATTTTTCATGTTGGCGGATTTATGAATGAGCATTGTGGGCAATAATGACATGAAAAAATGCACAAACACATTATTCCCGACTCAATTGTCACATCAAACGTGCCCTTGGGTCTGTATGCCTGGTCTGTGCGCACTATCGTATTCTCACTCAGAATTATTCAGAGATGAAGAGGAGCAGAGATTGGTCGATGTTGTCCCCTCTGGAATTGGGGAAATCTATATTTGGCATGTTTTATTTTTACAGCATTTAACTATTCTTACTCATGTCCATGATTAAAACATCTGTTTATGATGCCTGTTTTTATATAATACATTGCTGTTTACATGTTGTTTAATTACAAAATGAATTGTAAGCAAAGAGGAGGGTGGGGGCTATGAGAGAAATGGATTAAATTAATGAACAAAAATGTTCTCCATCAACCCTTTTTGTACATTCACATTGGGCATGCGTGTCTAAGAATGCACATTTTTGAAGGCGCTCTTACTAGTGTATATGGTGTTCACACTGTACAACCAGGCGTCAAACATAAAGCAGCGTCTTCATGTTTTTGTTTTCTACTGTTTACCAGCTCATGTCCAACACCTGCAGATGGATAAGGCTTGATGCAAAATGTCAAAGTGGTGCAAATCTTGTGAACCTTGCTCCTGGCTTTTTTTTTCACAGCTCTATTCCGATTTATGAAAGATTTGTTGTCATGAATCTAGCCGGGCACAAACTGTAATTATAAATTTTTCTTCCATGATCAATTTTTGAACAGTTCCGTGAGATATGACTTTCCATATGTCGCTACCAAATCCGCGTTCACGATTGGTTAAAGTTCATCCGATCCAACTGGAAACACGCATTTAATGGCCGTGCATTTTGTACGTAGAGCTGGAGAATGGTCATAGAAACCTGTGTAGCTACACTTGATTGGGAGAGCTTTGAACACTGAAGCATGAAACACGCATTTCCACATGTTTACAAAGACCTTTAATTGCAAATGGTCAATTGAATGTGCATTGCTGAGGTCACTGTTAATGTGATTTTAAATAAAACTGTGGCTTTAAACACCCACTCCAGTGAAAATAGCTTTTTTTTTTGTTTTTTTACATGTTCTTGAAGCATTTTTCTTATAATAGAGAACCTACATAAAAGAATTTATGATTAAAACTGTGTTTCTGAGTATTTCTAAATTTAAATTGCGTTGGATCAGAAACCGGTTGCTTGAAAAAGCTGGGGCTAATGGCACAGTTACTGAAATGGGCATGCCAAAGTCTCTCTTACCACTCCAGTCACCTGCCCCCCTGCACGCATTCATATATATATATATATATATATAACTGCTGTCAATCAATTAACACACTCTTGGATTGTGATTAATCACAATGTTTTATGAGTTAAATTTTATACGACAATATGGAGCTTCTGAACAAAAAAGCTTTTAGTTTTTATGATAATATTTTTTAAAGCTGAGCTCCTTTCTTTTCTTTTTAAATGCTCTTTTGAAATATTTTGTGCGCTGGATGTGTGAACCTTGTGTTGCATTTTTTCTAAAGACTATAGTGACTGGAGAAGACTCACAGAATCCAATTTAGATTCAGACTTTTTAGAGGAAAAAATTTCAGAGACACTGGATGGGTCAGAAGAAAGTGACAGTTAGATCCCTGGAAGAGTTCTGTTGTCCTCTGTTAGGCAAACAAATGGATTTGAGTCTTCAAAGGAGTCTGACTGTAGAGTTTAACAGAAATAGCTCCTCTTGGTAGAACAGCTGATGTTCTAACACACTGAGATGAAACTGAAAAGCAAAGACAAAATTATCACATCATTCAGAATAAGTCATGCATTGCAAGAATACAGATCTGTTGTCTACCCCAGTATACATGATGTAAAATTTTAGTTTTTCAGTCTTTTACTTGATGCAAGTTGATGTTTACTGTCAAAAATATTTAGTGTCATAAAATTTAAGAGGAAAACAAAAAAGGGGGTTAATTATTAATTTATATTTAAAAAAGAGGAGATAAACTACCTACCATAAAGGCTGGAAGGGCAAAAAACTCAATTACTGTATTTTCTGGACTACAGAGCGCACCTCTATGTAAGCCGCATCCGCTCTACTTAAAAAAATAAAAAATAATAAAAAAAAAAAAAAAATATATATATATATATATATATACACACACACATATAAACATGTATATAAAAGCCGCACCAGGCTACAAGCCGCAGATATTCGTGTTGAAAAATGCGATATTTACAGAACATATTTGCACTGTAAATGTACTTGTTAAACAGTGGCTTTTAACATGACAGCAACTTTGCTAATTAAAACAGAACAGTACCAACAGAAATTAAGCGGTATTCATTCACCTTCATTTTTCCTGTGTTTGAACATAAGCACATTTCTGAAAATAAGCGCATCAAAGGATATTGACCCGCTTTTAAGGTGTTCACTCAGCAAGGAAATTTTCAGCATCCAGTCGTCCAGTTCCCTCTCCGACCAGCAGAGGGAACCATCACCAGAGTACTGACAGCTTTTGTTCACTCCATCTCCCATCAGCCATCTGACCTCCGCCATCTTGTCTTCACCAGCTGCTTCTCATCAAGTCATCAAATATGAAATTTAATCAAATATGAGCACTTTAATTTTTATTTTATAAGTAAAAAATATGTTTTTATCTATATAAAAAGTGGACAACCGATTTACCGATTCTGAAATTGAATTTGTGATACTAAATTCGCTTAATGGAAACTTGCACTTATCGAAAAAAGTTTCTGGGCTTGTAGGTGGTTTTTGGGGTGTATCGAAATGGAAATTTTTCACTAAACTGCAACAGAAACACTTTTTTTTGAATTAAATGCGCTTTTTGGAATGAAGTGGCTTCACTGAGTGCTGCACAGCGGGGGCTACGAGGGGTCCCGCAGTAGCTCATTAAAAGTTGCGTGTCAAGCGGGATTGTTGGAGTCACAGCTCCTCTGTTAAATCACCAACCAAGATTTCATCAAAAACGCTGCTCCCACCCAGGAGGAACGGTTCCGCTTGCAGCTCCATGGCCTGCTCAGAAGTCTCCTTTGACAGATGATGATGAGTGCTGGAGCCGTGACAGAAATCTGAATGGACCTAATGTTATCAAACAGAAAAAAGGGTCCAAAGCTCCCTTTTTTTGAATAAACTTTAAACAATGCTAGTTCTCATCCATCCCCATGGTTTTGAATGATGTGAGTTGGTTTGTGTTTATTCGTGTATTTGCTTTTTTTGTTTTTTTTGCCGATAAGGTCTTGCGGGTCAGTGTCATGGAAACACAGCTATTGACGCGATCAGACATTCGGGTTGTCATTTTAAGGACACAGAAATGAAAGACAGGCTAGAATTTCAGAAAATAGATCATGGTCATCTTGTGCCGGAGGTGTAGGTCGTAATTGTTTACGGCGCCAGCCATCTTCTGTCTAGTGTGGAAGAAAAATCCACAGAATACTCATGTTGGTAAATTTGAGAAACTGTAACAGAAAGTTAGAGGTGGTTGGATCCATTTGCAGTGTTTTTTTGGGAAGCAGGGTTTGGCGATTCTCAATAGGCGGTGGTCGGGCAGGCGTGGGTCAGAACCGGCATGGGCTTGTCAAAGATAGAGCAGGTATTGGTCAGGGGCAGGTAGGAGTCGAGGCAGGCGGCTGACAAACAGGATGAGAACCAGAACTTGAAAGTCGTGAACAGAGAAGCAGAGAGAAACGCACTCAGAGTTGACAAGAATCGTCAATACTTTAAGCTGAGCTGAGCTGGAGGCACTGGCTGAATACAGTGGAGGGTGAGTGGTGATGAGACTCAACTACCCCTGGGAGGGACTGCAGGGGTAGCTGGGTAATGGAGTAGGAAAACCAGGAAGTAGTTAGGACTCTGGAGTGAGTGATCGCAGGCCACCAGAGGGGGAGACAGAGGGCAGCCTCTTGACAGAAACAAGTACGACATCATGTGAGTCTCACCATGCAACTTGTTTGATTCGTTATTTGAGCTAAAAAACTGGGGAATATTGACAGTTCAGTTGGTGGAATTTTGTTTTTGTCACTTGCTTTTTGAGTTTTGTTCTTCTCCAATTATTAACCTATTTTTGATGGACATGGACTGTTTTCTAACATGTCCATCAAAAACAATGGAAAAAACCTCTTCATCGTCATCCTCTGTATGAGACCGTGGGTACACTGAGGAGACCCTTCTGTCAGAGGCTTTAACACCTCGCTGCAGGAAGACGTGCTTTCACAGATCTTCCTGTCAGCTATTAGACTCTGCAACACCTCATAGACACTGGACAACAATGTGTCTTGTTATTATTTTAAAGTGTATTTTTTGTGTTAGTTATTATCCATCTGCTCTTTTAAATAGAGCTATGGCAACAAGATAATTTCCCCTTTGTGTGATCAATAAAGTTTTACTCTATTGTATTCTTAACTGTTGTTGAGAATTGCTTTAAAGGTTTTCTGTGATTGTCCTGACTTTTCTAAGTTCATTCAAGTGAATAAAGTGAGTAAAGTTAAAATGTTAACACATTTTGAAAAGTTATGCATTCATATCAAATCATCAACCTCAAATTGTATATTTGAATGCAATCAGGAGGGCTTCAGTTAGGGGCTTGGGGAAGCATGCTTAGAGTCTTGTTGATCCTCTCAGGTTGTTGGAGCCTATCCCAATTTACACATTCACACCAAAGGACAATTTAGAATGACCAATCAACTCATGAAGAATGTTATAGGGCTGTGGGAGGCGGCCATGGAAGGGGAGAGCATGCAAAGACCACACAGCAGAGAGTCTTCTCACTGCGTGGTGAGAGCAGAGCACTAACCACTACACCACAATGAAAGCCCAGAAGGAAGGAACAAAAAAGCATTAAACCAAACTCCACTCTGGTGACAGGGCCAGGGAGTCTGGCTGAGGAAAGAGATTTGAAACTGATTGGTCTAGATACTTTGATGCATTAGTAAACATAAAAAAGATCAGCTGAAAGTTATTACACATGTAGATATTAAACATTTACTTATCTAGCCCTGGTGCCATGGGACCCAGATGAACCCTTCCTTACATTGATGTGTTATCCTTCCCATGACAAAGATGAATAGGGTTTGATGTCTGCCATGCAAGGACACTGGTGATTTTTTTAAGTTCTTGTGGGTTCTAGATAACCCCACTCCCAATGTTAACATGCCTAGGATACCCCAAGGGTTAGGTGTATTTATCTTATCTAGGTATAATAAAAGCCTAATAATCCTGACTTATCCTTGCTCGAAAGAGAAGGAAAACACTACTTGTCAGGGATTGTGTTTAGTGAAAGAAACTTAATATAATCATAATTATAAGCTATATTTGACATTTTCAATTTGTGTGTGTAGCTTTCTGTTTGTTTGCCTAAAAAAATATAATAAAAATAAACTACAGTTTCCTACTGTAAATAAATGCAAAGCTCCTGAATGAAGGTTTGGATGTATTTTAGAACCAGTCAGTTGGCTTTAAAATGTTGGAGCCAGCACAAACAATGCATTGAATGTTGAACAGAAAAATAATGGCAAAACAAGAAAAAAGATCAGAGTCTTGATCTAAGAAAGGAAGTTCAAAGCAATAAGATATAAGAACATCCTACAAAGACAAGCAGACACAGGAGTCAACAGTAAGGACTAAACTAAAGGAATATGGCTACATCAAAACAAAAGCCTTAACACTAAAACAAATGGGATTGAGCTCTACGTCGGCTGATTGAAGCAGTTATGGACAGTTGGTGATAAGATAAAAAAGATTTTCAGTTTCTTCTGACTGAGGTGATGATGCCACAAATTTCATTTTGTGGAAAACCATAAAATAGTTTTGAAAAAAATCTACCTTAAAAGGACATAGAAAGAGCAAAGATTATGAAAAAAAACTGTGTAGAAATTGAGCAAGACAATTCAATCATAGACAAAACAAAACAGACAAAGAAAAACAGAAGTCTTAAGAAAATGAAGAATATAGACTTACAATTACTATTACTATTGCATAACTAATAACTAAGCAAAAAAATCTGGAGCTTCACATTGTTGTATTTTGGTTATATATCTATGATATTGGAGCTCAGATCTCATATACATAAATTTCCCTAAATAAATCAAAGTATTTAAAGACCCAAATGAAAATTGTGTATTTGGTGTTTTTTTTTTTTTTTACATGTCCTTGTAATATTTTTCTCATAATGAAGGACATGCATAAAACAATTGTAGAATAAAGCTATGTTTTGTAGTATTTGTCTTTTCAAATCCTGTTGGATCAGGAGCAGATGAAACCTGCGGTTTGAAAAAGCTTGGGTGTGTGACACAGCAAACCTGCAATGGGTGAACCTTCTCCGCTACAATTTGGTTGCATCCACTTGACAAATAAATACATTAACAACTGGTATCTATCTGAGCTGGTATCTTTTTTTTTGCTACGCTTAAGTTAGCTTGGACTCGTGGGGTGCTATAAACTAGTGGGAGAGACCATAAACAAATGGTTTAAGGGAAATTATTAAAGCTCTGTGCCAACAGTCCCACCCACAACCCAAATGAGACTTTCTGATAAAAAATGACAGATTTTTTTAAAATTTTGGCTAAAAACTGCATTATCACATTTAAAAGACCAGTGGGAACGGTTTTACAATAGAAAAAATATATAGTTAGAAAACATTTGTCCAATCATGACCTGGTGAGGGAGTAGGTAAGTGGAAAATGAACACTGAAAAAACAGATAAACTTAGGTGGACAAAAGTAAACACAAGAGTATAAATGTCACCTTCTTACACAAAAAGGCATAAACATAACAAAAAAGAACAACATTATATTTTTGGAATTAAACAAAAAATTCAGAAACCAAAACTCACTTCCAAGACAATGAAACGTGTCAGAAAACAAAAGTATTTTGTATAGGTACCAAAATAAAATGTAAAAAAAAATAAAAATAAAAAAAGGGAAAGCAGAAAATGTACGTACTAAAGTACATCACTGATGGGAAGATTAAAATTTGCATTTGGATATTTAGGTTTTTCAAATTGTTTTAACTCAACCATCAATTTGAACTTAAAGAAACAATTGCATTCTCTTTAATTAACTGAAAAATATCCCATATATATATATATAGATATATATATATATATATATCTATATATATAGATATATATATATCTATATATATATTCGATGTGTTTCACAAAACAGAATGCTTTGCTTTTATGACAAACTGATTTTTTATTGCCTTTTTTTTATTCAAAATGGAAAAAAAAAACCATGTAATTTAATACTGTTGCATAATAAAGTGAAAAAGGAGAGCAAAATATATGTAAAAAGAGTCGGAGATCAACAAGAGCACCTTCAAATATGAGCACACATATTTCGGAAACCAAAAAAAACACTTCTTTTATTATTGGCACCATCGAAAAGTTTTTTA
Source organism: Adrianichthys oophorus (assembly GCA_036245035.1). Taxonomy (NCBI): domain Eukaryota; kingdom Metazoa; phylum Chordata; class Actinopteri; order Beloniformes; family Adrianichthyidae; genus Adrianichthys; species Adrianichthys oophorus. Next base: position 4,458,500 of record BSAI01000101.1, read on the forward strand.
CAAACTAAAAAAAGAAGTTTTTAATTTTTATTTTGGAAATATGGATAAATAATCTTCCATTTTGTATACTAGCTTTCAGAATTAGTTTAAGTCTCAAGCAAAAAGGTGAACAAAATATTGGGTGCACACAGCAATATAAAAAATATGTCCTAAAGCTCCTTGAGGGTAGCACAAACAAATCCATAAAAACGGTTTCTGGGATGGAAGGTCGTGGCACATGGAATACTGATTGATGTAAAGTCTAAAACGGATGTTAATGTGTTTGTTTATGCTGCCATTAAACCTTGACTCTCCCTCCATGGCACTGCCAAGTAATCCTGCATGTAATATGCCTTTGAAGTTTAAACTCAAGATGACATCATTTTAAACTTGAGGTAGAAGGTTCCCCACTTATTTATTTATTTAAAGCTTCACGGAAAATTGACCCACTGCAGAGCACAGAGATATTCTTTCTAAAGGTCGGAGTTTTGGAGTCACTGCAGTAGACTCATTTTCAGTAAATTATACAGACTATTTCAAGCATTTCTTCAGTGCTATGAAAGCTATATAATTTAGCTCCCAGACCATATATACATACATAAACAAACACTTGGGATACCTGCAGGGAAATCCCCCCAAAATATAAGTTTTTGCAAATGTTTGGCTTTTTGCACTCAACCTTTGCACCTTTGTGTTTGTCTGCACAGAGGAACAACAAACGGATGCAAGGTCAAAGCCAAAGCAAAGTTTGACACAAACACCATAGAAGAAGTGTTGATGAGACATTTTCTAAAAATCATGAAGGCAAAACCACAGAAATTATTTTTCTTTCCTCTCAGGAAGAATGAGGGAATGTTTGCCTCGATCCAGTCAGACATTCCATTAAATTTAACAGGGTAGTGGTTGGGGGGTGGGGGGTTACGGTCTCAACTCTAATCAGGCTGAAGAGAGCCTCCTGATGCAGCCAATAATGTAATGGATTACATAGAAATTGACTGACAGACAAATTCTGTTGTATTTCCCTTGAAATTGGAAATGTTCATGTTGTCCTCTTTCCTACACTGAACTAAATCCATTACCTGCAGCATGTCATTTCCCAACGCTGTTATCCACACGGTAAAGTTTTAGATCGGAAAAATATAATCAAACAGATGTACAAATTCTTCTGTCAATTTGTCAAAAGCTTTGGTGATTGTTCTTAAGCTCTTATCAGGGTTATGTTGATACAATTTCACTTAAAACATTTTTAAAAGTATTTTGAAGTTTTACATTATTTTGTTTTATTTGTAAATGTTGTTTTTTAGAAATAAATAAATAATTTGGTGAAAAACATGTTTGGACTTTTAAACACTTTATTTTAACAGACCTTGTGAATTATTTGCTATAAAATATGTATGGGGTTCAGTGGAAAGCTACGTTCAAGCCATGTTTTCACTTTCCCTGCCAATATGCGTTTAAGTGACCACATCCAATGAAAAGTCTATGTAAATGCTTATTTAGGGTTTTTGCGTTCCAAAATTGCAACGTGTGGCTATTGAATGCGCATTGACACTTAAGCCAGGTTGAACTTTGACCAATCAGGGACTCAGACTTGGTAGTAACGTATGGATAGCATCTTTTTTCATTAACAAGGTGCCAAATATTCAAAATGTGTGATCATGAAGGAGAAATAATAATTGTGATTTGGGCCTCACACAAAGTCTTTCATTTTTCTGAACAGAGCTATGAAAGAAGGGATCCCTTAGTTTACCTCTTCTATACCTCACTGCTCTCGGGTTTTGGGGGCCTGTGTAGCAGATGTACCCAGTGGGCAATGGATGTTGAAATGATGTCAAATCAACATCAAAACTCAACATCAAATTGATGTCAAAAGCCAGTTGAATGTACAAATCAAATTGACATCAAAGCTTTAACATCAGTTTGACATCATGTTATTTAGTACCCCATTTTGATGTCAGAGGACTTTAAAATTTGGACCAATACATTCATAAAACTAATAACAGAGGTATAAAACATAAATAATTCACTTTATTCCACTAAAACCAAGTTGATTTCATATGAAAAACATTCGTAAAATAATTGATATTTAGTCATTTAAACATAAGTCCATCTGGTGTCTAAGAGAAAATACAAACCAGGCTGAAATAACACTAAGTCAACTTAAATACAAATGTTTAAAATCTTGTGATCGCAATGCTGGGAGCGGGGCGGGTCCACAGATCTTTTAAAATGATTAGATCCCACTTTGAGAGAATCACCAGTTCTGAGATATTTACATTCTTCTTTATTTAAATCACTTTTTTAAAAGTAAAACTCATGTCATGGAAATGATGAAACCACAAAAACCATCAAGATTACTTTAACCAATTATTTAAGAGCAAAATTGTGAGGATTCTGTGGTTTAGTTTGGGTTGTGTTATCTGTGGTCATGTTCTAAGTTGCTCTTGTCGGTCTCACCAGTTTTTAGGTTAATCATCCACAGCTGTCCTCATTTAGTTCATCAACATCAGTAAATTTAAGTGTCTGGTTTTCAGCTCTTTGTTTCTTCCATCAAGCCTGGTCTCTCACTACCATTTCCTGACACTAGCAGCGGGGTCAGGTCATCTGCTGCAATCATCCTCTGACAGCAACATTAATAAATTATGTTTAACCAACACAATTGCATTCAAATTTCCCAACACAAATGTTTGTTATATTAACCAATTTGCTTTATATGGAAATCATTTCCAAAATTTTACTTTTTTCACCCAACAAAATATTTCTTGGTTATGATAAACCACTTATTGTATGTTTAATTAATTTATTGGTCCAAATTTAAAATTCACAAAGTCAGAATGAGTTAAATATCATGGTTTAAGGTTTTAATGTCAGTTTGATTTGCACATTAACTTGTTTTTGACATCAATTTGATGCCAAGCTTTGATGTTGATTTGACGTCATTTCAACATCAATGGCCCACTGGATATTTTTTTCAAAAGTACAATATTTCTCAAAGATGCCCATCTAACCAATACATAGTTTAGTTTAAACTCATTGTTGCATGATTGCAAAAAATGTGTTGCTTTTCAATTGGAGGGAATCTCTTGCAGAACCAGACTGTCTGTATTAAAAGTGAGACACAAAGTAGGTGACTGCAATAAAAGGCATTTTTATTCTAGGAGAGTGAAGACTAGTGAATGAGAAAAGGTGTCTAGTAGATGTGTAATGGGACAATCCCCAGCAGCCTTAAAATGTCACTAATATCATTACTCAGGGTCTTCTAATGAGCTAAAAGTCCAATCAGAATGAAAGTTTTCAGTTTAGAACAGCTGGGCTCACAAGATAGGAGTCTGGTAACTGAGGGCATGTGAGCCTGAAAGCTTCGGAGAGATGTGGTCTGCTGGGAAAAATAGGTACTTTGAGATCTTGGACATTAAGGAATCATATTCAAGGACAGCTGCTACAAAGTTAAAGCCCCACCTGGGTTGGTGTTTGGAGGCACTTCCTGATTGATACATACATGTCTGTTGAATACAGCATTTCATTGCTATTCTTATATAACAAGATTTTTAATATGCCACAGAAATTGTGAAGGTCTTGATTACTGCTAACTCCGGTGAAAGCAGGAAGACTGACGTGCCGTTGCGAGGCTTTCCGTTGTTTCTTCTTTTGTGCGTCCACTGTTCTAGACTCATGGCTGTATTGTGAGTTCACCACACAGCGAGACATTATGAAGACTCCACTTCGTAAGCAGAGTTCATTGTTCTTTATTGGACCTGGTCTGCTCTCATCAAACTAAGATTTACCTAACTTAACTTTTTGCTGGTGTGTGGGTGTTTGTGTCTGGAACAACACACAGCTGGCATTCAGAATGAATACGTCTCTATGAAGGGCAGCAGCTGTACTTATGTTTGAACTTTTTCACTGGGAGCTTTTCTTTCTAGCTCACTTTGTGAGCAGTGTGTCAAATGATGAATAATATGTGTTTTACTACTGCTGGGAAGACTGTTGTTTTTGATCTGCAGTGTGCTCAGAAGGATTGTTTAAATCCCAGCAACATTCCTTTGTTGTGTACTTTTAAATGAACTTTTCCACCATTTTGCAGTTGAAAAGAGGCCTAACAGCAGGGGTGGTTTGGCCTTCTTAAATGATTATGACCCCCATCTGTTTGGTTGCTCAGTGTTACCTCTCCTGTTATTGTTGTCACCATTTGTGAGTGTGAGGCATGTGTGACTGGTGGTGATAACTAAAAATAAAACACATTTTCTCCATTAACCTCCCGACTCAAAGTTAGGTCCCAGTCGAGAATCACCAACAGTTGATTTCTGGAAATTTAAATTGGATGTCCTTTATAGCAATATATGTAAAAACTGTTTTTTCGTGCAACTCTGACTTCTTTTTCAAGCTCTAAACACATGACCTAAATGATTGGTTTGTTCAGACCTTGGAGAAATCCTGTGACCTCTGAGTTGACAGCATTGACTGTACATAGAGAACTGGACTGTGTGACCCTCTCCCCAAGCTCCAAGAAGCCAAAATCCCATAGACTTCTACTGTGAACTGAACAGCCATTACTCCATCATGCTATTTGTTAGAATAATCATTCCACCTCTGCTACTTTTTTCTTAACATCTTCTAACATCATCTTTTCATTCTATTTTTTCCTTATAGCAAGTTGTTCAAGTTATAAACTGACCAATCAGATGCCTCGATAAAAGCATGTGATGCCTGCTGACCCCTACCTTGAACGCTTGATTGACAAATTCTCCTGAGCCCACTTTCAGTGGAAGGGGTGTGGACTTTGAAAAAACATATGCATTATTAGTGACAGTAGTTGCCCAAGAAACATTGACTCCAATCACGTGACCAATTACTGTCGTCTGGCTTCAAATGGCAATGTCCGTATTGTGGAAAAATAGCGACTGAATTGGTGTCATTTTATTACATTATGGCATTTTCTATGGGTGATGTCACACCCACTTTGTCCAGTTCTCTATATACAACAAATAGTTGACACTATATAAATAATTGGAACCAAGTGAGCAGGTAATTTCTAGTCCCCTCTGGTTTCTTCCTACAGTCCAAAAACATGCTTCATAGCTTCTAAATTCTTCTTCATAGATTCTAAATTGTCCCTAGGTATGAATGTGTGCGTGTGTGTTTGTGTTGCCCTTTAACCCACTGGCGACATGTTCGTAGTACCCAACTTTGTCCAACAGAAGCTGGGAGAAGATTCAACCTCAACAGGGATTATGTGGGTTTAGAAAAGGGATGGATGGATGAATGACATTACATCAAGACTGTGCACAAAGAAAGGAGTGGTCATTTTATTAAAAGTAACCATTTCGGTCCAGGTTCCCACTAGCTGTTTTGTGTTCATGTTGTTTGTTACCACATTTCTGTCCTTAGGGCCACATCACCGATACCATGGTCCTGAAGCTGAAAAACTGTTCTCAGATCAGCCCAGTAGCAATTAACAGAGTAATTGACTGCACACTGTGAGTATCTTTTCTACACACGATGATCAAAACAGGGAAATTAAAAGAAATGCTAAAAATCCATCTAAAAATGAATTAAGGAAATAAACTCATGTAAAAAAAGAAGATAAACAGCAAAGCTTCAGATGCTGACACAAGATTACCTGTGCAACACAACACAAATGCAAGGTATGTGAACTCAAAAATATGTATAAGTACCAAAGTGGAAAGGATTCAGTTTCACTTATCCTATAAAGACTATATTTGCTTATAAAGTCACCCAACCTGCTGTACAACTATCTTTCACAGTCGTTGTTATGGGAATTAGAGTTAGATTTAAAAGATATGGGATGAACTAAAAGCTGAAATACACCTCAGGGTTAATAAATCTTAGTCTAGTTTAGGGTTACTGGAGTCATGAAGATATTTTCCTTCCAGATTTATGTGTGCATGCTCAGTTTTTATGATCTCTTTGTCTTGTAAGCACGGGTCACAGTAAACTGGAGTTTGCTTTAGAAAAAAGATTTTAAAAAAGCTTCCCGTGACACCACACATTACAGTTTGTTTATCCCAACACAACAGGTAGTGTGTTACATTTCTTGTAAGAATGTTTATATCTTTGCTGACTGCTTTGTTATGCTAAGAACATTTTATAAATTATCAATGACACATGACTTGCGTAATTTAAGTGACCAAGGAGGTATACTGAAGGATTTTCAGAGTAATCATTAAACACATGACAGGAAACTGTAAAGACATAAACTCTCTTTAAATTAAAGGTTAGAAAAAAAAACACTCACAACCAGACTTAGTCATGGACACCAAGAGAACAGACACAATTTGTCAAACACAAAAACATCGGAATAGCCAAAACATTAAAAAGTGATAATGGACTCATAAAAAAGAAGTTCTGGTCATATAATCTGAATGTTTTATATTACTGTGGTAGCCTAAACACCAGTTGGAAACTTGAAACAAGGTGGACTGATAACGGACACCTCGTTGGACATCATCCCTTAATTAAAAGTCAAAAGAGACAATAAGACAACAGGAAATAACAGTTCAAAATCTCTAGAACATCTGTTACAGGAAACAAAAAGAAGCTAGTAATCGCAGTTAGAAAAGAGAAAGAAGACTAATATTTTTTATTTGTGACACTGTGTTGCTCCTATATCTCCCAAAGAAAAGCATCAGTTTCCAGAGGTGTCTTGTTAAATCAGTTCGGGGCAGCTACAACACCACAAAAAGAATTATCTGTCAGCTCAGAACAGGGGGCCAAAGGGTCATAACCAAGGACAAAACTAGCGGTGCGTGAAATTGCAGAACTTATAATAAAAAATGTCCGTTAAAGAAATGACAGGTTTAAAGCAGCTCCAGTCTATTTTACTGAGCACCAAATGAAGCAGTAGTGCATTAATTCTGACACTTGATGTGGCAGAAAATCAGCCTGCTGATGCATCTCTTAGGTTATTGCCCAGATATTAAAGTTTGTTTCATACAAGTGAATGGAGGATCATAAATCTATTTTTCCTTTCAAGCAAGTTTCTTGTCCGTTGTCCTCATAACAATCCACAGAGTAAAGGCTAAAGCTAATTAAAGGATTTCTTCAGCCTTGTTTCTCCTCTTAAATCTGCTTTCTTAGGAGTGTCCATTTGGAGAGCCTGACTATTGATTACTGCTGCCTTTCTTGGGTGATGAGCTGTGCTGCAGGTGCAGTCTGTTCTTATAAATTGACTGAACTATCTCCCCTAAACCTTTCATATTAAATTGGAATAAGGTGCACTTTAAAGACCACCGCTACCCTTGGTATTGTGGGTAATTGATTATACATTCATCCGGGGTGCTTATTTGATAAATTAACAATGCTTAATTAAAAAAATAAATAAAATAAACAACAGAAAAAAGCATCTGGGTGAGCACAAGGACACAACCTATAGCCAAAAAAATAATAATAATAATAAAAAAAAAGGATTTCTGGGAAAATAGACTGAATGTAATGAAAAAAATATGTAATGTTAAATTGCTATGATTCAGGAATGTACGCAATTGAACCATTTTAATGCATATTGATCAAATACTGCTGGACTTTAGTTTGAATTTCAAGCAAGTGACTTCATTTTCTATATTCAACCAAAGGTAAAAATCAATAAAAATGAAAAAGGTTTGAAAAAACCTGCACCACCGACTTACCACATAAGGTGAAATGACAAAAGACCAATCTTTGTGCTGAAGTCAGTGACAGGTCTGACAGACAAAAGTGCATGTTTTAAATCCATGCACTGCTGCCTCCTAATAAACCCACTTTTACAGAGTAAAAATACATTCAGATATCACCCAAAAGACCTTTGTCTCTGTCCTAAAAGTTAAGAGAAAACTCAGTGTATGTACAGACTAAAAAACATTACGTAAATGAAAACTGTATGTATATGAATATTTATTTATCAATGCCTTTTTCTAAGTTAACATTTTTTAAGAATTTAGCAATGAGAAAATTAGAAGCAAACAAACAAAAAAAATTCTTGGATTAAAAAGACTGCAATGTACATGCATATTCTTGAAGTAACACCAACACATTTTTAAGTACATTTCATTTGTTACCTGATCTAATTCTACTGTGTCCCAGAAGGGTCACAACACTTTAAATTCACAACACGGCACACTACAATTTGTCACACCACTTAAAAAACATTAACTTACAACATGAAAAACTTAACTTACAAAACAGGGTGTTGACTACTTTTTTTTGGTTTTGTATGACAGTCACTTTACACCCCAAGTTAGAAGGATACAGAGCGACTTACTGACACTTTATTAACTCCATTAACAGCCTTATTATTGTTGGCTAAAGTGGCTGCAGCAGCCCATGACATCTCCTCAGAGTAAAACATGCTCACTGAGCTTTTTTTCCCCATCACCAAGAAATGAAAAATAAATTGATCAAATGGAGAGAATGACTCCATTCTATCACGCATTGTTGAGATTTTCCATTGTCTGTAATGAAAACAATATGCCATTATACAGTGTTGCATATGGGCAACGTTCTTCTATTTTTCTGTACTGTAATCCTATTGGGAGAAGCGCTTCTGTTAAGCAAAACGTACATTTTTGTGATCACGGAGTTACTATCGTAAAATGATAATACAGTGATATAGCGAGGAAAAGTACCCAGCGTGCACATTGATGTCAACTTGATGTCAAAATTGAGTTGATATTTGATCCAATTAGTGGAGAAAGTCATTTTAACTTTTGTTTTCATACTTTTGTTTTAGTGTGGGAAATACTGTATCTAGCTTTGTTACCATATTTTTATACACATCTAGTTAAACTGCACCTTGTTCATCATTTTACAGCAACAGTATTAAATTATGTTGCACCAACATAATTGTATACAGGTCTTCCAACACAAATGTTTATTGCTTTAATTCCACATTTTATTTAGATGGAAATACTTTCCAAAATTGTATCATGTTCACCTAACAAATGGTTGTATGATAAACATGATGCAAAGTGTGTAAATATATATATATATATATATATATATATATATGTATATATATATGTATATATATTCACATGACACCAAAAAGGGGTAAATATCATGATGTCAAACTATTAAAGTTTTGTTGTCAATTTGATTTGTACATTCAACTTGTTTCTGACATCAATTAAATGTCGAGCTTTGATGTTGCTTTGACGTCATTTTAATTTCAGTTGTCCTCTGGGTATTTCTAGACTCACCGCTGCGACTGATGGAATATGCAGCAGCATTGAATTATAGGGTCTGTTCTTATTCAGTGTGAATTGAAAAGAAAACATCAAATATAATTTTAAGCTGCATACTGAGATTTACTAAACCTAAATTAATTTACTTAGGCCTAAATCCTTCAGAAACAGACGAAGCATGGAAATCAATTTCATGATAAATTGATGTCAGTTTGACGTTTAACATGTAACCATCGACGTGATATCACACGAATATCAATTATATTACCCAGCATTCTTAATTTTGTTTGAAATTGAAATTTCTACTGTTCATGTATTCCCACACTAAAACAATGGTATGAAAACAAAAGTTAAAATAACTTTGTCCACTAATTGAATCAAATAGCAACTCACTTTTGACATCAAGGTGCCCGCTGGGTACTTCCATTTTGACATAATGTGTTGTGTTGTGAGTTAATTTTTTCATGTGAGGAGATTTTTTTTTCTGTGTTGTGAATTCAAAGTAATGTGTTGTGACCTTTCTGGGCCACCGTAAACTTCTGAAGGAGTTTGTAGTGTAGTCTCGGTGATGAGTTTTACTAAAAGATCTCTTAAACATCACAAAACATATTTTCCAAGGTTATTGTATTATATTAAAATTGGTTTCATGATTTCAATCATTTAGAAGTGACATATTTTTCTCAGCTCTGCAGTGCTATGACTACTGCATAAATACATATTTGCATGAGCTTTTCTACTAAATACTCATGAACCCTTTAACACCAGGGCTTTAGTTCCAGTGTTGACACTCTTTGAACTATCATAACTCTCATACCATTGATGAAATTCCAATAGATTCTGACTCTTAAGTTTATTCTTTGTGCAAACATGCTCTTCTCAACTTTAGAAACCTTTTAAATTACGTTGATTGTGCAAAAAGTTGAAGAGTTCTGGTAATTTAAAGAGCATGTCTTATTTCCTGTCGGTGGTGACATCTCCAGTAGTAAAGGGTTAAACAGCATTCCGGTATAAAAGACAACTCACCATTGTTGAGCTGCTGTGTAAATGGATATTTCAAAAGACCACAAATGAAAGTTGGAATATCTAAAGAAAATACCAAACAAATAAAGTTGTTACAGTAGACAAAAGCACACTTTAACGTTATTGTCCTTTTTATGTGGAGCTCCACGTTGACTACAAATGGGAGATGGTTTAAAGTAACATAAGTACCGTATTTTCTGGTATAGAAGTTGCAGGAACAATAAAATGCAAAATAAAAAAAAAATAAAAAACACGACTTGCTGTGGAGTAGAACCTGCATTTTTGGGAGAAAAGTGCAAGGCTTCTGAAAAAATCCGCCAAGCCTGGCATAATACTGCGTTTACATTAAACGCAATTCATACTGTAAATCGATTTCGCGTCCGCTCCCTATTTCAGCTTCTGTCAAACTTGGTGCTCAAATCTTATAAAGAATGTGTTCATTAAGTAGATGATCCCTTCACGTGTGGGAGGAGCCACCGTCAAGTTTTTAGTCTAATCCCTACATGAAAGCTTTCTAAGAGCTGTACAAAAACATTGGTACATATCCATGTCTGAGTTTATGAGATCATTCAGTTTTGTTTTGTTTTTTTTACGATCTTTACCTTGTATTGCAGGAGCTAGGTGTGAATGATGGCCGCTTTCAACAGTACTTCTGTCTTTCTGTGACCCCGTTTGATGACTTTCTGTCCTATATTAGTCTGAGGAAGGAACAAATAAAAACAAATATCATAATGGCTCGATGCAAATAAGAAAAATATAAAGTTCAGGAGGAGAACGATCAAATTATCCTCCATGTTTGTTTTGGAGGCCGTTTCTTCTTTGTTGCTGTGTTTGTTTGCTAATAATAGAAATAAATGCATTTTTATTACAAATATCTTGGGGAAATTGTTAATGTTTTGGAATGCAGGAGAGACACCACAGGAAGAGAAACTGTGTGATCTGTTGCTCAGGGAAGAGGAAAACATGTCCAGCTAGGGATGTCGGTCCCTCTCAAGGATTCTCAGTGCTGGCACATCTTCAGGAGATTTGGCCGATAGATGTATAATCCTGCTTAGATCCATCCAGTGTTCAAAGCAACCCTGATGATTTGAAACAGGATACACTCCAATTTCTCCCAGAAAGTGTTGATCAGGTGCAAGTAAGTAAACTATGCAGAAAATATTGTCTCTGCAAGAAAAATAAATATTCCTGAGATTTTTCAGAGCCTGATTTGGTTTTCCTACTTTGATGTTGCACATAAAACAGTTTTTTTTTTTTTTTTTTACAGTTTTTACACAATGTGTAGGAAAAATGTTGCAACCTTGCAGTTTTTTGCAGTCTCAATCAAACTATCTAAGATTTTCTTAAAAATGTTCAGGCTTGACTTGGCAAAGATCATGTGTTTTTCCATATAAACTTTTTATTTTGAGAGAAAACAAAAAACTTAAGGTTAAATGAAACTGACTAAACTTATTTTTTGCATTTCTTGAAATTCATTTGAGTATTTTCTGTTCTAAAACATTAAATATGCAAGGGCAGTTACCTTAGAGAGTCAGTATCAGTGAAAATACTTCATCCAATATGAGGTTGTAAAAATACAATGCTGGCAATACAATGCAGACATGTGAAATTGCAGCAGACTCTGATTACACGTTATTACTACACTAATAAAGTTGTGCTTTGAGTTGATGAAGAACATAAGTGCTTTGCAAGCTTTCCATTTCATTCTGTAATTGTCTTGTATACACACGGCCATATGGCTTCATGGCTAAACAATGAGATGTCTTACAGGGTTGAAATAATGAACCAAACCATATGTTGCATGTCAAGAGCTTTTATCTATAGAGAATATTTGGCACATCATTAAATGAAAAAGTGTCAGAGATGACAACCAAATTTTCAGCAGATGGAAACCTATATCAGGCAGAAACTGAACTAAATTCTCGCAGAACGTACAAAACTAGTACCCTGGTTTTCTTCATCATGTCTTCACACTGCTTCAAAAAAAAGAGAATATGCTGCTCTATGGAAACAATCAGTACACCAATCCTGAGCATGTTTAGGCCTGTAGGAAGCCTCTTATTTGAAAAAAGCTTATTTAGTGGACAAAAGCTTACATTTTCACAGTTTAAGACATGTCTTGCATTTCCAACTTTCAGTTGTAAAATGAAAAAAAATGGTCAGTTATTTTCTATTTGTTCTCTGAACCCTTCTTTTAGGCTAATTTTACACTATTGGACTTTGTTGGTGAGGGGTACCAACAAGTTTCACACCTTGGACTAGTTTAGTTTGCTTTTACACACAGCCTTCTCTGGAAGGAAACCAACAGAGACCAAAAGAACCAAGTGAATCAAGTGTAATTTAAATATGTGTACAAACAAACAAGTAACCAAGAATGAATATCAAATCCATTCACATTTTAGTTTGACAAAGTTCAGTCCACTGTTGGTTTTCATTATTAGAATGTTCTACCACACTGTATGGTCACATGTCTTTGGTAAATTCAAAGTGTTTCCTCACATTGGACTGAAATGATGGTTGATCTTCTTTTTGCTGCATCACGTGTGTTGTCCGCTGTTGCACTTGGTTGTTTTTATGTTATGGTGAAACAAACCTACCCTGCCTCAATCCAATTAGTATTTTCAAAGATCGATTACTGATTTTTTAAATTTTTTAACTATTTTTTAATGGTATAGGTCGATTCGATTAAATTAACAACTTGTCTCAGATCATTGTAGATGGATCGTAGGGATAGAAATTGATCCATTGATTAATTGTTACACTCCTAGCCAAAGTGGACCAGGTTGTCTGAACAAATCACACAGTTCCCAAACCTGCTTACTTGGGAGTGATGTTTCACAAGCAAGTTGGGAAAAAAGCAGAATATAGAAGGAAACCGCAAATCCTTTTGGTTATTTTGCAGTGTTAAGTTCCTATAGGTGCCTACAAGATCATGTTTACTCGTTACTTAGGCATAACTATTCCTACTTTTTTAGTTTTTCTCTGCAGCTCTGTACCTGCAGCAAACCAACCTGCCTGTGTGCCTCCCCATCCCGAATCCAGACCCACCCCATATCACAGAACTTCAATCCCAGATTCTATATCTGGCTCAATGTCCATTACCACAACAAATGTAGTCTATATCATCACCAGCAATTTTCCTTACATCCATTGTCATTTGCCAATGCTTTATTTGATTGTTTTCATCATGTCTCTGTTTGGTGCAGTGCAATTCACATGTTGTCCCTCTTTCCCACTCTCCTACGGGAGAGATTCCTGACTCCAGGTGCATCATTTGTGTTCATGTCTTTGGCTGTGACCTCGCCTCTGGCTCGTCTCGCAACCCCAGCTGTTCCACAACTTCATCTGAATGATTCCTATCTGCTACACTATTCAAACCTGTCATTGTTTATTTTAACATTTAGTTGTTATTTTAACCTGTAGCTGTTTATCTAGACATGTGGTTTTTATTAGACATATACTTGTCATTCAATCGTATAGCGGTAGAATTAATTAATCTCATTCTTCTTTTAAAGTTCTGGTACATCACCTGTCCGTTGGGGCTTGAGGATCCCTTCTTCATGTAGGCAACCCTGAGGTTTCTTACTTTTTTTTTTCCCAAAAAGAGACTGGGGTTTTTTTGAGTTTTTCCTCAAAGAGAAGGAGGGTGAAAGGGCAGAGACGTTTGTTTAGCTTGGTCTGTTTAACAACCAGCTATTGTTTACATTTTAATGACTGACCTTATGTTCTTTACAAATACCGGTATAAGCCCAATAAGACGGTTATGGTTGTGATATTGGGCTACAGTGAATTGAATTGAATGCGCCCTTAGTGGAAGGTTAAAGCCAATACTTTCCTGTTAAAAAAATAGAAAAAAAAATTGTAAAGTATAAAGCAATGCACACACAATATAGGTATTTTTTGTCAAGCTTAGTGTTCATTTTTTTGCCTAATCCTTGAACCTTCACATATTTACAGTGGCTTGAAAAATTATTCACACCCCTTGAACTTCTCCACATATTCTCACATTATGACCACAAACATAAATATAATTTATTGGAATTTTATGTAAAAGACCAACAAAAAGCGGCACACAATTTTTAAGTGGAAAGAAAATCATACAAGAGTTTTTTTTTTTTTTTACAAATAAAAAACTGAAAAGTGCAGTGTGCAAGAGTATTCATCTCCTTTTTTCTGAGTGCCTCCAGTTGCCTTCAGAAGTTGCTTGATGATTGGTGACTGATCAAATGTTGACTTAATGACTTAATAGAGTCCACCTGTGTGTCATTTCATTTCAGTCCACAAATCCAGCTGTTTTGTGACCGTCTATGTGGTTTGTCAAGAGAATATTGGAGAGAAAACAGCATCATGAAGTGGAAGGAACACACCAGACAGGTCAGGGAGAAAGTTATGGAGAAATTGAAAGCAGAGTTAGGCTAGAAAAAGATTTGAACATCCCACAAACCACTGTTCAGTCCATCATTTTTCAATCCCACGTTGCTTTTCTCCTTTCTCCGCTTTGAAAAAAATATATAAAAGAGGGAAGTCTACTCGGGAGTCCTGAATCTTATGTGTTGTTTTTTTTTTCATTGAAACAAAAATAAAAAGATCCTCTAGTTTGATTCTTGCTTTTGTTTTCCCCTTCTCAAACTAATGAGTCACAGAAACACAGAAGTAGCAGTGGAAAGCGACCTCCATTCAGACCCAGCTGTGGTCGCTGGAGTGAAGCTCACCATACTGGGTCTCATGAACCCAGACATGGAAACATGATGACCAATGCTTTTGTAGATCTTTTCAAAATAAATAATTCTGACCTCAAAACATCCTGTGTCTTCCATGCATTATGACATCGCTCCATGTAGTAAAAACATTTGGTGGTAGCTCCTCCCACGGGCATCTGGGGTGTCAATGTGTCAAGCACATTTTTGGACAGGGATTGAGCAGATTTTGATGTGCATCAAAAGAGACATGTCGGAAGCAAAGTTTTGTTCGGTGTGAATGCAGCATTATACTCACAATAACACCCAACCAAATATTTTGACAGGGCGCCGTGTATCTCTCGAAATCCCTTCAATATCAGTAAGCACAACCAGTAATATTCTGTTTTTTTATTATTATTTTATTTCAATCCAAGGTGCTCCAGATTATTAGAGGCACTGATATTTTTGGAAAAAAAAAAGAAATGTTTTAAGTGCACCTTATAGTGCGAAAAATGCAGTAAATGGTATTTCAGCATAGAGTTCTCCTATAGTGGCTGTTACCAATACCCTGAGCAGAGTGCATTGTGGGACATCCCTGAGGACTACTTTAGCTGGGGGGCAAGGCAGGTTGGTTCAATTCTCAGCTATTCTTTCCAGGTGTCCTTTGGCAAGACACAGGATCCTTAGTTGCCTTAGGTGGTTTAGGTAAAGTGGCATTGTTGCATCCCACTGGTGTTTAAATGTCTATGTTTGTGTGCGAATGTCGACCAGTAAAAAAGCGTCACTATTTTTTGGTAAATATCCTGAGAACTAAACTGTGCAACTGGAGAGAAAAACGATTCTCTGTAGGTAGAAATAAAATCTCCAGTAAGTTAATTAAAAGTAACTTTCACGATCTTATTTAAGCTTTTTCAGTAGGAGTTTAAAACTTAAACTTTAAAAGAAGAAGAATAAATAAGAGTGGCCTTTAATTTTCATTCAAATGTTCTCATATTTTTGATGCATTCAGGATGAGTTGTGCTTGGGTCTATTTATGCAGTCACTCAGATTTGTTTAGATTACTTTAATGAAAGATTTACTGCTTTCAGTGAATAAAAATGAACCCTTGAATATGAAGTGTTGGTTTATTCCTTTATTCAGTAAATACAAAGAGAAGCTTTCTGCACTTAAAGCCAATATCAAATATTATTATGAAGGAATATGACCCTAAATTTATGATTTGGAGAAAGAATAAACAAGCCCTCTGTTCTTTCCACTTTGGACACCATCAGCAGACAGAACAAGCTGTGCTATGCATTCACATTAATAATTCATCAACTCACTGAAGTAGATAATCATCAGGTACTTCTGTGAAGAGGGATTGGAAAAATGCTACTTTGGTGTGATTGAGGAGTAACCTGACAAATATTAAGTTTGCAGAGATGACCGAACTTGATCTGGGAATTGAGGTGGGTTTGAGCAAGAAGTGCTGCTTAATAGACTGGAGATCCCACCCTCACGTGGGAAGTGGCTTTAGCTGCTATGCCCGCCTGTTTCACATTGAATGTTTGTCGGCTGCTTGTGATAGCAGCATACCCTGCCACACCCACAACAAAATGGTGGAAACCCCTCTGCACAACACATTTTTATATTTTTTCCCACATATTTTACATTTGCAGTTTAATTCATAAATCAACACACATTTCTTTGAGTTAAAATATACATTTATTTTGTGCTTATTTGTAACATCTATTTTGTTTGGTTTACTTATCTTGGTTTGTTAATTTCACCTGTTTTGAGTTTCCAGTCCAGAGGGTGTGCTGGTTGCTGCAGGTGTGGTTGAGGTTCTGCTCCTGGAGCTGTGCTGTGAGACCTGGCAAAAGGGGAAATGAAGCCACCACAGCTCTTAAATGCTTGGGCCAGGGAATTGGGCAGCGCCATCTCAGAAGCCTCCAAGGGGGAGATATCACGTTTTAACGTTGATTTACTTTCTTTCAGTTTATTGCTATTTATTTGTTCTAATTTTGCACTTCTGTTTTGTTCGTTCTTTTCACTGAAGAAAACCAAGTTTTGTGTTTAGTTTTGTCTGTAGTCTTTTGTTAAATGATGTTAGCCCCCCCCCTCATGTTTGTCTAGTGGTCTGATCACCCACTATATATGTTCCCCTGTTGTGTCTTTGGTTAGGTCAGTTTGTTTCTGTTACTTGGTCTGTTCAGTTGGTTAAGTTAAAGTTCAGTTTATTACCTCAGTTAATTCTGTTCTTTTGACCTCTTTTATGGGCCCAATTTGTAAATAACATATTTTTTGGAGAAAAATTTAAACTTTCATTTTGATAACTCTTCTGTTGTCCTCTTTGGCCGCTCGATCCCTCACACTGCTCAATATGTTTGCAACAACCAATTTCCAAACTGATTAGCGGATCAATACCAACATGACCGATCAGATAATAGCTTGTGTAGTTGGTGATCAAGTCTTTATTGCATTTTCTGGTCTGTTGCTGAAATTCATTTTTATACTAAGCCAGCAATATTCAGTATTGGAGAATGTTAGAACCCCCACTCCATAATGTCTCCAT
Organism: Adrianichthys oophorus; assembly: GCA_036245035.1. Classification (NCBI taxonomy): domain Eukaryota; kingdom Metazoa; phylum Chordata; class Actinopteri; order Beloniformes; family Adrianichthyidae; genus Adrianichthys; species Adrianichthys oophorus. The sequence goes on from BSAI01000101.1 coordinate 4,475,911, forward strand.
TGAATGTCTTTGCACATTTTCACCTAGTTCACACAGTATATTACACAATATATTAATTCTCCATATTCACTTAGGGTTAGAAAATTGAATAAATGTGGTGACAAGCTCTGGTAGAATTGGTAAAGAGAGCAGAAAATACAGCAGTCAAGTTGCATTTGTGTGCAGAGGAATCATTTTGAGGTTACCCCTAAACTCAAACCTCTATTGCTCTGACTAAAGACAATTTCCACTGCTGTCAGATCAAATGGAAGCTGCTCAAAGGAAAAACCAACAAATAGGACTCTTTGTTTTCAAGGTTTTAATGATCTCCCCTGTGCCCCCTGTGACATCTTTTATTACTGTTTTCACTTTTTACCAAAAATTCTGTCTCTATTTTGCTGACTGGCTGCTGCTTCATACTGTCTCTCTTTCTAGCTTGCTTATCCAAGCAAAAACCTAAACAAGAATCTGACAAATATAAATCATTGTTTAAAAGGACTGCTTGATTTTTTTTTTCTTAGAAAAATGTTTCTCACAAATTCTGTCCTCATATTTTGTCATAATGTGGTTAAACTAATCCTGGGTTCACATCGAACTCGATTTGTGCAGTGAGGGCATCCATGGTCAATGGTTAAGTCAACGTACAGATAGAATGAGAAGTCCTGTGACATTTTAAGCGTCAGCTACCCTGTGGCACTCTTGCGGCAGAGCATTTCTGGCGGCACAGCATTTCCAAAACTTAGAACTGAGCTCTGGCTTATTACTTTTTGATGATGTGATCAATGGGTGGAGTCCAAAACCAACATGGAAGAGAATCTGAAGGATTTCCCCAGAACTTTGATACCTTTTTTTTTTTTTGTCTGTATAAATAATAATAATAGTAACAATAATAAAATGAATCAATTCTTCTTTGGGGCGGCCGTATTGCACAGGTAGAGCAGTCAATCTCTGACTGGAGGGTTTGGTTCCTGCCTTGCCAGCCCACGTGTTGGAGTGTCCTTGGGCAAGACACTGAACCCCACATTGCTCCTGGTGGCTATAGGGTAGTACCAGTGTCTGGCAGTAGAACAATGTGTAAATATGTGTGTATGAATGAATAGATGGTCCTGTGACTGTAAAGCACTTTGGGCCTTCAAGGAAGGTAGAAAAGCGCCATTCAGGTATATGCAATTTTTTTTATTTTTTTTTCCTTCTAAGACTAATGCAGGGCAGCAAGCTGAACTGGGTCACAGAGAGCGTCCATCATTCATGCACAGCTCCTGCAGTAGATGGTCACTGTACTGAGAATGATCTTTTAAACCCAGACATGGAGACATAATTACAGATTCCTTTGTAGAGCTCTTCAAAATAAATAAATCCGACCTCCAGACATCATCTGTGTCCTTCATGATGTGACAAATAGGCAAGAAACTTTTGACTGTTGCTCCTCACACATGCGGTGGGAGGGTCCAGTTTGTGAGAACACTTTTGAACAAGTGTCAAGCAATGAATTTGATGAATGTCCAAAATGGATCGCGTTCAGGGGGAACTCAGTGGGGGGGTGGGCAAGAATTTGTCAGTTACTGATTCTGCAAGTTGTCCTACTTAAAAATATATTATGTTCATTATAGCTACACTTCAACTTTAAGAGACTGAATGTAAAAAAAAAAAAAAAAAAAAAAGACTATATGTATAATTGTGCAGAAAAGTACAGTTTTTGGTCAAAAACAAAAGCTCACCTCAAAAAAGGATTCCTATAGGTCTTTACCTGGTTTGCACTGTAGCAGCTTTCTTGGTCCATTCGTCCATGCAGATCTTCTCAAGAGCTGTGATGTTTTAGGTCTGTCTTTGGGCAACATGAAAATCCAAGTGTTTGTGGTTGGGTGTCTGTCTCTGTCTGACCCTGCGTTGGACTGGCAAACTGTCTAGGGCTCCAGTGTCCCCATGGCCCTGCACATGAATAAGCAGGTATAGAAGATGGATGAATTATCCAATGTAAGCCCTATGCTGACAACACAAAACAGCAGTGAACTTTTTTTAAACCTTTGACATTATGTCGCACGTAAAACCTGCCATGTTCAGATATGCAGCACAGTGGAGTGTTTCATGTCTTAAATTCACATGAATTCAAATGAATTATTCCTAAAACACCAGTCTAAGTTATACAACACTTTTCATACATCAATCACCTGCTATTTGTCCTCTAAAGCCATTTTTCTGCCTGTGCCTGTCCTCTCTCATAGCTACACTTAAGAGACAGGTTAATAGTCAGTGGCCTGTGGTAACCATAATAGCCTGACGTTCATGCCTGTTAGGTGTAGATATTCTCCTAAACCCCATGAAACTTTAAGCTTCTTCATCCTTTATACTGGACAGTGTTAGGGATTTACAGTCTATATATGAGAACATCCTGAAGTAAAAGCAGACAATACTGCAACATTTTTTAATGAAGCTTTATGAAATTGGACTTGAAATGAGCTGGAAATCAGAAAACAGTCTTTTTTAATTAATATTCTGGCTCGGATTTGTTGCTTTAAGGACACAGTGTGTTAGTGCAATTTGCATCGAGAACATGCTATTTTTGTGAAGACTGCAGAGATGACCAGTTGTGACCAAGGAGCATGAAATTGCACATTTCAATTCTATGTCCCTTAGTTTATTTATAATGCACCAGTTCAAGACCAAAATTGTCTCAAAGTGCACTTAAATCAAATAGGACTGAAAAGAGCCCAAACTTGCAAGAAGAATCTTTACATTTATAACCAAAAAATAAAAATTAAAAAATACAAACACGTGGTGTTTTAGTGTTTATGGAATGCTTTGCACCATTTTAAGGGTAGCCCACTCCAATCATCTTTTTATCTATTTTAAAAGCCTTCCTATTGCTCTTTTAATTATGGGTATGCTGCTCATAGCCAAAACCAAAAAGCCAGAATAATTTTCTAGGACATAGATTCTGCTGAATGGCAGGACTTAATTAGAAATTCCCCTCAAAGTTCAGTAGTACTGTTGGCATTGAGTTAGCCCGCCCCCACCACTCATCAGCTACATTGACTGTATATAGAGAACTGGACTGAGTGACCCCCTCTCCCCTCTCATTCCAAATAGGAAGTACTTGCTGGTCTAAGAAACCAAAATCCCAAAGAATTATCTAGAGAAATAAACAGCTATTACTCAGTCATTACATTTGTTAGAAGAAGCCATCTTGCTTTGTTACCTTTTTCTTAACATCTTATTGCTAATCCTAAACTTTTTTTTCTTTATTGTAAGTTACTCAAGTTATAAACTGACCAATCAAATGCTTCAATAAAAGCATGTGATGCTGGTTAGAACCAACAAGCTCACTCATAATGGATGACAGTAGTTGCCATAGAAACATTGACTTAGACTGACTCAGACCAATCATTGTTGTCTGGCTTCAACATGGTGATGCCCACATTATGGAAAAAAGGCGAATGAATAAAACCATTTGCCTGTTTTTTTTTTTTCCTCAGAAAGCCCATTTCTAAACATGAGGGCAGTTGTGTCTATGGCGATGGCTACTTTTATCTAATTTGTGTTAAAATATATCAGGATTTAGATATATCAGCTTTTTTTTTTTTTTTTTTTTTTTTACCAAAACATTTAGTTTTACATTTTTAAATGTCACTGACTAATTTACTGGTGTTTTGAGCTTAAATCACCCTCTTCTTGATTTACTCTTTTTCTTTTTTTTTTACTGAAAGCTTGAATATAACATTTTGTTTTAAAATACTGAAAATGACAGAGAATTCTATAAAATGAATAGGCTCTAATTATTGATCAGGTCTCCACCGTCTCTTAATACTTCTCTTTAATTAGGTGAACACAGAAGAGACTTAAAGCCCATGTAGGTTCTAGCTATTTCCTGTAAGTGCAGTGCAGTTTTAATGTGACTGACTGACAAAAAGAGAACTGTTCTAAAGAGGAAAGAGAGAAAAGATCTCCAGTCTACTTCAGCACAAAGTGTTAATTGGCTCCACCTTTGGGTCAGATTGAAACTTAGACCTTCAGAAAATGTTTAAGTGATTGACGGTTTTTACAGTTTGGGTGACTGAGGGGAAGTCAAATACAGGCAGAGACAATCAGAAGCATAAAAAAGAACAAAAACAAAGAAAACCATGGAGGCAGTGAACAAAGCAAAAAAGGAAATTGTACCCACAGGAGATCATTATGACTAATGACAAACAGGTGTGCAGTGGGGGTCAGAACAGTTGGTGCCATCAGCAAAAACCAGAGCAGGAGCAGGTCGCCCCAGAGAGTGCACTGAGGTTAGAACCTGCTTTTAAATAAAAAGGGACAACAAAACGTCTCTATGTAATATTTGAGGGAGTTGCATGGTCGTCTTGCATGTTCTTATGGTGTTTTTCTGATTAAGATACATTTAAAGAAATTAAGCTTAAAATTGTATTTCTTGATCCAAATTGTGGTGAATAAGAAGCAGACAAAAAACCGTTGTTAGAAAAGGATCTTATTTGTGACATAAAAAATATGCTGGGTGGGCCACAAGCTCCCTGCTCTGCCCCGTGCTGATTTCAAATGCACAGTTCAAACAAGACAGCCCCAGAATTTAAAGGAACTTGAGGTTTTCCTCGAGAAGAATGGGCTGCTTTAACATTCAAAGACAACAAAGAATCTCATTCACAATGACCACAAGAGACTTCAAGGTGTTATTGATGCAAAAGGAGGTAATAAAAAGGTATAAAGAACTGGGGTATGTGACATTTTAAATTGTGTAATTTAGAACATTTCTGTTGTCATGAATTAAAAAGTGTTTACTCTGTGGTTTAACAATAGATGACAAACAAATAAGAAAACCCTCATCATTTGGAATTACTTGTCACACAAATTCTTCAAATCCTTTCAAGGCAGGTTTACTTGGGTAGCACAGATCATACACAAGATAATCAAAATTGCTCAGCAGAAAAGAGGCTAACTCAAAGCACATATAAAAATATCACATTTAAAACATTCCAATAAATTTCATGCATGATTTTGCATTAAACTTTGTCAAAAGAAGAAGAAAAAGAAGAGATTTAAGTCTTTTAGCTTCAGTGACTGAGCTGTAATGATTAGTCTTTAGTCTGGACTTGATCATTGTCAGAGTAGAAGCTTTTCTCATCATCAGGAAGATTCTTTGTTGTCTGTGAACTTTAGCTGCCATTCTTTTATTGAAAAATGCTTTCAAATTATGTGTCTTTCACTCAAAATGCATTGCTTTGTTGAAATGTTATGATGACGGAATCTCCACTAAAATACAAAAAAAAAGCACATTTTGTGTTTTAGGTATTCTGAAAAAGAGAACGAGGCAGATCACAAAGGTTTAGCCTATCACGCACACACAAAAGAAAATTATTTAAAAATCCACTCTCTTTCAAAGCAGATAACAGAAAGTACTATGCTTTTTTCTTTTTTCAAAATGTTTTTAGTGAATGTTTGAGTTTTGTGGTGCTTAGTTATGCAGTGGAAAAACTAATAGACATAAAGAAATCAGGCTGTTGCATCACATTTGGTGCATCAATATCCTCCTGCAGAAGAAAACAAATGAGTTCACATCATTGACGCTGAGCCTGTAAGAGCAGGTGGGGATTAGGACAAAGCTGATGGTTGAGAGGCACCGGAAAAAAAAAACAAAAAAACAACCAATAACCACTCAATATTCTGAACCCAGATTTCTGCTGAGAGTTGGGTAATGAATGCTCTCCTGATAAAATCCGACAATGTATTTTCTGATTTTAATAGAGTGGAGTGGATTTATCAAATTGCACAGACCTCTACGACCCATGCAAAGAAACACATAAATAAGAAAGGAGAAATTGTTACAATTCCGCAGCAGCTTAATATTTTTGTTTTGTACCTGTTTAGCTCAAATAAACAACTGTCAGGCAAATTGGGGAAACATGGGAAAACTTTAACATGTACCTGCACACAACCATTACATTAAACATTACATTACATTTAGAAGAAATCAGTGGGCGGTTGTGATGCAGAAATAGAGTCCTCTGATTGGAAGACACATGCCCATGTGTTGAAGTGTCCTTGGGAAAGACACACATTATAGATTGGTGCCATTTTTTTGCAGTGGAGCCTCCATCAGTGTGTGAATGTGTGTGTATGAGAATAAAACTGACTGTAAAGCATTTTGGACCTTCAAAGAAGGTAGTAAAGCGCTTTATAAGTAAACACCATTTGCCATTCTGCATCACTTGCAAAAAGCATTGTCATAATTTTGCATTCAATAGTTTTATGTAAACTTGGTTTCAAAAGAAAGCCTGACATTTTATTCTGGTCTAAATAAAACATTCAAGCTCTTTTATTTGGTTCTCAAAAAGACAAAACTCTGTACCTTCCTTTTTGGTAGTATTGGTCCTCGAGAGTGCTGGAGAGTAGTAACTTGTACATCACACTTACAAGGTTTTTCCAATCACATTTGCTCACACGCTGCTGATTCATAACAATAAAGAAATAGTCATGATTGCAGTTTTAATCTTCCATTGTCAGAAAAATGCAACAAGAACAAGCTAAAAATACAGCTTTCCCCAGGGTGGGTCTTTAATAAGCTTAAAATTGTACAATAGTAAGTTCTGAACTGCCAGAAATATGAAAAACAAAGTTACCTAAAACTGAAAGATTGTGTACATTTTAAAATTACATTAAAAAAAAAAAAAATTTACCACAGAACATGAAATGGATGGACATGTTGATCCATGTCATTAATTTAAAGCGTTTTATGTGCAAGACAAGTTGCTCATGCCTTAAAATTTCATTTGGCTGATATTACAACCCGTTTTGATAACTCTGTCTGTATACAAGCTGTGCTGGAACACTCTGTAGATCCGTCCATTCATTTTACTGCTAAAAGTAGCGTTTTGTTTCAAAAATGACCAGAAAATGCAAATTTCTATGTAGGACGGACAAATCCTTATAGCACTGAAAAATGTTTATGTTTTTCATAGAAACATTACAAAGAAAGTCAAAGTGTCAAGTTTCCTTTACCATCATAAAGCATTCAGACACAAGGGGGTGCAGGGAAAAACTCTGACAGGAGAATCGAAACGTACAAAACTGAATAAGAGGACAAGTTTCTAGCTGGCTAAAAGCATTGCGGCAGAGGCATGAGACTGCTTTTTTACAGCCCCACTCAAATAAATCTAATTCAAAAGTAAAAACTTGAAAACAGCTTTAAGAACAGCCTAGCATTTCCAAAGTCCGGTCTGTGGGCCACATGCAACCCATGTGAAAATTTCCACCAGCTCGCAGGCTCCTGTCATATAATCAATCATATGCAGCCAGGCTTTAGAAAAAAAAAAAGTACAAAGTCTGTACAATTTCTTGATTGGGATTGGCTAAATTACAATTTAGGCATTTTGAAATCTGTGACACTATCACTCGACCCTTTTGTGACAGATTTGAGCTTATTTCTAAAATATTGACTGTAGATTTAAAGAAAGAAAAAAAATATGTTGACAGTGAGGGCTGCCACTTTTAGGAGAAGTGGAGATTTGAGTATTTTTTAACATAAATTGTCTGCCTAAAATGGCAATAGATTCGCTGTTTTCAAGGAGTTCAATATCAAGGCAGATGAGACATGCTAACAATGCTTTAATGTTATTATAAGGGTTCAAAGATTGGTTGGCCGTCACAAATACTCACCTCATCATATCTGGTCCTCTTTGCAAAAGAAATGGACACACCTGCTCTAAATCAACAACAGGGCTGATCATACCACAGTCTTCTACATCTTTCCTTTCATTCTTGATGGCACTTTTTGGTCACACATCACACCTAAAAACACTTCTCCACCCATTTCAACTTGCTTGCATATGCCTCTTCACCTCTTTAACACACTCTGTGTTTATGTTGAGCCTAGATTCTTAAAGTCCTCTACCTTCTCCACCTCCACTCCCTGTAATTTCACAGGGTTCCTCTGGTCTACACAGATATTCTTATTTGTTGCAGTTGACCTTCATTCCTCTTCTTTCCAGGTTAAACCTCCCTCTCTCCAGATGTCCCTCCACCTGCTACCTGCTCTCACTATGGATCACAATGCCAAAAAGACAACAAAAAAGTATATAATAAACAGAAAAAGTACCTGCATATTACCTTGCGGATGTTACCGATTGTTTTTTACCAAGACTTTTTTACTTTTACAACATCCAGTTGAATTCTGTAAAAAATGTTTTTTTTTTGTTTTTCCTCTGCATGGTAGAGTGACAACAATATAACATGTAATAACCTATCATTAGCTCAGTTGGGACTACACATTTAGATTTTTTTTTTTTTTTCCAAATGCTACCATGTGGTGATTTCACATACAACCTGCAGTGTACGATGGCATACCCCCAGTTAGGAATCACTGCTTAAAAAGAAAATAGTGGAGCTGCCCATCCAGCAAGGACAGGCGGGCCAAATATGGTTTAAAATTGGGCCGAATATGTGGGCCCCAATTGGGTTTGTCCGCAGTTTCCGTGGTGGCCCCACCTGTGTTTGCCCATTTTGGCTCTGCTGCCCAGGGACCAACAGCTTGGGCAGCGATCCTGCTAGCTCTACCGGCCCCTGGACGGAAGCAGTCACTTGCTCTGCCAGACTGGTTGGCTGGCTAGTGTTGCTAGCCAGCCTACTGAGTGCTCACTTAAGACAAAATGGGCAAGCACAGGTGGGGCCAAAGAAACTGCGGACGAACCCAACCGGGGCACCAAATTTGGCAAGAATGTACCCTAGGATCCCCTCTTTCAGTAAAAATACAATAGCCACAAGGAAATCCGTGATTTTAGAATAAATAGGATACGCATATGATGATATTCTCAGCCCATATTTTTTTAAACTGGGGCAAATAGACCATAAATACCTATTTTTGTAACAATTGACTGTATGGCCACATTTTCAAAAATAGCTGCCATTGGGGATTTTTCTTGTGACTAATGTCCTCTTATGAGAGAAGGAATCCTATATATGGCAAATTTAGTGCTCTCATCACAAAAAACATGATTTTTTTTTAACTATCAATTTAGTCGTCCCCGCTAGAAACCATGCACAGTTCCTTAAGGCATCAACAATTTCAAAATAAAATTCTGTTTAAAAAAAACTTTCATGCCAATTTAAAGCTCGCACAGAATTAGAAACATACCAATGTGTTTCCTAACAGTACAGGACTTATATGTTTTAATAAACATTAATAAAATGTGACAGACAACTATTGCCCAAAACCTTTACAGTAAGGTACATTTTGTTATGGCCCACACACCATTGATAATTGTGTTTTTGGTCTTTTTAACATTGTCTTGTAGCATTTTTCTCATGATGGAGGACCTATATAAAAAAACATATTAAGATGAAAACTGCATTTCTGAGTATTTCTTCAAATTGTTGTGAATCCAAAGCAAATAGAAAAAATGCCATTTGATGTATTTGTGATGTAGAAAATACACTATTGGGCCTCAAGCTCCCTGCTTTGCTTCATTAAGATGCAACCACTTGTAGACAAACAGATCCATGTACGTCTTCCTTTTTCTTGTCTGAGCTGGTATCTGGCTCAAAACTGTACGGCTGGATTGCGCTGATATTTCTTGCCATTTCTGGTGCATCGCTATTGTTAGCTTGTGGGTGTGAGGTGCTATAAACTAGAGGGAGAGAGTGTAAACCAAGGGATGATGGGAAATTAGCGCAGCCCTATTTCATGTCCACAGTCCTGTCCACTGGGAATGCTTTTACTATTGATCAAAAGATGATTGGAGTAGGTCTTTAACAGTCATCCCAGCAAGTCTAGTGATGGAGTTTCATGTTGGATGCAGTAGACTGGAACTAAAATGTGCAGCAGCATTTGTAGAAGTACAGAATGGTGCAAGAGTGGACTGGCTGATCAGAATAAATGAACCTTTTGTGCTCAAGAACTGTTTAACTGCTCCTTCTAACATTTACACCGGCGCTGGATGTTACATTTTATTCCCCTCCCTTTGTGTATATTTACTTCAGATACATTTTTGCAGTCCATTTTAGGGACAACTACAAAAAGTATAGATCATTACAGTAAGACAATCTGATGTCTGTATCCCAATATTTATAGTTATAGCTAATTTGCAAAAACCGGCCCGAGAGGAGCTTTTACAGAAGTCATAAATGAACAGTAAAAAGAAAAGACTGTTCCACACTGAAAAAAAAATCTGAGCAAAGGATGTTCTACAAAACAACTTAACAATTTCCACTTGCTGTTGCTCTTGTTGATCAGGAAGTTTCTAGTCTATTAACAAATTTAGAGAGTGGCTGAGGTGCAATACCAGTCAAATACTTAAAAAAAACTGCTGTAAATGGCTGAAGAAGATCATTTTAAAATCTTATATTTACTTAAAACAACACTGATTAAATGAAGTAGGTTATTTATCCAGAATTTTTAAGGCCTTATTATACAGCCTCTAAATGGTCTTTAAGGTAGTTTGACTGGTCAGAGACCAAACAGTGGTGCTATAAGCAAAGTGAGATAAAATTATTCATTCAGTTATTCATTTTCCAATCCGCTTTATCCCTTTCGGGGTCACGGGGTTGCCGGAGCCTAACCCGGCTACTCATGGGCGAAGGCAGCGTACACCCCTGGACTGGTCGCCAGTCTGTCGCAGGGGCCACAATCACACACCCATGCACACTCACATTCACACCTAGGGACAATTTGGAGTAACCAATTAACCTGTGAAGCATGTTTTAGGACGGTGGGAGGAAGCCGGAGTACCCGGAGAAAACCCACGCATGCACGGGGAGAACATGCAAACTCCACACAGAAAGGTCCCCCAGCCAGGACTTGAACCGGGAACCTTCTTGCTGTGAGGCAGGAGCGCTAACCACTACACCACCGTGCAGCCCGATAAAATTATTGAATTCAAAAATACATGACCACATTCAAATGTTAAACAGCTTTGAATAATTCTGAAACAATTCACGCTGGTTTAATACATTTTCCAAGGATCTTGGTACACCTTTGATGAGCTTCAAAGCTGTTTCTGGCTGCATCAAAAGCAGGTTTGTTTATTTCAGAAGCACATAAAAAGTCTTCTTCTCTGTATTCTACAGTTCAAAACCAACCAAAGAAAAAAGAAAATTCTAAAAACAATGCCCATGTCTTTGGGCATAGGGTCATTTGTATGAGTCGGAAACTGTTTGGTGTTTAGTTCTTTGAGAAAACCTTAGGACACCTGCCTGTGAAACAAAATCCAGGAAAAAGTGGGTCATTCAACAAAACAAGCTTGCTACTTCTTGTGTAAATGGCAACAATAATATCTATTCCCCATCTAACAAAAACTTACCAAAGAACCTTATTGAGTCGTTAAAATAAGGTAACTCACCACCGATATGAGTATTCTGCTGCATTTATTCTTGAAGCATATTTGTCTGCCATTGCTTTTTTCCCCCACTTGATTCTAATCAGGCTATACAGCGCAGTGCAGTGCAGGAGTTATTTTTAGATCCACCACATCTGCACAAAAAAAAAAAAAAAAGTAAAATGTTCCTACTTGGAACCAGATTACTTTTTGAGAATACTTTATCAACTTTCAGCCTAGGGTCTGTGAGTTCACTGCGGTCCATACAGTTCTGTTCATCATTTGCTGCTATTTTGTACGGTGGCCCTGAAGTGCCAATCACATCAATAAATCAATCGGCGCAAGAACATATTAAAGATCACAATGAAAAGGGCCGAACAAATAATTAAAAGGCATCATTACATTTTAGAAATCAAAACAAAGTTCCACGAAAAAAATCAGAAAACAAAAGTTTTTTTCTAGAAATCAAAATAAAAAGTAAAAAAAAAAAAAAAAAAATCATAAATTAAGAAACCAGAAAAGGCAGGTAGGTATTATGGGACATCACTGGTTGGATGATGACGTATGATGTCTTCAAGAAGAGGAAAGCAGAAAAATCTTTTGCCTGAACTGTGGTTAATTTGATTAAGATATCACTGAAATCTCTGAATATTTGCAGTGGGTGTGGCCAGAAGCTTCAAGAAATATTGTCTGTCTAGCCATGCTAGATAAGTTAGTTTCAAAACGTGAGACCCATTGAAGCCAGCCTATCTTTTACGGTTTCTTAATTTGATTCATTTTTTTAATTTTTGCTTTTATATCGGAAAATTATTTTTGTTTACTGAAATATTTCCTCTTAATTGTGCTTGTTTTTTTTTTTTTATTTTGGTTTCAGGAATTTTGTTTTGAGTTCTAAAATGCAATATTGTCTTTTTTTATTTAATTAGTTTTTTAAATTGCTATTGTGATCTTTAATATGTTTTTGCATTGAGTGATTTGTCAATGTAATTTGCACTTCAGGGCCACCATACTTCACATCAAACTACATACTACATCAAAAACTAACCCTCAGGATGGACGGAGGTTGTCAAAAACCCAAATGTAGAAAACAGTAAAAAAAAAACAACAAAAAAAATACAATTATGTTTAAACATTGACACAAACATATACATTTTAATAAATAAAATCTAACAGCTCTTAAAAAAACTTGTTGACAGCTCTTATCCACGTGCTATACTTGCTGTTGTGCTTGTGTGAATGCTGCTCTGAAGGTTCACCCTGTCCTTGGCTGCTCTTATTCTATTTTTGCTTCTGTCTACTTATCATGTCAGTGCATAGGCCACCAAAGTTTTCCCTTTCTTTAAATGTGCAGCCATATGTCTACATATAAGATTCTATGTAACAATGACAAACAATGGAATCCTGCATTGCATGTTGATGAGATAGAAAAAACTTTAAGATGCAAACATGAACATATGATGAAATATGTTGTTAATATTGCACATAAATGAACAAAAAAGCACAATGAAGGTAAACTGAACACCAACAACACTTTGAATTTCATCGAGTTTATCATGCTGGAGGTTAGTTAATTAGAAATTAGCCTCTGAGTTGTAGGTGGAGTAAGTACCCCCACTTCCTGTCACCCATCTGTTTCTATATCCCCCCACTAGCTTACAGCCCCTCCCAACCTAACATTAGCGGTGCAACAAAAATGGCAAGCTATATTGGAGCTATCCAGCCATACAGCTCTGAGCTTGATACCAGCTCAAATGAGGAAAACAGATCTGGACAAGGATCGAGACATAGATGATTTAGAATTGAACAGTTCAAGGAGCTTGTGTGTGTATTTTTACATCACAAAAAGCTCTTTTTCAAACAGCATTCATTTGAATGAAGATATTGTCAGAAATGTAATTTTAAGCCTAATTTTCTTGATAGATGTCCTTAATTATCAGAAAAATGCTACAAGAACATGTTAACATGGAAAACAGTTTTCATCAACCAATTTTTCACACGTTCAAATGTACCACATCATTCACACACACAATCAAACCCCGATGGGGGAGTGGCTTTACTGTAAAATTCAGCCTATCAGAAGTAACTAGGGGTCCAGTTCCTCGCCCGAGGACACTTTGACATGTGGCTAATGCAGCAAACCACAAGCCTTTAAGGCAGAGAGATGACTGCCCATTGTGATCCAGTACAAAACAGGTTCACAGAGATGATGCTCAACATGTGACTAAACTGCTGTCTTAAAATGTCTTGTTTTTCTGACATTTGAACATCTAAAACTGCAGTTGGTGTCTGTGTTTCGTTTTTTTTTTGTTTGTTTTTTTACCTGTGTCTTCCTTCCACAGCACATGTTCATTTCAGGTCCAATCTTTCCTCTTTAGTCTACAGTCTTTAGACCCCTGGGAGGCAATTAGAAATCATAAGACTTCACCTGATAGCGCTTTAATTACCTCCCTGGAGGGTATTCCTTGTTAAATGAGCCAGTGGTAGAAACACTGAGCTCGGGAGGTCGCTCTGAGTGGCTGTTTGACAATAGATGCCAGACCTCCATACTGGCAGAATGTGAATAAAGCCCAGCCAAAACCACATGGGGTCCAAATGGTAAACTTAGTTTTTTTTCTACTTCTCTGTGTCCATTTTCAGTGTTTTCTAATTGAAATTACTCTGGCAGGAGGAAGAGAAAAAAATTAGAATAAATGATTAAGAAGTGCTGTTGATAAACAAAGGACGCCTTAGTTTCAATTTAATTTTTAAGATGATTTAGTCATGTGGAGAAAATAACAGCTTTGTGCAGGTTATAAGCAGCTGCTCATCCAAATCTGGCCCACAAGCACACGCTGAACAGTCAGAGCAAGCACTCCATTACTCTGCTCCCATTGCTGGATGTCTGTCACGTTAATCACTCGGTTCACAGCAATGTCTTCACTTTCCATGTCAAAGTCGCCAAGTTTTATTCAGCTCCACAGTTCATCAGTAAAATTTAAAGACTAAAACAACAAACTTCACATTTGTATCTTTGGAAATGTTAAAAATCTACCTTGAAATACATTTCTTCATGAAGACCCACTCTGATTAAAAAAAAAAGTGTCTTTGGTAATTTTGACATGTTCTTGTAGTATTTCTGTCATGATAGAGGTCAAATGTAAAAAAAAAAAAAAAAAAAGAGCTCAAAATAGCATCTGAGTATTTCTTTATTCAAATTGATGTGAATTAGGAGCAGACAAAAAATGCAGTTTGAAAAGGATTATGTCTAAGTCGAAAAATATGCTGGGCGGGCCACAAGCTTGGGGCTGTAAACTATTTAGAGAATATGTGAAGAGAGCACTTTCAGCAACTGGAAACAAAGGTGGGGCAGGGTTGCTCTGAGCCACATCCTCAGATGCAAAATTTGAATGAACTACTGCAGCTCTGCAGAAACTATGTCCCAGAAAATAACACAGGCTTTTAGATTTTGGCTAGAATTGGCAAAATCATAATTAAATGGTCACTGGGAACACTTTAAAATAGATCAAAAGATGATCGGACTTGAAGAGAAAGACATGAAGCTTTCTTCACAAGTTAATGCTGTCAGTAAAGTAAATTGCACGTGATGCATTCTTTAATGCTGAACTGATCATTTCTTTTTTTTAAATAACAATAAAGAAAGACAGTTGCAGCAAAGAGCATGCATGTCGGCAGCTTTAATTAAAAGGGATTAGCAGCTACAGTCCAGACTCCCAAAAATGCCTTTGATGCCTACAAACAAAGTCATTTGTAGAATGACTGCCTACTTCAAAAAACTGGAAAAAAAAGACTTTACAGATAAAGCTTCTGTTTTACATCTTTAGAGTCTTTGTTGTACAGCCACATATTTTATGAATCAACAAAATATATTAAACATACTTTCTCTATTATAAGTAAATAACGCTTATGTGCTTAAAGCTACACTGGTTTATAGATCAGACATTTCTTATAAAAATTAGGAAAAAAATGCAGAAATGCACAGAAAACCTACAGGTTTTCAAAACAAAATATTTTAAAAAACATGCACTTGACAGTCTAACCTGCAGACAATTTTTTAAAGAAAAGGAATGGATCATAATGAAACAACAAATGGGTCACATTTTTATTTGGCCAAGAGCAAACAAGCCATATACGTTTTTAATTGGATGTGGTAAAAAAACAAAACAAAACAACAACAAAAAAAAAACCATTAAAAACATAAAGACCAGCAAAGACACAGTTGTTTTTAAAATTTTCTCTTATTGTTGGGATAAATTCTGATTTATGTTTTTCACTAATTTAACCCTATATAACCATTTGTATCATATTTGATACAAGCATTTCTGAGACCCCCGTTTCATTAGCATGATCCAAACTTTCCTTAAAAATATGCAGCTTGGTCCATATTTTCTGCGCTGTAGTTCATCGTTCCAGTTAGGGCAGTAGAAGGGTTGTTTCAAAATACCTGCCTCTATGAAATCTCAGCAACAACAAAAAAAAAAAGTTTAGCTAATTTTTAAAGCTTCATGGTGAAAACAACTTCATTCATTGTTTTAAACGACTACTTGCTGAATTGAAAGAATGCAAAATTTGTTGAAGATAATTCTTTATAAGACAGCTGCACCATGTTAAACATGTGTGTCTCAAATTTGAGACAGTGGGTAAATGAGGTGAATATTTTCCTGCATGTCAATATTTTTGCATCTTAACATTGTTGTGAGCAAACATTTACTAAATCATTAAAATAAACGCTATCAATATCTCAAAATGTAACAGCTAAATGTTTTTGTGGATTACATCAGCTGGTTAAAAACATTATTTCCAGTGTTTTCTGTTAATTCTTCGATGTAGTGGGCTTTACAGGGTTAAACAGGCAACAATAATGCAATTACAACAGGTTTAATTAGAAAAGAGATAAACAATTTACTCAGGACATTTTAGATTCAGCCAAAAATCCACATGTTGAAATATTGGCAGAGCCACACAGTCAATGTTGTCATATCCTCGCTTGTTTTTTCCAAACCTTGAGAGTGCAGCAGTTGCTCACACTTGTTACAACTGGCTCTAGACTGTAAACAATAAGAGGGGAGACAAAACTGGTTTCAGCACAGGAAAGCATTTAAATATGCACAAGGAACACCCAAATCAATAAGCAGGAAAGACACAGAGCTGCAGCACCAGGTCTGGCCTCGGCAAGAAGACCAGAGGAAGAGTTCTCCTGAAGCGCTCCTAAGGTGAATCTTTCACATGGAATCAGCTGATTTGCAAATACTTGCACCTGTACAGGAGGAGAAGAAACAGGGCAGGAACCAGAAACACAGCCATACGGCCCAGAGCCGTAACACACTGCTTTTAGAAAAGCTGATCGTGGTGATCAGACTTGAAGGAATAAAATTAAAGCCACGAAAGCAAGCAAAATTCAGGTTTTGAGGTTAAGTGACTAAACTGCAGTTCTGCTTAAAGATACACTACAACGAAAATTGTATTTTTAACATGTTCTTGTAGCATTTTTTTCGTGATGGTGGACATGCATAAAACAAATGAATTTATTAATTTCTGATAAACTTTTGCCGCTGCATAAAGTATGTCTGAAAAAAACACCTTTTCTTTTTAATTTTAGCAAAATACTGCAAAATCATAATTGGAAACGCTTTTACAATAGATCATAATATAGTTGGAGTGGGACTAAAAAAGGGCTTCAACAAACATGTATTACAGTTTTCTTTTTTTTTTTTTAAAATAAAGCAACAGATCTGAGTCATGTCCAATTATTGCTCAGCTGTCGCATTCAGTTAGTTGTCATTTCCACATGCACAATGTTGAGCCTGTCTCCTTTTTTTGTGTGTTAACCTGTGGACAGACTGAGGCGGGAGCAGCTGACATTTCTGCAGGACCGGAAAAGAAAAAGGAAAAAAGCAGACTAGTAGCATACCTGCAGCCAATCAATAACTGGCTCTTCGTGATAGTTATGTAAGAATTGAAAATTAAAATAGGGAAATTAGACAAAAAACTGAGCGTCTGTGGAAATCTTTAGGTCTAATTACTAGCAGGCCTTTCCAATCAGCTGCAGAACCCACAAGCAAGCAATACGCCATGGATTCCTTTGGTTTCTTGCACTCAAGGCTTGAAAACTCTCAGTAATACTTCCACTTCCACACATTCACAGGGAATACTACTAAAGCTTCTGTCACTTGTAATCTTGGACGTAATTGTACTCGATTCTGTCTCCAGACCTCCTGTGAGACATTCAATGAAGCAGCTGGCAGCATGCTTCTTTCTGTCCCAAAGAAGGCTTTTGTCAGAAATATATGCCATTTATAAGTTGACAATGTGAAAGTGCTCATGAAAGAACAGATTTACCTCACAGACTGAAAGAACAGTAATCCATTCATGTCATTTCTTCATCTAATCTACATTATCATCTAGGATGACTACTTGATTTAATTTATTTTTTAACGTCTCCAAAAAATTGGTTTTCTAACCCGCATGCACTTTCACAGCTGCTCTTGAAACGTTCAAGTAATTATTTGACTTCTTTACCGTCATTTACTTTAATTATTCTAATTATGTTTCTGAGTTTTTTCATGGTGCATGTCACTTTAAACCAAATCTGTTTTACAAGCTGAAAACCCCATAATTAGATCATTTACCACCTGCGCTTTGACTACATTTGCATAAATAGACTCGATAAAGTAAAACTTGATTAGAAGAGCATGAAGACATTTCACAACTTATATCCAAAAATCAAATAACAAATAAGCCAAGTATTTTTTTTTATCTGTCATTGTTACATTAACCTCTTACTTTAGAATATCAGTACACTTATCCTAGATTAGCAGCCTATATATACTGTAGTTTTTATTGGAATTGACAGTCGGGCAGTCAGGCTTTTCTGGACTGATATGTCTGAGGTCTCTTCACGGATCTGCTGTAGCCACAGTTTGGGGGTTACAGCCCTGAGTGCTCCAGTTACCACGGACATCACTTTCACCTTTACCTTCCAAGCTTTCTCTAGTTCCTCCCTGAGTTCCTGGTATTTCTCCAGTTTCTCATGTTCCTTCTTCTTGATGTTACCATTCCTTGGTAATGCCACATCCACCACAACAGCTTTCCTCTGTTTATCCATCGCTACAATGTCTGGTGGTTTGCCATTACATCCTGTCCATCTTTTTTCTGTATCTTTGCTCTCTCATTCTCTACCACATGGGTGATTCCCATTTTTACTTTTTGTGGTTTCCAGTCCATATTCTGCACATATGTTACTGTATACTATCCCAGCCACTTGGTTGTGGCGTTCTATGTTTGCTTTCCCGGCCAGCATCTTACACCCTGCAGTTATGTGTTGGATTGTTTCAAGTGCCTCTTTGCACAGCCTACACCAGGGATGGGCAACTCCAGGCCTTGAGGACTGCAGTGTCTGCATGATTTCCAGATATCCAAGCTTTGCTCATGACTGATTACCTGCTTCAGGTGTGTCCAGCTAATTAGAACATGCCAGAGCATGGTATGTTGGAAAACATGCAGCAATGCGGCCCTCGAGGCCTGGAGTTACCCGTCCCTGGCCTACACCTTGGGTCTTATCTGGTGTGGTAGATCTGAGCCTCTATCACTCTGGAGCTATGAGCATTTATTTATTCAAATTGTTATGAATCAGGAGCAGACAAAAAAAAAAAGTTTTTTGAAGAAAATTGCATTTGTCGGATAGAAAATACACTGGTTGGGCCACAAACTTCCTGCTCCACTCCATTCTGATGCATCCACTTATTTTTTAACACAAAAATAAAGTAAAACAAAGTAAGTGAAATTATCAGATGTAAAACTATACAATTTCTGCTCTATTAATGTTATCTTTAAGGGTTAACCTGGAGTATCGCTACCAGCAAAGAGTGACTTTGACCAGCAGAACCGGCAAACAACATTCTTCACATTGAGAGAATGTTTTCCCCACCAGAACTATTCCACTGCAAGTGAAGTCCCTCAAGATAGGTTTTATGATTTATTTTTTTTTCCTCACCGAGAAGGGGGGTCGAATCTGGGCATGATTAAAAGGGCAGGGATGCCAGTTTAGCTTAGTCTGTTTAGTTTAGTTTAGCAACTAGCTATTGTTTATACTTTTATGACTGGCTTTCGGAGTTGCATAAATACTACTGTGAAGCCCATCGAGATGGCTATGGTTGTGATAATGGGCTATATAAATAAAAATGAATTAAAGTGACATGTGGAACAGCTTACCCTATCTCTCCCTATGCTTGTACCAGACACTGGCAGCTGTCACATAACAGTTCTGATGGGGGGAAAAAAAAAAAAAAAAAAAGTTTATTGTATTTCCAACAGGCACCTAAAAGCTTTCATTTTTTTTCCAAAAATCACATTGCACCTTAAAATCCAGAGTGCCTTCTACATATTATGTAGTTGTGCTTACTGAAAATTAACCAATTTTGAGAGGTACATGGCACTGTCAAATGGTCTGGTTGGGTGTTATTATGAAAAAGCTAATGTGGCTAACATCTAGCAATGTCATACTGGTTTTTACGTGTTATTAACAAGGTCCGCAGTTAGCGTTTTAGCGACGTTACTCATTTTTTTACATGTTGCAAACAACGTTGGGTGTTGGCCACTGATGTGGCTAATGCTTTTACATGTTATAAACATGGGAATTAGCATGGTCAATCACATTATTTTTAAGCGGGATCAGTTGTTTTTTTATGTGTTCCAAACTGTAAGGACGAGGCTGAGACGTGTGGATCCATGTGCAAACAGGGTTTAATGAAACAGCACAGGAAGATAAGACAAGGTGTGGTCGAGGACAGCATAGGGTCAAAAACACAATGAGCAAGGCGGGAGGCGTCAAGACAGGCAAAGATCAGAAACCACGCAAACAGGAACATGGAACACTTAGTTTAGTAGGCTTTAATTCGCCGATTATGTCTAAGTGCGTGTTCAAGAATCGAGGTCTGGAGGTTTTCCACCAAAATATTTATTCCTAACATGTAAGTGATAATGACAGAACTTTGGGTCTTCAAAATGTCTCTATCTGCTACTGTCTAAATGGAAGTTCTAACACCAGGCACGATGAAGAAGACGCCCTCTGACCATTGACCCATCAATTTAAACACAATGATTATGCATAAGCAAACAGTAGGCTGGGTCTTCATCTCCGATTGATCCTTCATGCCTCCTTCCTCACTTGTAGTTTCTTTTCGACTCTTGTCCCCAGATGAACTGTTTTCTTCCTCTGGTCTGTGAATCCCATCCTCCACAAGAGCTGGTTTAACGACCCCACATTCCTGTTGACACTTTTGCTGGCATGCACCTCCAACTGTAATTCTCACCAAAGAGCAGCTTGGTCCTATAAAATAATTCCAACATCAGTGGAATATCAGAATTACACAGTAGGCTATGCAAACTACAAATTCATTCAAACTTTTAATCACTAAGCATTTCAAATGAATAAAGCAAATCATATTATGTTAAATTTTATTGAACTGGAAACTGCTTCTCTTCTTCAGTAGGAGCGAGAGTGAAACCAGTTAAGACTACACACAGAAGAGAGGGTGAGACTGGCATATAAGCAGTGAACTGATGACACGATGAGGAGCAGCTGGTGAAGACAAGATGGCAGAGGTCCGATGCATGTTGGGGGTTGGAATGTACAGGAGAAAAGAGGCTATTAGTACTCTGGCGATGGCTCCCTCTGGTGGTCGGAGAGGGAACTGGACAACTGGATGCTGACACAAACAAGATTGGGAGTTACAGTTATTAAGATTGTGCTAGAGTGGCTTAAGCTTCTAACATGGCTAATGCTTCAAATGTGGTTAGCTCTCCTAATATCGCTAAAGCTTCTAATATTTCTAAAGTTTGTAACCTGGCTAAGGTTTCTAATATGGCTAACTCTTGTAACGTGGCTAAAGCTTTTAACAAGGCTGAAGCCTTTGACATGGCTAAGGTTTCTAATGTGGCTAACTCTTCTAACTCTAAAGCTGCCAAAGCTTCTAGCGTGTCTCAAGCTTCTAATGTGGCTATTGTATAGTGTACTACAAACAAGTCTCAAAACTACTGTGAACACGGTTATAGAAAAGTTTGACTGATTAATGGACCTATTTTACTCTTGCTTTAATGCTCCTTATAGTTTGGTGCATCTTATGAATGACATCGATTTGAAAAAAAAAAAAAAAAACTAGAGCATTTACTGGGGGTGCTCCTGATGATCCAGTGCACCTTATAATGAATTAATTTAATTGGTAATGACCTTAAAATAAGAAAAACATTTCTCTGTCACAATTTCTAAAGCACAGCATGAGCTAAAGGGATGTGACTGAGATAATGTTTTTTTTTCTGTCTTTTTCAGTTATCCAATCCAGTCAAATCATGGTGCAATACTGACGTTTTTTATGTCACACCGACCCCACAATCTCTGCCACACCATCCGTCTCTTCTGGTTGGAAGAAGTTTTTGCCAAAAGCTAAAAGCTGGAAAGCCTCTCTAGGTTGCTTCCCCTTAAGGCATAATTACAAAAATATAAAAAAAAATGTTGAAGTAACTGTGAGTTGAAGAATCTTGGGTTATGCTCAGCTCTCGCCATCTGTTCCCGGTGCCTTGATCCTTTGTATCAGAGGGGAAAAATAATGGAGCCTCAGGGGGGAGTCCACAGCCCTGCTGGGAAACGGGTCTGATTGGAAGGATGCTGGCATCTCCTATCTGTTTACTGACTCTGCAGGATAAGATTGACCTCTTCTTGCCACATTAAAAGAACACTTTTACAGAGTCACAACTTTTAATGGAGGCAGTTTCAGTGTTTCAGCAACTGAACACAGTTTTGAAGTTCATCGGTGTTATACTTGTTGTTTTCCTTAATCAATTTTATAAAAAAATACATATTTGTTGCAACAAATGGGTTGAAAAAAAATAAATAACAGATTTTCATTTTGTCATCTGTCTGCAATGTAATTCCAAAGAAGGAAATTCTGTTTCCTTCTTTGCCCTCGCTGCCTGCTTGTACACGCCACCGCCACCCTCACTGTCCTACTTTTACCCCACCTTACTTGATGAGCAGCCCCTGACACCCCCACCCCCCCTTGCTGTAAGGCTGGTCTGAGCTGTATGTGACAAATTGATGTAAAAAGCACTTTTGTCAAAATGACTGCTTTTCTGTTGTTTTTTTTCAAATAGATCGACAAATGTTTTGGAGGAATCGTCAAAAGTAATCATACTGGATATTCTTTACAACAAAGGATTTTTTTTGCTAGCCACATTTACATTCCTTATATGTTCATTTCCTTTGTATTAATATATTGCTCAGCTCTAGTCAGGGATCAACATATTTTTGGAATGTTGTCATAATATTCCAATAAAACACAGTGGGTTTACATTTATGCTTGAGAAGTTACACGATGGTCACTTAAAATTGCAACAACTGCAAAAACAAAAAGGTCCTTGCAGTCAGGCACTGCTGCTGCAGGCCATAAATATTTAAAATTCAAACAAATGCAAAGAGATGAACCCTTATTTTTACTTATTTTGAAGTTTGTCACATTTCAGATTTTTTTTTTTGCAAATACTTTGGTCACTTTTTCCAAGAAATGACAAATGCTATGGCAGAAACATTTCTCTCCCTATCTCCAAAGATAAGGTGAAAAAGCATTTGTCAATGCTGAACTGGTTCAAGGTTGCATGACTTGAGTCTTAGACCTTTATACGAATAACTTTTTTGGGATCATAAAACATCTTCCCATTTCCAGCCTTGGGTGTTTTCAGACTGAAAATTGGTTCTGGATTATTGGGAAAAACAAAATCAGTTCACTTTAAGCGAACCAAATGTATCCAGTCTGAATACACCCAAATTCTTTTTAATGAAAAAACATAAATATCAAGAGGAGACTTCCACAAGCATTAGTCATATATTATGGACCCAGTCTGTGTTTATACGCATTTTTAGTCATTAATCAAATAAAATGATTACAATAAAAATGTTCCCTCTGGCAGTTGTCATGGCTACTAGGAGGTGCAACAGAGACAAAATTATTCAGTGAATTTGAAAGTGAAATGAGTAAATATGGATTAACAGCCTTCTATAAACAACCTCCAGCAGTAGGATGGTCGACTGCACTAGACTGCAGTTATTTTATTTTTAACTAGTTTCAATCTGGAGGTCAAAAAGCTTTCAGTTTATTTTGAAATTCAAATGTAAAATATATTATTCAGATTAGATCGCCATACCCAATTAGACTTGCTGGCTTGTTGAAGGAACCACAAAGGTAGTGCAAAGACAATTATCAAAAAAATAAACATAAATTGATGCAAAGTATTTGTTCCTTAGGTAAGGGATTTTATGGAATTTCTTTTCACCAAACAAGAAAAAGAGAAAAAAAAAAACTAAATATTTTACATAACACATTAAAATTGTATATTGTCTGAAGGATAAAAACAATAAAGTTTAACCTGCATTTTTCTATGCCGTTACAGACTAGGATTGGAAAACCTTTTTTTTGTCAAGCTTCTGTTAAACTTCCAGACATAAATTTTACTTTATTAAAAAAAAGACATCAATGTTTTACTGCTGATAAAAAAAACATCAGTAGCAAATCTCTTATTGATACTAGAAATAAAAAAAGAAACATTCCTTCTTCCAACTTAGAGAAAATAATATTGCCTTAATTGTTATCATCGAAGCTTGCTGACATTCTTTCAACTCCCATAACTCATCAACCATATGCGCAACTAACAAATTTCCAGCAGTTTCTAAAGCAGTTTTGTATCGTTATACAACACTTTAAATTAGTAATATGTTGAATATCAGTGTAAAGCCAATATGAAAAGTCACACTTCTCTGCATCTGAATCAGCTGATTCACGTTCATCACCGGCAGGAGCCATCTCCAGAGTACTGACCAGACTTCATCACTCATCAACCCCAGTACACTGTGTCTGAATGCCTCCCTACCTGAAACTCATTAGTCAATCATCCAGAAGTACATTTGATCACTGCTCAGGACCACACTCAGTGCTAAGTATTGTTTGTGCCTTCCTGCCTACCAACTGAGCGTTCATTCCTGAGCTGATCACCTGTTACCTGACCCTGCTCTGTGGCTGACTCCACCTCTTTGCCAACTCTCTTGACCTTTGCCTGGAATATTGCTCTGATTTAGCTGTCTGGACTTTTAGCTGAGCTTTGCTCCTGTCTGTTACTTTATAATAAACCTGCTGCAAGTGGAACCAGCTGTCTGCCCATTTGTGACAGTTACGGTAAGTCAAAAAGCATATGTTGTTTAGGTGTCACCAGTGACATCTGTGGTAAAGGGCAATCAGAGTTACATCTTTTATGAATAAAAATATTCAGGTGTGAATATCAGATGTTTGTATCCTTAATTTTGCATCTATCTTGTTTATTAAGGCAATCAAATGTTGCAATGGGCGGCATATATTTGGATCTATGTTCTCTTAGATAAAAAGTTACCTATAATCCAATCAGGGCTTTTTGGAACATCAAAAGTGATTGAGCAGCATCAAAGGCAAAAAAAAAAAAACATGTTTCAATGTAAAAATCACATTCTCAATGGATAGCTAAGATATGGTCATTAGAAACCTGACTGATGTACATACAGAATTTTTTTTCCCACTCACTTATTTTACTATACCAAGTGACTGTATAGCTTAGTTGGCTGTGTGCAGGACTGGCGCATGAGCGCAATGATCTTATTCCAGAGTTAGTCCCTAGGCAAGGCCATTCACTCTACTGCATAACTATGTAGCCGCAAGGGGTTCCAAGTCTAGATAGAATACAGGGTTGTGTCAAAAAGTGCATCCAATGTAAAAATCTCTACCAAAACCATTGAGTCTCTATGAAAACTGGACAGAGTATTCCCTCACGTTCCAAATAGGAAGTTGCCGCTGGTCCCAGACAGCTGAAATCCTATAGACCTCTATTGGGGAAAAAAAAAACTTTTGCTCAGTCACTATATTTGCCAGAATAACCATTCTTGGTCTGGTATCTCTTTTTAACATGTTCTTCCAACTGCAAGATCTAAAGAGCTTTCCTGCCTGATTGACTGACAGCATGGGGACTGAATAGCACAGACAGGACTCATTAATTCATTTTCCAATCCGCTTTATCCCTTTCGGGGTCACGGGGTTGCCGGAGCCTAACCCGGCTACTCATGGTGAAGGCAGGGGACACCCCTGGACTGGTCGCCAGTCTGTCACAGGGGCCACAAACACACATGCACCCATGCACACTTTACAGTGACCAATTAACCTATGAAGCATGTTTTTGGACGGTGGGAGGAAGCCGGAGTACCCGGAGAAAACCCACGCATGCACGGGGAGAACATGCAAACTCCACACAGAAAGGTCCCCCAGCCAGGACTTGAACCGGGAACCTTCTTGCTGTGAGGCAGGAGCGCTAACCACTGCGCCACCGTGCAGCCCACAGACAGGACTCCAACAGTTAATTTCCAGAAAACTCCTTTGACTTCACAAAGCTCTAACCCTACATATCCATTGCATCTTACCCTGAAGCAACTTAACACAAACTTTTGAATCTTAAGCACTTTGTCATCTGGTACTTTCTCCGCCATTGAGACAGCTATGTGCTGTGGGCTTTCTTTATGGGATTATCCCACATGCTCACTGACGTGTGGGCTGCTGGGAACGGTCTTGTTTGTGTGCTCTGTAACCATGTCTGCTTCCACCAGCACAACAGGCCATGGTGGCATAACAGATATCTATCAACAGACCATGCTTCACAATTGCATCTCCTGTACATAATGTCACAATGTTTTCAAAACAGACAGGGATTTATGTGGCAGTTAATGACAGGAATGTAACAACTAAATGTTCTCCCAAGACTTATAAACGTGGACCCCAAAGATAGGTTCAAAAAGATTTATTTTATTTTATCATTGTTATTTATTTTATTTTATTTATTTATTGGCGGGGGGGGATACTAAAAACTGAGCAGGGTCTGCATCCTTAGGACCATGTGATATTTCAGTTTTTCTTTTTGAATGAATCTGCAAAAATTCTGTTTTTTTTTTTTGTCAGTATGGGGTGCTGTGTGTACATTGAGGAACAAAAATGAACTTAAATGATTTTTGCAAATGGCAACAATATAACAAAGAGTGAAACATGTAAGGGGGTCTGAATACTACCCACTGTAGATCTAGTAAAAATAATTCTGTGATCAATGGCAAGTTGGACACTGTTCTGTAGTTATTAAAAACTGAAGGGTCTAGAGTTTTAAAGGCAGCAGGAAAAATCTGTCTGAAGAGAGCAATTCATGATATTTAAAATCTTATTCTCAAAAGAACAAAATGATTTAAAATGTCATGAGGAGATGGGATCTAGAAAACAGGTTGTTGGGTTAACTCGTGGGGAAAACTCGACCAAGTGTTATGGCTTCAACCAGGTCAAAACTGTCCAGTGCTTCTTCGGGTAAGATCAAGCCATCGTTTTCAATAAAAAGGCTTTTTTGATCATTTTAAAATACTAGATCTGACCGAATCGATTTTGTTCCTGAAATGGTCAACAAAGTCCTTACACAATGATGTGGTAGCTGGCATTGTGTTTGTATTTACGTCAGAGTTGATCAGAGATTAAATTGTGGTGAAGAGGACTGTGGGATTAGTGAAGGTAGTCGTAAAGTATGAGTTCCTGTTTTCTTTTTTTTTTTTACTGATTGATTATATTGTCTTAGTTGATTTGGGTAAAATTTATAGTTTATTTCAAACCGCGTTTAGTGTGAATGCAGCATAAGGTTTAAGATGTGGCTGCTTCTCTCTGCAACCCTCCATGGGCCCGAAACACCCAAAAACTCGCAGCACCCGTACAGCTGCATGCTACCAAGGCTTAAGTCACACAATAAAGCCCAATAGCCTGATCTACCAAAGAATGTTTGCATAAAGTTTTATGTGCAGAAACAAAAATCAGCACAAGCTCAAATTTTACATATATTTGATTAATAATGGTCATGGTTCTTTCCATTACTATAGATGCATGCCCTCCCCCCCAAAAAAGATGCAAACACATTTTTAGCTCAATAGTCCATCTCCAGCCTGCTTCCTTCATCCCTCCTGTGCTACAAGCTGCCATTCATCATTGCATATATTGATTGAGGGATATTAACCAGCAGTGCTCCGAGCGGCATGAAGCTCAATCTCACAATAAACAGAGTAATACAAGGAAGCTTTAGCAGCGGGTGTACAAATGGCACCTTGAATTATTCAACAACTACTCATTTTTCATTCATCTTTAAGCTGTTATTTATTTTCCAAGTAAACAGACAAAAGGGACTTTTGAGAGTAGATAAGACTCTGCTAGGAGCTGCTAACGGCTAACAAAATGATCAATGCTGCCACAACCTGACTGCTTGAAGTCTTTACATTCAATTATGAGCTTCTTGGCATACCAGAGGATTCCAGACACAAAAATCAATGGAATTAATATTCTTTTTCATGTTTCGTTCCAATAGAAAGACTGGGGTGCTCATAAGCTAAAACTTCAGTGATCTGACGTAACATAAGGAAGGACAGTAAATCCTCGACATACTGTAGATGTGAAAAGCTGAGAAAGTTGACAGCTTAATCTTCTAGTGATAAAAGTGAATTATTTGGTCACAGTGGTCATTTTAACTTCCTCTTTTTTGACTGTCTTGCAAGTTAAAAAAATGCAAAGTAAAAAATTCGGTGACTTTGACCTTTGATGCTGTAAATTATTCAACTTTTGGAGCTTCATAAAACAGTTGCTTTTTGATACAGTTGGCCCTTTTTCAGGGACAAGCTACAATGCCGCAGCTTGTCATGGGAAATCACCTACACATCCTGCATCATCACATCTAAAGCCACATCAGTGTTCTATCAATCTTTGAAGGACCTGAGGGGCTGTTTTCATTCTCCTCACATGAAGTTCAACCTTGTCTTTGTGACTGCTGCTGCTGCTGGAAAGTGGCCTTGGTAACTCCATTCACGCTAGTTGGTATTCCAGGGATCCTGTGGATAGGTCAAGTTTGTTCTTGAACTTCTCCTCTGCAGTGGCAACAGAGGTTTTAACACCAGCAAGTTGAAGAGGAAGTGACAGGATCTTCCCAGTGACTCTTTGTGGAGTCCTCCTGAAAAACAAAGTCAATAAGACTTGCAGTTTCGAGCCATGGATATTGATTATCTGTCTCTGACTATGAGGCAGAAAAGGTAATGCAGTGGGGATGAGGAGAAAGTGGAGTGTGGGTGAGAAACATGGGATATGAGAGCTATGCGGCCTGAGAGAGAAAACAGAGAAAGAGCAAGAGTGGAAATGTTTTGATGCGTGATGAATCTCCAGACATCTGTTAGATGCAGATGATTGAGGGGGGAGGATCCCTGTTGTTCTTATATGATTGTGGAACAACTGAAGAGTCGGCTGTGGCAAGATCCCAAGTTCTGCTTTAAAAAGAACACAATAACAGTAATTAACTTTCTCTCAATGTATCTATCACCAACTAATTCAAAAGTGCAAAACATTAGATATGCAGCTTTGAAGTTTCAGACTGAGTACTAAGGGGGGTTAAAATGTTACATATTTGCTATGACACGTGTGATGCAGTGCAAGCATTGAAGACTCGCTAATAACAATTGTGTGTTTGGCATTTTTAAAATCTTTTTGTATTTTTTTTCTGAAGAAAGAAGGAGATATATAAAGAAAATGAAGCTTAAAATTGCAAAAAAATAAATAAATGCTAGGTGGGCCACAAGCTCACTGCTCTGTTTTGATCTGCAAGGGGGAGGTGGTGGTGGTGGGGTGCTGTTGTTGTTTTACACCAACGGCCCTGCCCACAACTTAGAGGCAAATTTCTAATAAGCTACTGCTGCTGTGCAGAAACTATGTTCCAGAAAATGACAGAAAATTGCCGCGAGGGCAATAAATAATTGTGAATTAAACAGCTGTTTGAGTCTTCCACTTTGGGTGATTTATAGACAATATGTAGTGTTCAAAGGTGTTTGACTTTAGTCTTAGAAGTAAGCTAGACTGTGGTATTACTGCTAACCCACCTCCTTTCCCTGAAATCTTGGATTTTTTATAGTTATTATATCGAGGGAGGGTTGCTTCATTCAGCCTAAAATAGTCATCCTTTTGTAACCTGGTTTCTGTTACAAAAGGCTAGTAGGCTAAGTTTGCTATAATTAATGAACTCACTGACTAAGAGGATTTAGAGGAAATTGATCTTATGTTTAGTCACCCAAAATAATGATAACATTAAATGTAATTACATCATTATTTTGTTTGTTGCTATAGCTAGTAGCTATTACTTTAAGGTTTCTGTGTCTCATTCCTTTCACTTGACTTCCGGCACATAAGCTAAAGCTAGAAGCTGTTTGACTACCTCTGTATGGGGTTTGCACCAGCACCAGCACCAGAGGGAGCTCAGAGGACTGCTGCTCTGTGTCCAAGTCCCGTCTCCCAACCAGTTAAATGATGTAAAGCTGCTGTACATTTCCTCACTGACTAAGTTTGGTAAGGGACCAGAGAAAATTGCAGTGTCTGACATAGATTTAGCAAGCTGACACACAGATTCCATGTTTAGTTTAAGGACTTCTGATTGTCTCTGTCGTGAATAGTGTTGGGGGTAACGGAGTACAAAGTAACACATTACTGTACTTCAATTACTTTTGTCAGTAACAGAGGAACGAAACAAATTACAGTTCAAATTTCGGTAATAAATTACAATTAGTGAGCAAGGGAAACCCATGTTACTTTGTAACTTTTGTAGGTGCTGACATTTTCCCTCGATTACATGAAATGGAAATTAATTAAAAAAGATACTGGCGCGTAGGCGCAAGCATGCACTCTAATGCAGAGTTGAGTCAAAGTAAGATGGAGGAAAAGAGCAGAAATATGAATGGGGATTATGAGTTTGTAGGGGCATTTGAAAACTGGAGATATTCACATTATTTTCCAATTGTGGAAAACATGTGGCAAAAACATTTCAGTCAAATGCAAGCTCTGTCCTGGAGTTTAAACTGCTTTCCACTGCCGTACTATCCATGAGCAACTTATCCAAGCATTTAGCAAGATCACACAGCCGCACCAAGCTTGTGGCAAAAGATGCCCATTTCTGCAGCCATAGAGATGAGACTGCACCAAGAAGACCACCAAAACAGGCCAAACTTCTACAACCACAGCAGCAGGTACCGCAAGAAAAAGTTAATAAGCTAGTAGCAGCTTAAGTGGTGCAAGACATGCTTCCCTTGTCTATGGTTGAATCTGAACGTTTCAAAAAGATTTTAGGCAAAATACCAACAACCCGAGCTCTGATATCTGATAGAATCCCCAAAAAACTTTTGAAAATGTGGATTTTGTGTCGACAACTGCTGATATATGGAGTTCAAATAACAAAAGTTACCTTGGGATGACTGCCCATTGGATTGATGAGGATTTTAAGCAACAAACAGTTGCCATTGCGTGCAAGAGGATGAGTGAGAGGACGACATACCTACGACATCATAGCCAGCGAAATAGAGCAAGTACATTCAAGTTATGGACTAATTCATAAAGTTGTGGCATGCGTCACAGATAACAGCAGCAATTTTGTTAAGGCTTTCCAAATGTTTTAAATGCAACCTGAAGGGCCCTGTTCTGATGAGGGGATCATTGATGAAGAAGTGACTTTCACAGACATTGGTCAAGTCCTTTCCACAAATCCTTACAGGCAGTTTTCTCTCCCCCCTCACCTGTGCTGCGCATCACATACACTGAATTTCATATCCTCCACTGATTTAGGAAAATGGGTCACCACTAACAGTGAAAGCAGAGGAGTTTACAGAAGTGCTCTTGCAAAAGGTTTAACTCTCTGGAGCAAGACCAGCCTCTCCACTGTGGCATCAGATGAGGTTGAGGATGTGACCACAAGAAAGCTCATAGTTCCTTCTACAACAAAATGGAACTCCCTCTACAATGCTTTGTATCGCATCACAGAAATTCCAATTGCAGAGTTGAACAATCTTTGTCCTAGACTTGATATCAGAGGTTTCACTGAGTGACAGTATCAGTTCCTGAAGGAATATTTCAGGGGTATGCTATTGGCTTATTTATCTTTTGTTACATTACAAGACAGGGCCTTAGAACTTAATGTAAGTTGCATGCAAAATCAAAAGGTTTTTATTTTTTCATTAGTTTGCTAATCATAGTCGTGTTATGGTTTGGTTTCTTATTTCTTTCCTTGTGGTTGTTTTGTGCTAATTTTGTCCTTTTTGTTTTGTTTCTACAGAGCAGTGTGTGGCAGGGGGCGTGGCTATCTCTCATCCTGGAGCTGCCTCCTTTCACACCTGCTCCTCATCATTATTTCCCTCCCTATAAAAGCATGTTCTTGGCTGCTTCTCCCTGCTGGTTTATTCAATATGTTTTTGGTTGAATGAAACTGTTTCTTCAACTCCTCTGACTCTGCTCTTGGATCAGCTTATGTACCATGACAAGTAGTTTAATTTTTCTGCAACTGGACAGCGTCATTCTTCATTTTCACCCCCAGTAAATGGGGTGGTGATCAGCTATCATTTTAAAACTTGTTCTCATTTCATATTGACATTTGGCAGAACAGAAAAAAAGTGAGTATTTTGTGACCTTGTTTTGTTATTATTCAACACACTGAACTTATCAATCCATGAATCAATCTTTATTTATTAAAAGTGCTTTTAATGTGTTGCGGCCCAAAGCACTTTACAATTAAAGACAAACAACAAAATACAAAAAGAGAAAAAAAAAAAAGTAAAAATCACCCCTCTCTTGCCCCCCACTTCCCCTTTATTCACAAACACACCCCGTGCCCCCCCTCCCCCCACACGCAATGCATACAGGCAGGCATAAATGACTAGAATTATAAAGAGATGTAAGGCGTGACTTTGCTGTGAGAAAACTATATTTTGGGAATGTTTTATATCAGCAGCAGATCAGCCTCAGAACATCAACCAGAGAGCAACAGAGTCCTGGTACAAAAGATCCCCATATGGAACTTAAATTCATAAATGTCAGCAATGCCGAAAACATGACCAAAAAGTCATAAACGTGTGCTTCAAGCTCCTCCCACTTATGCACACACTCACTTTCCATCCACAAACGCTCTCAAATCACCACACCTGTCAACTCAGTGGCAACAGTTTTAAAACACAGGATTTACAGTATGACAGCGTTTAAATTTCAAAGTGGCACACTTGTTTTTTTTATTCAAGCCCAAGGTTGCCGACCCCTGTTCTAGAGAATTTAAACCAGTAAAAGATGCTGCTGCCTGTTTGACACTTTCTGACTGGCATGTGATCTGACAAAGTGCAGCACAGAGATTTGACAGCAGTGAGAGCTCGGCACAGAAGTAGTCTGCCCTGAACAACAATGCATCGTGCCATTTCCTGTGAAAGTCAAACATCGAGCACAAAAGCAGGCGCTCAAGCTCTGCAGGCTTTCATGTGCCACCTTTGCAGCACACAAGAATTGAGCTTAATGTCTGTTTGAGCTACTGAGGTCTACAAAAATAGAGAAATAAAAATGTGCATATATAATATATGTGTTAAATTTAAAGTAAAGCAGGTTACATAAGGGGAACACCACAATCATCTAATATATATCATTACAGCAAATTTTGGTCCTTGATTAAACGGACAATAAGCCACAAAAGTGATCTGCCTTTTTCCTACTCTGAATGCATTACTAATGAATTATAATACCCATCTTTTGTTGAGTATTTAGCTAAATTCAGATGACCACATTAGCTCTTTCTTTCCCCGTATAAAGTGACTGTAACTCTCAGTCAGGACATTCTTCACAAGAAAGCTGTGATATCATAAGTCGGATAAAACTACAAGACAGGAGATAATGGGCAAGCCCAGACATGACCTCAATCCACGAAAAAGTCTTTGAGGTCTCTGATTAAAAAACACACTTCTCCTGATCCTTGGATGTGTGGAAAAAGGCAACCATGAGGATGTGAAATTGGAGTCAAATCAGAAGGTGAAGTGAAATGGACAGAAACAACAGAGAGGAAGAGACAGGTCTGTGACGTCCTGGTGGCCCCAGTTTCCTTCCAGCAAGGTGTCCATTAGAATTAAAAAGTGACCAAAACAAGTGACAATGAAGTCAGCCGCCACCAACAGCCTTAATATTTCACGACTCAATATACTGGCAAATTGTTTTTTTTTTTTTTTGTTTACCACTAAATGGTTTCTTAGCGTGGCTGTGTCTGACCCCTCCCCTGCAGAGAACAAATGCAGAGAACAATCCAGAGAGCTAGTAGTTGTCACTGGAGCTTTAACTTAATCAGGGCTACTCACTGCAATAGTTTATTGGGCAAGATGCATAAAAAAGACGTAATTAGGACAAGATTTGTGGAATAACAAAAAAATTACCATGTAACACTCACCTTTTTAGAACTGAGGTTACCAGGATTGATAGAATTGTTTTGAAGAAAAAAAAAAATAAAAATTATAATATATATATATATATATATATATATATATATATATATATATATAATAGATATAAAAATAAAGAGTTGAATGTAAACAGAGGAGTCAAATATAACATTTTAGAAAAGCACAAATTTAGCAAAACATTTTTAGACCAGATGTCAATCATATCCACATTGATGTCATTCAAAGTTATAAATGTCTTTGTTAATCAAGATGAAGACAATATTGAGGAATAATTAGCAGGTTTAGAAAGCTACAGTTCCTTTTTGACATTCAAGTTTAACCTCTGTTGTCTCTGGATCTCGGCTCCTGTGAGACTTGACCTTTTTTGACAATTTTTGTAATACAACCTGGATTTATACTTTATGGAAAAAACAATATTTCCCCCCACTGCACTAATACTTGGCATTGCTTAGAAAAGGCTTTAGCCAGCAGTACAATTTATTCTTCCACCATAAAGAGAAGTGGTTGGGAAAAGCCTTGGAGGATGAAAAGCACTCAATACAGTCTGATCTGGGGGTTCTGCACTGTGGGGATCATAAACAGACAAGCAGAGAGGCTCGTACTAAAGATGTGTCTTTGTTTTTTTTCCTATGCTTGTTGCATTCCATCACCACTGCTTCATGTGCAAGTGGCTCAGTGGGTGGATTTGTGTAAACAGCCAACCTCAATCACTCAGTGTTCATGTGAAAAATTCCTCCAATCAAAATTCCTCAAGAGAAGCTAAGCCATTGATCGTTCCTCTTTTCCCTTTGACAAGCAGTGTTGTTCTTGTGTCAGAGTGTGGGGCCCCATTTGGGAAAAAAGGAGTTAAAATCATTAATTATTTTCATATGACCCATTGTTGATGCTTAGCCTACAAAATGCTAAAAACAGACCCCAACAGACTTCCAAATATTCTTTTTAAAACTTGTAAGCAGCTTTTTGAAAGAAGTGACTGTTTTGCTCTGATAAGAAACAAAATATTTCATTTGGGAGTTTTGGTGAGAAAGGAGCAGAAACGGTTTATGAGTCGAAAGTGTTCCTAGTGATTTTTCAACCATTTAACAGTGGTCTTTTAACTATTATTTTGCAGCTTTTAAGCCAACATTAAAAGCTACTGTGTTGTTTTCCAGGACGTATTTTCTGCACATTTTCTGCTTTTCCTCAGAGTTGTGGGTGGGACTGTTAGCTACCGCTACTGCTGAGTTACAGCCCCTTACTTAGCAGTACAACAAAAATTGCAAGCAATAATGAAGCAATCCAGCAGTTTTGATCCAGATGAAATCTCAAAGGAAACCAAAAAAAGTAAATGGATCTAGTTTTCTACAAGTGGATGGATCAGAATGGAGCAGAGCAGCTGTTGCTTCCATTCTCCATCTGCTCCTGATTCACAACGACTTAAATAAGCAAATACTCAGAAATGCTATTTTAATCTTAGTTTTTTTAAAAATATGTCCCCCATTATAAGAAAACGCCACAAGAACATAAAATAACATCAATTTCCTTGGAGTGGATATTTAAAAATTGTTGTTTCAAACAAGAATCTTATTTTAAATCAAGCTAGTTCATTCTGTGTTTGTTATAACAGTTTCAAAAGAAAAGGCAGTAATATTAGGTCCCTGTCATGTTCTAGATCAAAGAAATAAAAAATAAAATACCGGTCATTTCATTAAAAACATTACGTAAAATGTCATTTACATTGCACTTCTTGAATGTTTGACTTTCATCACTAAGTTTTCTTAAATTTGAAAGTGTAGGACACACAATAAAAACTGAAAATAATTTTAAAAGAGAATATGTTTTAATCAAAACAAAAAAATGAAACAAATATAAAATAATTATAAGAAATATATTAGGAAACATATTAAGACAAAATAATAGAAAAAAAAATCATTTTATATTAAAAATCCTTTTTTTTTTTTAACAGTGTGTGACCATGGGAAAAACAGAACAGACAGATTTCTGTCACACACCAAACACCACTTTATTTTCTTTGTTATGATTAACCTTGTTGTACAAGACTGTTCTATTTAGTGCTAGTAAATAAATCCAGATCAAATATGTACCAAAAATAGCCACAAAAAGCAATGAAAGAACACTCAGAATACTAGGAATGTGCACAATATAACTACTGATTTCTACAACAAAACACCAGTTATAACAGTACATTTAACATTCAAGATTTTATGACAGACTAGTAAATCATAGTCTAAGGCTGAGATATTCAATTGCTAGCCCCCGGGCCAGGTCCAACCCCTGGGGAACCCCAGTGTGCACCGCAACCACATGTTGTTCTGCATTTACAACGTAAAATGTATTGAGTCCCTAAGTTTGTTGCTGTAATTTCTTATTTTCTTGTGGTGATTCATCATATTCTCTGGCTCCTTATTTTGCACTATATTTACAAACTGGCACCAATTCCAAATGAATTGAATAGCCCTGGTCTAAGGAATAAAAACACATTTAGGGTACATAAAATGTTCCCATCTAAAATGAGATTTTTTTTTTATAAAAATGTTTCTGGAATTAAGTTACAAAATAATCAAAATGATGACCTGCTACCAAGCAACAGCTTACACAGCTATAAACAAGAACGCAACATAGTAGCTTTCAGTAAATATACATTTATATGCATGATGTGATTGAAGAACAAGTGTTGGTGTTGTCAGGTGATAAACATAAAAAAAAAAAAAGATTTTAAAAAGTTAGGGACTTCGGCAGTCAGGCTTTATTGAGATATATTCTTATCTGAGGTTATGCAGATTTTCGTGGTTTATTTCAGCGTTGAGCACAAAATGTATGCTCTAATGGGCCATGTTCAAATATTTTTTAAAAAGTTATAGAGATAAACATGGACAAGAAATGCATCAAAATGGCACAAATGATCATGCGACATCAGGTGGACAAACACAAAGGAAAGACAAAAATAAAGAAAAAAGCATACTAGTCCAAAAGTTATGGAAAAATAATAACATTGATTAAAAAAATGTAAAAAAATTGGTCTAAAATAATGTTTAAATGTGTCGTGCTTGGAGACAGGAGTTGAAAGAACTGGGGCTTTTTTTAACAATGAGAAAAGCAGAGGTTCCACTGTTCATAAAATACCAAGTATCCTCACAAGGAGAACTTCATCTTTTTTAACTATAGGAAGACTGATACATTATGAACCCAATATGCAAAGGTGGTTGTCAAAACACCTTTTTAATATCTTAGCCACATGCACCCTTGGGGGGTTAACCTGAATGGGTGCTGTGGGATTTTGGGTTGTCCCGTGGAGGGTTGTAGAGAGGAGCGGCAGCATCCTAACAAGAGGATCTGGCTGCAGATATCAACGTCCACAATTGAAAGTCCTCGACCTGAACCGGAGGTCCCCCATTGTTGTTTGAAAAAAACTTTATTTTAACTGGTGACCCTAACAGTTACTGTTTTTACCTGTTTTAAGCTTTAATAAACCCGCCTCTATAAGACCACTTGTAATGGTTGTCCATGGTCTGCTACCTTGTCGTGGTTGGGAGAGCTTGTCTCGATGACCCACATGGTATGGGAAGTGAATGATTGATTGTGAAAAAGAGTTGTTGATTAAAGTTGAGAAAATTCCCCCTAAATTCTCATTTTCATTTTGTTTAGCAGTTAGTGATTGATTCATATGAGCCCCAATATAGAAGTTTCCCACCAGCCTGTTCTGACCAGAAAAGAGATCTTTTCCTCTCTATTTGCACAAACCCAAACCTTTTATCCTGATCTGTAATACAAAGCCAGAAAAGAATAAATGCATAATCAAGTAATGAGGTGCTTTTTGTTGCAGGAACAAAAAGAAATGATGCAGTTTAAATGCAGTAAGTTTTGCTCCGTGATTTTCTGCAGACCTGGCTATTTATTGCTTCCATGCTGAGTCGTGCCATGTTTCTTTCATTTATCCACCGGGATTTTCAGCAGTTTTCTCAGGTAGTCCGGAGAGATTTTAGTTATAACTGGAGGGTATGCTTTCAGTACACATGAAGCAGAGGCAAGTTTCTCCCTGAATCAGACTGCAGAGCCGCCTGACAGACGCTGTCCAAACCTGCGCTGGAGTCTCAAGGGACAGGAAGATCTGACTACTGCTTGTGTAAGGACACACACTGACAAGACACACTGAGTTTGTTCTCACTTAATCTTTCAACATGGATCTCTTAATCCTGCAGTAAATTCTGCAGAAATGCAAAACTGTTAATCAGAATTTAACTAGTATTGTTTTTGTTAAACACATGCACACAAAATACAGTTGTGCTCATATGTTTACATACCCTGGAAAAAAATGTAGGTAATTTTTCTTAGAATATGAATGATGAGATAAAATTTTTTCCACTCATAGTTAGTGGTGGGTGAAGCCATTTATCATCTAAAAATTCTGTTTACTATTTTTAAATGAACAGAAACTTCACAAATGACTTTGTTCAAAAGTTTACATAACTTTGTTCTGAAAACATGCACACAAGCTGATACAAACGGGTTTGAATGACAGTTAAAGGTAATCACCCTCATCTGTGACTCGTTTGACTGTGATCAGTGTGTGTGCACAAAAGGTCTTGGAGTTTCTGGGCTCCCAACAAAACTGCATCATTCATCCTGTGCTGCACTGGCATTTCTGGATCCTGAGTCATGGAGAAAGCTAAGGAGCTGTCAAAAGATCTGTGGGAAAAAGGTAACTGAACTGTACAAAACAGGAAAGGGACATAAGAAGATCCAAGGAATGGAGAATGCCAGGCAGCAGTGTTCAAACTTTGATCAAAAAGTGAAAAGTGAGGGGTTCTGTTCAAACCAAACCACTTAAAAGTTTTTGTGTCATATTCTTCAAAAAATAGCCTAGAATTCTTTTTTTTTTCCAGGGTATTCCAACTTATGAGCACACATGAATAACTCAACACTGCACTGCACAACAGTGTTTTTTTTTACCTTAATTGCAGGATGTTTTTAGAATAAATAGGTTTGTTGATTCATATTAAAGGGTAATGAAGACAAAAATGAGCACAATCAGCAAAAGGTGTTTGAATCTAGCAAAGTTTGTGTTCTTCTTTCTTTTTTTGTTTTACTATGCTGGTAAAGTTCATTACTAGTTCACATTTGAGTTCCTGTTGGATATTTTTCTACTTAATTATTGGGGAAAATAAAACAAATTAAATATTAAAATAGGAATAAGTGGAGTTTGAAACCCCAAAATTAGATACTACAAAAGTCACAAACTAGGCTAAGGGTCTGCAACCTGAGGCTACTGACCCCCATGTGGCTCTCTGGTAAAAGAAAAATTATGCGGATATGAATATAAATTTATATAATTTAATCTATGTTTGTGTTTGGACTGTGGGGGGAAATGTTGAGGTAGACCTCTGCTAACCACGCCAAGTTGGTTGATGAGGAACTGTGGCACAAAAACCTTGTTTAGAAAAATAATCAATTTAATTAAAAGGTATTTAAAAAGTTATCAAAGTTGTATGGAGCTCCTAGTGTCAAGCAGCATGCATTGCTGACCAACTAACAGGCAGCCATGTTAGGCAGATTATATAGCAGTATTGGCGTACCCTGTCTGCATTCACACAAAAGGTTAAATGAGAAGAATCAACTGGTTCCACGCCCAGCCCTGTGTCAGAAGGGGAGGAGTATGCTAATCACTGTATGGCTTCATATAGTCATGAAGGTGTGGCTTGCGCTCTAACTGGTTGTGTTATGTGTGTCCGTCTGGATGTGGTGTCCAAGCAATGATGTTAACCTGTCTCTCCTCCTGGCTTCTGTCACGTGGTCGAAAGAAGTATCTCTGTGGAAAGATACTTAGACTAAACATGTCCTTCAAAAGTCATAACAAGGCACTTGTTTTTATCACAGATTGCTTTCACGAGTTGAATCACATTAAGGCAGTACATGTACATAAAAAATATTAGATATAGTTAGTATAAGCAATCTATATAAAGGTCAGAAATAAAGGGTCCCCACAGGAGCCAAAAGTGCTCAGACAAAACCCATACATGGACGAGGAGAACATGCAAACCACCCAGGAGGGTCCCAGAAGGCATTTGAACTAGGGTTCAGTCGCCGCGAGGTAAGAATGCTAACCACTGTGTAGCCCCAAATAAGACCCTTCAGTTCAAATTTAAGTGTGTATTTTACTTTTTTTTTTCAGAACATCTGCACTTACAGACAAAAACATTAAAATGCCCACAGATTTTCAGGAGAGAGAGAGGCAAAAAATATTAGCTGTTTGTTAGTCTTTTATTATTGACACCCACGCACGATTGACTTAATTGTACGATAATAACATATTAGCTGGATTTCTCTGTACTGATAAATCTTAGAAAATAAATAAGTAAAAGAAAATCACCCAGCATTCCTTGTTTAAACTTTGTTTTTATCTCCCAGCAATTAAAATGTCAGCATGTAACTTTGTTATTTAAAATCTTCTTTCTTGTAATTCCACTTTTTCAAAATTAGAAAAGCACAGTCACTGCATTGCAGTCTGACAAAAAAAGATAGATAATGACACGGGAAATATGTTATATGTCTCCAAGAGCCAAATAATATTTAATACTGCATGGTACATCAAACCTTGGAATTGAAATAGTGCACTTTCTGTTACAAATAATTGTATAGAGGGAAAAAAAAAAAGAAATCATACAGGAGCAAAATGGCAGAAACTAAAACTCAGGGTATAACATGTTTCATTTCCCACAACAGAAAACAAACATGCTGCTTCCAATTCATTTTTCATGCTCATTTTCTGTTTTCCAGAAGTACACGTAAACAACACAATGAATCGGAAGCGTCACAGTTCTCTATCCAATTTCCACACAGATAAAAAACAAACAAGATAGATGCAGGGCTGCACGGTGGCGCAGTGGTTAGCGCTCCTGCCTCACAGCAAGAAGGTTCCCGGTTCAAGTCCTGGCTGGGGGACCTTTCTGTGTGGAGTTTGCATGTTCTCTCCGTGCATGCGTGGGTTTTCTCCGGGTACTCCGGCTTCCTCCCACCGTCCAAAAACATGCTTCATAGGTTCATTGGTTACTCTAAATTGTCCCTAGGTGTGAATATGAGTGTGCATGGGTGTGTGTTTGTGGCCCCTGCGACAGACTGGCGACCAGTCCAGGGGTGTACCCTGCCTTCGCCCATGAGTAGCCGGGTTAGGCTCCGGCAACCCCGTGACCCCGAAAGGGATAAAGCGGATTGGAAAATGAATGAATGAATGAGATAGATGCAACCATAAGGATGGGAGTTTACCTTTTACAGGATGACATGAAAATGGTTTCTTTAGATGATTCAACCTGTGGATTGAAATTATTTGCTAGAATATTTATGACTTGAAGATAAAATATTCACAGTGCTTGTTATTGGGGAAGAACCTCACTTCAATTACAGAGGCAGTGTTTATGCATGAGCAGACAGGTTTACCTCATTTACAGTACCTGCTGCTGCTGGATCACCTCCATTCATCACCGCAAACAGCTGGATGAGGCTTCGTTGGACAAGCTGGTTGCTTTGGAGACAGCAGTTGACAAGATGAATAGTTCATGGTTACAAATGCTACCTCCACTCTATTTACTGACTGACATTTAAACAATGTTCTACAAAAGCATGAGCTGAGGTAAGCTGCTGAGATGCACCGTGCTGTGCCTCAGATGTCATACTGAGCTTCATTATGCAGTGCTTACTGTTTGAGCTTCAGCTGTCATGAATCAGTACAGAATATTACAATTTAATGTGCAATAAAAGTTGGATTGTTCGTGAACTAGTTTATAATTTTGGCACACTTGTTGTAGAGCAAGCACTAAGATTTGTCCTAGTTTTCCTTATAAACATGATAAATTATCCTTATTGTTAGGGGCAGAAAACTGTGAGAGCTGTCATTCACATAGTCTGGGGATGTGAGGGGCTGTAAACTAGCAGGAGAGGTGTAAGCAGATGATGGGATGTAGGTGCGGGCCTGGACTATGGTCACATATTCAAAATTTGCCACTGCGTGGAGATCTAAATGCAAGTTGTCAGCAGAATCAGAGGGCGGTCGCGTGGTGGCATTTGTAATCAGAAGGTGGCAGTTGCATATTTACACGTTGTGTGGTGGCCGTGCGGTTTTAAGAAAAGTTAAAATTTCACGGGGACCCGATGGTAATTTTACCTTGATCAGTGCCCAAATGAGCAAAGCTACATTGTGTTGGTCCTCTGTGGGTGCACAATGTTACACCAGACAACAGGTTTTTTTTCTACGTGTGCTTTTGGCTAACGTTGAGTATCAGCATCCATAGGACGTCTTTAAAAGGGCTAATTGTGGTTCAGAAGTGGTTGTTGTAGATGTTTATTGTAGGTTTGTTTTCAACATGTCTGTCTTCTGAAGGTGCAGAACATGATGCCAGGCAACATGTTATTTTTCAATGTCTAGCTCACGTTTAGGAGGCTATGGATGTACAAAGGACAGTTTTTAAGGGATTATTGTAGTTCAAATGTGTTTGGACTACAATAATCCAATTACATCAATAAATACATCAAATTTGAACCTATTTTACACTGTTCTCTGTGCATGTAATTTTAGATCCTGCCTGTTGTTCTAGTTTTTGTCTATAGTTTTATTCCTAGAGGTAAAATTAAATAAGATAAAAATGCATACTCATTTTCAGTCATTTATTGTAAACGAGAATTAAAGCAGTTAAAAAACAAATGAAAGAACATGGGATTGCAAGACAGTTCTGGGTTTCTTTACATTTAATTCAGAGCAGCTCTGTGTCCTCCACCTCTTCTTCTCCGCTTGTGCTTCAGATGTTCTAGAGTTCTTACAAAGTCCTCTGCTGTCATCTCATCAAGCTTCATCACTTTCTGCAAGAGTAGAAAGAAACACATTACCAGAAATATCCAAACACAATCTGCAGCTATACACAAAGTCCTTGCATTAAAAAAATATGTTGCTTGAGTATACACTTGTCAACCTGTAAAACTAATATATCTTCATTTCT
This sequence comes from Adrianichthys oophorus, assembly GCA_036245035.1. Classification (NCBI taxonomy): domain Eukaryota; kingdom Metazoa; phylum Chordata; class Actinopteri; order Beloniformes; family Adrianichthyidae; genus Adrianichthys; species Adrianichthys oophorus. The sequence continues at coordinate 4,518,534 of BSAI01000101.1, forward strand.
TTCCACTTTATGTTGGAGACCTCTGCATTAGGGGCTTAAGTTGTAAAATTAGTTGCTTGTCATTTGCGCTATCTTAGCAAAATTAGCGTAGTTTCCTCACATGCTCTATAATTATGCCATCTTAGCTCATCTAGTTACCATATATAGTTTTAGGTACTATTGTATTATCTGATGGTACTATATAACAGCCAGAGCAGGTTTAAGTAGGACAACAACGTTATAAAACCTAAATGAACATAGAATTAAGATGAAAAAAACATTCCTCCAACTTTGTAGAAACAGTTTGCGTGCTTCCAGCCAGCCGACCCAAAACCATTTGTTTACAGAAACTGAACTATGTATGCGCTGCCTCAGCCAATCACAGAGTGGCGTTTTCTGTCACAGTTCAGATGTGCTGTAGTCAGTGGCGTTGACGGGTTAGTGAACCATAAATGACTGAGACACATAACTCACCTGAAGTGGAACTTGAAATAATTTTCTGAGATAAATAAATACATTTCTGAGCCCTTCCCACAAAGTCCATTTCAACATAAATGAATCAGTAAATTATAAGTAGATAAAATAAAATGTACATGATAATGTAAAATAAAATAAAAATTCAATTTCTGCTCCGGCTCTAAATGTTCCTCTAGCGTCTAATTAAAATGTCTATCCGACGTTCAAATGTTGAACGGAAATTGATATTGTAGTGAGATTGTTATAAGACAATAGATAGTGGATAAAATATGCATGTTGTATGGACGTTCAGAACTGGTTTTCGTTGGACAGACACAATTTAGCCTGAAACTGCATGTCCAAATGACATCTAATTAAAATGTCAATCTGATGTTAAAATGCTGAACTTGACGTTGCAAAGAGGTTATTAGACTTATAAATAGTGAACATAGTTTGTACATTAAATAGATGTCCAGAACTTGGCAATTTAGACCAAATCTGCAGTGGTGCAGAATGTCCTGCTTTATATATATCCCCGGGCTACTGGGTGGCTGGTGGTGTTTGATATGGATGGGCGACGTCCGGAGACATTTACAAATCGTCCAATCAGAGCTGCTGCAGGCCTGCGCCCCGGCTGCCACCGCCCAGCTCCCGCCCGATTTCATAATGACGTCATCTGTGCCTGGCTGACAGCCGCCTGACTGCTGCTAATCTTGAATATTCTGCTGATGCCTCTCCATCGCGCAGTGGCAGTCATATTTATGACCATAGCATTACTCAGCGCCAACTATCCCACCCATAACTCGGAGGTGAATTTCTAATGAACTCCTGACGCTCTGCAGAAAATATGTCCTTGAAAACAACAAGGTTTTTTATTATTATTTTGGTTAAGAACAACATAATCACAATCAAAAGAGCACTAAGAACATTTTTATAATAGCTTAAAAAATGATTGGAGTGGGACCAAAACATTTTTTCAAAAAGGAGAAAAATGTTGGCATTTTAAAAATCTTATAGAAATACCTCTGTCAAATATGCTATCAAGCCTTTTTTTTCAAATAAAAAAACAATAGTAAATTTATTTTTTAAGAAAATAAATTCACTTCGAATAACCCTGAAAAGGTTTAAAGGTTCGCGGGACCATCACCAAAAAACAAAAGGTCATGGGCTCCACTATTGTAAGGAAAATTACTAATTGCCAAAAATATATAATTTTATCTTTAAAATAGGTTACTCTGAATGAATGAATATTGGCTCTTTTCCCTACATTCATTCAGGTCTGGGGGGGTGGTTGTTCTTGCAATGTGTCCAGGTGGATTGGGAAACCTTGTGGGGGGGTAAAGGTCTCCTCCTGACTTCTCCCCTCCTTTCTTTTCTCTGCTCAGCTTTTCTTGGAGCGTGCATCACCCTTTTGACCCAAAAAGTGGCCATATCTATTGCCCAATGGCTGGGTGCACACCTGAGACTTGGACAGCTTCAGTCTGAAACTATTAAGCTTTTTGTGAAGAATAGGAATTTATTCCTAAATTGTTTCTCTTGAATATTCTGAGCACATAGAATCCAAGTGTGTGTGAAAACACAAACAATCATAAAATAATTATGTGATGAAATAGCATTTGCATTTCAGACAAAGTTAAACATCAGCATCCAAATTCTAATAAATATTTAACTATGAAGTTAAGACTCATAATGAAGACAAAGTAAATGCAGTTTTTAAAAAATATCATAATTGTCAAATGAAGATAATTCTGTCAAAATGTATTTAAATTAACACAATAAATATAATATGCAGTTTTGCCAATACATAAGTAAATGTTGTGCTAACTCATTATTAAAGCTGCAACTCAAATATTTATGAAATCACAAAGATCAAAGTGCCAGTTTTATGTGGTTCCTCTTGAGATTTGTTAGCAAAGTTATGTCATTTTTTATGCCAGGTTCAACAGAATAAACCATAAAAAATTCAATTTAACTTTATTTATAAAGCATGAGCCTAATGTAGAGGCTTATAATTTTATACCTGAAATAAAATGTTCATGCAAGCATGTCTTGATGGGATTTCTCCGAGCAGCCATGAATGGCCGTCATAAACACACGATCTCAAAGTGGTTTTGAGATTCCTCTAAGAAAGTGGTTTTCTTTAAGAACTTTTTAGGTGATAAATATTTCGTTATATGCTTTGGTCTCACTCCTAACATGTATTACTCATTAGTGGACTCAGAGATCTTTGATACTTGTTTATGATTTCAAACATTATACACATCAAACCGTGTTTTTGTTTCTTAGTCCTTTTAGAGAACAAGATTTGTGAGAACAATGATCTCATCCAGACTCCTGATCAGAATCAGTTTATTCATCCATCTCAATTCTTGGGTTGGGTTGTCGTGTTAGCAGCCAACATGCAATAATGCCCTTACCTCACTCTTCAAAGAAACAGTTCTGCCAGAAGAACCTCAAGGTGGAACCTCAGTTCAGCCAAAAGACATGCCACCTCCAATGTATCCTGGACCTTATCCAAAGCCTTTCCATGCTGGTGTGCCATTCCTAAAATATTTACTTACTTAAGTTGACATCTGAAAGAGGCCACCTCCATTGGCTTCTCTTGATGTGGGAGAGCAGTGACTTTATTCCCTCCTCACCCTCTGACACAAGCTCAGGCTCCTTCCCACACAGTAAGGGGACAAACAATGTCCCGGAAGTTAGATTTAATCTCTGCTGCCATTACGGCACACACCCTTGTTTGGCACCCAAACCAAACAACACTAGCCCCTTGTGGTCCTTCCTATGAGTAATGGTTCTAGGAAGGCAATTTTAAATAACCTTTTCGGGAAAAGCCCAGCAAGGTCCCATGGTTCCTTGGTTCTTCTGCGAGCCCTAAATACTGGGCCTGGTTCCCTAATGGCATCTCAGTAATGTCAGTTTGAGCGATCTTGTTTTTAATGTTTCATCAGGTGTTTTTAATGTGGCTTGCCACCTTGGTCTTGGTAGACCTTACCTAGGGCAATATGCCCACGCAGGATAGCCCTTGGATCATTCAAGCTCTCCAATCCTCCCATTATATTAAATTGGCGGTTCATGGAGAGGTGGACCAAGACTTTGTCATTTAGACATGCTAAAATCTCACCACAGAACAAGTTCTCAAGAGGGGAACTCTACAGTTCTACTTGCGACATCAGTTTTTAGTGCAATTCTTTCCACCACACAAAATGATAGCTTGCTGTTATCTGAAGTTAGATCTCACAGTGTTTAGTGGTGCAATAGTTTTAATGAATGCAACATTGTGGAATAGCGAAAGTACATATTTTTAAGAAAAACATATTTGTAGAATCTGGAGATATTAATATTTCCAATTTCATTAAGTGATGTTCCTTTACAGACTTTACAGATAAAACATGAAATTGTTCAAGTGTATCGCATTTCCAGTATGCTTCCAGAAACATTGTTTCCATGTAAAGAACATTAGAATATAAATATGTTAAAAAATATATTTCAGTGTTGCATATTGAAACAGTTGCTAGTTTTGATTTTGTTGAAAGAAGATGAATTATATTTCATATGCACTTAAATTACATTTAGCATAACATTTTGGAGTTAGTTAGAAACCTCATTCTCACACCATCCTCGGGACAAAATATTACTTCTGTTTTATTTTTAAAGGCTTTGTCTGTGTCTTAAAATTTTGGTACTACTTGTGCATCCAGTATTCACGTTTTTTTTTTTTTTTTTTTTCTTGGACTTAATGTTTTGATTATCTATAAACTAAATGATATATAAAATAAATGCATAATATGTATGTCATATTAAAAGAATTGTCAACTGTTAAGCTAAATTCACACAGCACTCAACAAGTGTGTTCAAGCGGCCACTTCCAATGAAAACTATGTAAAGGCACATTTCATGCAGTCGTGTTCAACATTTTCACCTTGACACGTTGTTTCGCAAGTTTCTATGACCGTTTTGTAGCTCTACATACAAAACATGTTCAAATTTAAACTATGTTGAACTTTGACCACTCAGTGGCTTGGATTTGGAAGCAATTTTATGGATGCAGTTCCTTTCATGGATCACGGAAGTACCAATTGTTTGAAAACTGATCATAAAAGGATACATTTGTATTTGCGGCGGAATTACTAAATGACACAAAATCTTTTATATGTCAGAATAGAGCAGGAAAAGAAAAAGTCTGGATTAAGATTTGCACAGTTTCGACATTTCATACCAGACTTCTTCCAACTGTAGGTGGTGGGCATGTACTATATTGGTAGTGGCAGTCCAGTGAGAACACTATGCTCAGTGTCCAGCTTCATGTCCACTGTGAGTGTAGCATTAAGGATATGTTTAGTGTATTTAGAAAGGAAGTAATAGGAGTTTGTTCATCCACACTGGAGAATGTATTCTGTTGTTTATGTTTGCTTTTTTTTTTATCTAATAGACTAAACTAGTAAGATTTGACATCCTTTCTGTGCTTTGCCATCAGCATCTAATGGAGGTGATTTCAAAGTCAGGATCTCTTTTCACATTTTAAGGTAACTTGGAGTACAGGAGTCCTTCAGCTGAGAGATGAGGTAAGAAGGGAATCAGTTGAGGTGGAGGAATGCTTATGCAATACGAAGCGTGCTGTGATTGGAAATTTGGGAACGGGGTTAGTCTTTCCTGCAGGAAAAGTTGTGCTGGAGCTCAGGGTAATAGAGTTGCACCTAGGAGGGCAAGTAAATCAGTTATAGGCAAGAATGTTGTTCCCTTTAACAAAAATGAAAGAAGGATTATTGAAACCCATGTCTTATACATTTTTTACTATTTATTTTATCAAGTATACTTGATAAAAGGAAATACATTTTTTTACTACACTTCCTGGTATTTTCAATAAAGTGTCTCTAAAAACAATTAATTACCACTGGCTGTTAATTTAGTCTTAATTTTTTTCAAATGATATATTTCATTGAAATTCTGCTCTTGTGTAATCTCATCTTATCTTATTTCACCTGAAGCTTCAAGGTGAACATTTTATCTAGAAAATAGGCTAGTTTAGTAGAATGACTTTTTGTGGTTACAAGTAACATATTCCATACCCTTGACTCACTGTTTGAACCCAACTGAATTAATTTCATAAATGCAATTTTGATGCTCACAAACATGCAGCAAATCTAACAAACATTAAAAATTGGAATAAAATCGTATAGTTAAGTAAAATGCATTAAGATAGGCCTTGTGACCTTAACTCATCAAGGACTTCTGAAATGAACAAAAACATGGTTAAAACAACAAAACTGTAACCTAAATGTGACAAAACTAAAATGCATCAACCATCTTGAATCATGAGACAATAAAGGGAAACAAGAGAGGATGAGACAATGAAGAGCTGCAGCCGTGGCCTTAAATATGCTGAGGGTACCAATTAAGTGAAAACAGAAGCAGCTGGTGATTGCTTACAAACACCTTGAGTGAATATGATTGGGAAACAAACATAAATAAATAAAAACCTCCTTGAAATGTTGAAACAAAATCAGTTTTTTCCTCTTTTTCTCCTTTCCAGCAGCAAAAGCAAACTCTTGAGAGGTTCTTGTTTTGAATAGATTTATTTTTTCCAGTTTGATCACATTAATCTGTGGTATATTTGTAGAAAAAAATGCATTTGAAGCTTAGCTTTGTTTTATGTGCTATTGCATCTTTTAAATGATTATTTATCAATATGTTAAGTAATGGTTTGCAAAAAAGCTTTTTTTTTGTTTTTTGGTGCACTGCACATACATGCACACTCAACGATCCACATAACAAACATGTAACTATTCTCTGCATAAATCTGCTCACACACATACACACACACGTTTATGTGGATCAACACAGACAACTGTACACACCACCATGTGCAAACCAATTCACTTGCACATAACAACAGACAAAAAAAGAGTTAAAATGTCATACCAGCCCCTCAATCAGGCAAGCATCTGTATATCCAGAAGTGAGGAGGCTGCTATATTTAAGTTAGTGTGTGTGTGTTTACTAGAACATACCATGAATGTAGAAAGGAAGTTGTGAAGCCCAGACTCACCTAAATACACCCAGAGCAGCACACCCTGGACCACACAAAACCTGCCACTCAAAGAAAGAAGAGACCAACACATGATCTATTGTTGGACAGCAAAGGGTCCAGAGCACGGAGAGCACGAGCCCAGGGACCAGTCCAAGGCCCCACATGGTAGAAGGGCCCAAAAGCCCCAGATAAAAATCCTGGGGAGCCCCCGCAAAGGCCCCCAGAGACAGTCCAGAGGGACCATGTAGATGCATTCCATCAGCCAGGCCTCATGGGAAGAGCGCCACATTCAGAAGGAGAGTGTTTCCTTCTCAAACTGGCTCAGACAAGTCAGGACGAGCCAGGTTCCAGTTGCCAAGCCAACGCTGAATACATTAATACAGAGTACAGATAAATATTGGATAACCTTGCACACAGAGGCGATGACCCAAAACCAATCCCCCCAGGGTGCACAATCACCTCCAAGCTCTGATGTAATATGATTCCAGTTTTGCGAATTCCAGGGATCTTTTTCATTGCACAGGGAGGGATGTCCCAAGCTCATGGAGCGAACACACCAGGAAAACACAACTACCTACCACATCTTGGATTTTGTTACTGTTACCCCAGTAACAAAATCCAAAACATGTGTGATGCCCTAAAAAGGATATAAAAAAAGGCACAAAAAAATAAAACTCAAAACATCCATGTTATATTTTCCAACAAGTCTAATTACACTGTCTTTGTTTATGGTGGAGTTACATTCCTGAAATAACTCGCGATAGGTGAAATCCATGAATTAAGATTTGTATTTGAAGTAAGAATTGTAGACCTTTTAAGGCAGTAAAACGCCTTAATACACTTTATACACTTTTCTCAGACACACATGAACATCTTCAGACTTTTCCCTCTTGTTACAGTCTCAAAGTTCCACAGGAAGTCAAGTATTATAGAATCGTGAAAAAGGTCTGATTGCGATCACAGATTTATGTTAGTTTGGCAAACTGAGCGCATTTTGTACAGGATATGTGGCATGAAGGTGATTGACTAACAAGATCTCCAGACAGCAACATTCATTCATTTTCCAAACCGCTTTATCCCTTTCGGGGTCACGGGGTTGCCGGAGCCTAACCCGGCTACTCATGGGCGAAGGCAGGGGACACCCCTGGACTGGTCGCCAGTCTGTCGCAGGGGCCAGACAGCAACATGTTACCATAAAAGCAATTGAAGTATTTCAAACTTTCGCTTGTCCTGCTGAAATTTTGGTTATTGGTCCTGAAGCCAAGAGAGAGAAACAGTTTCTGAAACTTAAAGAACTTTCATAACATTTTTTTTATCATCTTAGAAATTTGGCTAGCCCAATTTTCTCTCTTGCTAATATGGAGACACTGATGGATGCTTTTATAATCAGTAGAGTTGATTATTGTAACGCCCTTCTAGCTGGTCTTCCGAAAAAAAAAAAAACATTAAGAACCTTCAGCTTCTCCAAAATTCTGCTGCACAAGTTCTCACCAAGACCAGAAGGCGAGCTCACATCACCCCGATTTTAAAATCCCTGCATTGGCTCCCCATCTGCTTCAGGATTGATTTTAAGATACTTTTAATGGTTTTTAAATGTCTGAACGATTTTGCACTTTCTTATTTGTCTGATCTTTTAGATAAATATGACCCCTCGCGGACCCTGAGATCCTCTGGCACTGGTCTACTCATCATTCCAACAGTGAAAACCAAAAATTATGGAGAGGCATCTTTTCAATACTATGGCCCCCGTTTATGGAACAGTCTGCCGGAGGACCTGAGGACTGCAGAGAACATAGAGGTTTTTAAGAAAAGGCTCAAGACCTATCTATTTAAATTAGCTTTTAATTAGTTTTTTTGTGTTAATTTATCTTGTTTTTATTCTTTTTATCATGTTTTATGATTTTACACTGGATTATTTATACCTTATTTGAATATATTTTTTTTAATTTTTATGTTTTATTGTTTGCTGCTTTTTTCAAATGCTTCATTTTAATTTTAGATTTATATTTTATTATTTTTAAATCCAGTGCCTCCTCGGCTGGGTCCTCTCCCTCTGGGTCGACTACGGTTCAGCTGCTGCGGCTCTAGATGGGGACCTGCCTCGCCACCTTGCTGTGGTGGGGCTGGGTCTTCGCCTGTGATGCTGCATTAGACTGGCTATTTGGTTGTCCACGGAGGAAGAGGTCCCAACTATAAGCATGTCCACCAAACAAGTTTCTCTGTGCTCAGCCTGTTTCCCAATGGTTTCCAGCAGTTAAGAGGGTGGGAGTTGTGAAAGGGTTAGGGTGGATTACATGTGTGTGTGAGTGGGGGTGGGGGCTATATTTTTATGGTCGTGCTTTTTTTTTTTAACCTGCTTTATTTTAATATAAAGCACTTTGCGTTATGCTTCATAGGAAAAGTGTTATACAAATAAAGTTTAATTGATTGATCTGGATTTTCTCTTATAGGCACCATAAAAATGATCTCAAATGCTATATTCACACCAGGGTCGGAAATGCGCGTTCAAGCAACTGCTTCAAGTATAAATTCTACGTACATGCGTGAATATGTGCGTTTTTTGCACTGCTTTGACATTTTGCACCAAGCCTCTTCCAACTGTGAGGTCTTGGGTAAGCACAGTCCATTGTCGCATCCAGTCGTATGCTAAAAGCATGTTGAAAAACCTATGTTCAGTGTGTTCTTGAATGCGCTACACAGTGTGTACATAGCATGAAACAAACACTTTCATGCCTCTCAACTGTGGTTACTGCTAAAATGCTTTTATAGTAACAAATGAAATGCTCTCAACATTCAAATTAATGGAATTTTTACTCACGTTTAAGCAAGCATTAATACGCACACAAATGGCTTCTCTAATATATAGCTGAGAACTCAGCAGAGAACTCTATAAGAACTATGCCGAATCTGACAACAACTGGACAGCAGTGGGCCACTGCAACTCCAAATGCAGTCACACTGAATATTCACTTAGAATCGCTTTTCTTGTCCTGCAAGGATAATAACGTGCCAGAGGTGTCAGTTGAACCAGCTATAAGAAGACAGTATGCTCCACATCATCAGGCTCTGCTGGGCTCTGCTTATTTTAGTTGCAGCTGATACCACCTGCACATTATTGCAGTGGTAACAAATTCTATGAAAGCACTGGAGCACCAATAGGTCTAATCCAGATGCATGAAAAAATATATGTAAGCAAATATTTTTCAGCAGGGCATGATCCTGTTTTCTGCAACGTGTTAAAAGTCTAGAATTTCCAAATTGGTCTTAATGTTGGAATATATATATATTTTAATGCATTAAACATTGTGTGTGCAGAACCTTTTAGAGTGTAAAAGACCACACACACCTGCAGCCCGTGCACTGAAACACTCGTCCCCATTAATTCAATTATAAAAACAAACACCACTGTTGATGAAAATTGTTCCATGCTTTTTTTCAATTAATTTTTTAACTACCCCATATTCCCATCTACATTTTAAATGTTATAATTCACTGAAAAGCTCAATTTACCAAGTTTTTACACCCCTCTAGCTTTACATCTAAAATAATTTCAAATGTTACTAAATGATCCGGAAAATTCTATTTTGATTCATTGTGATTTATTTTACCCTCTCAGCAAGTGGTGGGCTGTAGCTGGTGACTCAGCCCCTCTCACATCCAGAATAATATCTGCACAGACAGCTGGAGTAGGATCTATACATACATTTTTGCAGTTATGCTTTCAGCTGCAGCTTTATGAGTAAGAACAAATTCACTAAAGATTAGTGGTGTTAAATTAAAGGCCCGGCTGCACGGTGGCGCAGTGGTTAGCACTCCTGCCTCACAGCAAGAAGGTTCCCGGTTCAAGCCCTGGCTGGGGGACCTCTCTGTGTGGAGTTTGCATGTTCTCCCCGTGCATGTGTGGGTTTTCTCCGGGGACTCCGGCTTCCTCCCACCGTCCAAAAACATGCTTCATAGGTTAATTGGTCACTGTAAATTGTCCCTAGGTGTGACTGTGAGTGTGCATGGGTGTGTGATTGTGGCCCCTGCGACAGACTGGCGACCAGTCCAGGGGTGTACCCTGCCTTCGCCCATGAGTAGCCGGGTTAGGCTCCGGCATCCCCGTGACCCCGAAAGGGATAAAGCGGATTGGAAAATGAATGAATGAATGAAATTAAAGGCCTCAGGGGGCATCCTTATGGTTTTCCAAAAAAAAAACAAAAAAAAAAAACAAGCCCAATTTGCTGCTTATTACCTGTTTCAGGTGTACTTTGTGACCTATGCCTTAGTCACAACTTTCCTCATGGGTGGATACAGGCTCTCTGCTGGAGAAAAATGAGCAAATGCACAAAATATTTAAGGCTGTAGACCAAGTCAGTGAACCCATAGAGTAAAAATGTTCATGCACATTTTCCGCAACAAGGCAGGCAAGTCACACAGATGTTGTTTAAGTGTGTGATCCTTGCTTGCACTGTGTGAGAATGAGGAAATGATGAGTGTAGTCTGTGCGGATATTCTCTGGGTGTCTTACGAGTGCCTTTGTACACCCCATGTGTGCACCATTTGTGCGGGATCAGAAAGGAGCCATTACTTGCACCGTACTGAGGACTAGAGTATTACGTAAGGGCATCGTGCGACAGCGTCACTCATATGTGATAAATGCAAGTAAACTATGTTATCTTTACAAATTCCTAACCATACACAGTAACACTTTATAATAACTATCCGGACAAATCATTATTAGACTGTTAGTTATTGAGTTCTAAATGACTTGTTCAACAAACAGTTAACAGTTTGTTAAAGATTTATAAATGTTGGGTTAGGGTTACAATTAGGGTTAGGATTAGTTGGAAATGTCCCATATTTACTAACAGTTAAATAATAAGGAATAGCTACAACTTAAAAAACAAAAAAAGTCCCAGTAACATGTATAAAATATTAACTGATTCTTAATAAGTCATTAGTAAGTAGTACAAATCTTCTTCATGATATATTACTAATAAATAAGGTATAGTTAGAAACCATTAATACCATATATCTTCCAATAATGGCTGGTCTCTAATAGACGCTGGTGTCCAATAAAAGCCGGGTCTGACAAGTGTTAGTTGTAATAGACGGAGGTCCTTAATAGTGGCCAGGCTCCTTTAATTTCCTTCATTTTTCAGAATATACTGACTTTACATCTGCATTGACTGTGTCGCTCACTGTGCTGCATACTTGGATCTTAATATGAACTGACACAATTATGTGACTGTGAGAAAACCTCTCAGTGTGAGTCTTGTCATTTCTTTCTGCAGCTTCAGACAGTATTGTGCCAAAAATAGAGATGTGCAGAGCCAAATAAACCTGCTTCGACAGCAGGCATCAGTACTGAAAGCAATGCTCTTCATGCTGTTAAAAATATTAATTACAAACCAAGCCATCTGTTATGTCTATCAGGACTTTTGTCACAGTACTCTCAGACATTGGTTCAATATAAAATTGTCAAAAGGCAGGGTGATTTTTTTTTTTCCCCATGTGACAACTTTTTAGAAATGTCTTTTGAAAATACAATTGTTTTAATATTTTTATCCAGTGTAAAAGCTACCTGGCGTCTAAGAAAAAAGACTGATGACTAGTTGAATTATATATTGTGTTCATATATTCTAAGGTATAAATATCAGAAAATTTGTGTTGGAAGATGAATGACACTCTGATAAAGTAAACTAAAACTGATGGTAAATATATATTAAAAAATTCTGATATGATTACATTTTCCATCCGTCAAAAGAGCCATTTCATAGCAGCCTGACACATTATTACACCATCAAGCAGGTATCACTTAATTGCTTGTTTCAGCCGCAGAGAGAGGAAACCATTTCTGAGAAGAGATAAAATAACTTTTGGCAGGCTCACGCTGCAGACTTATCTCTGGCTAGACAACTTTGCTGCAGAGAAATACCACCACACACTGAGTTTCCCTTCTGTTAATAATATTGCCATTAATAATACAGCTCTCTTGGAATAAAGAAACCCCATAAACATGTGGATGAGGCTGCACAGAAAGATGATAGATAAGGTGTGCTTTCAGAGGGCTCTCAGTCACGGATAACCACTTTAATCGGAATATGAGATTCCCAACCCCTCCCCTTCTCATTGCCAGCTTTTTGTCATGACCCCCAATGCAGTCTTTTGAGAATCTGAGAGAGCTCATAACAGATAGCTACAGGCCGTGTTCAGACAGAAAGGATTGTGCATTTAGTATTAGCAGGCCTGCTCCAGTGCAAAAGCTGCAACATAGTAACTATGAAAATTCATTCTGTTTTACTACAATTTTTTTCAATGTGAAAAATCAAGGAAAAAATAATTGACATCTTTATAGAAAATGTTTTTATCAAAAAGTTTAAAAAAGTTACATAAAAATGAATCTCTTTCTCCTCTTTAGTTGATGCAGTTAAGTTTAACAAAGAAACACTTGGGCATCTGGTCCGGATGCCTTCTGAACGACTCCTTAAGGAGGTGTTCCAGGCATTTCCCACTGGGCGAAGGCCCTAGGTAAGACCCAGGACACGCTGGAGACACAATGTCTCTAGGTTGGCCTGAAAATGCCTTGGCCTCAGAGGATTTTGAAGAAGAGGCCAGGGAGAGGGAAGTCTGGATATGTTTGCTTAGACTGCTGCCCCTGTGACCCAGTCCCGGATGAGGAGAAGAAGATGGATGGATGGATAAACTGCTGGTTATCACTTCAATCATCTTTTGATCTAATGAAATCGTGTTCCCTCCTTAATTAGGATTTTGCCATTTTTAGCAAAAATCTAAAACTTGTGGTGTTTTCTTGAACAAGGTTTGTGCAGATCGGCAGGACCTCATCAGAAATTTGCGTCTGAGTTTTTGATGGGACCAATTACGCAGAGTTAGCCTTATTTCCCATCATACTTTTGTTTACACTATCTCCTTCTGGCTTACAGCCCCTCACAAGCCCAAGTTAACTTCTGCAGTGTAACAAAAACAGCAAGCACTATTTGAGCTATCCAGACATACAGCTTTGAGCCAGATGTCAGCTTGGACAAGGAAAACAGAGACGTACATGGATTTATTTCTCTGCGAGTGGATGCATCAGAATGAAGCGGAGCTTGTGACCTGCTGATTGTAGGTTTGACGTTACAGCTACAATCTTTAACAAACTGGATTTTTTTTGTCTACTCCTAATTTACAAGGACTTGAATTAAGAAACACTCAAAAATGAAAATGTTAGCATAAAGACCCACTCTAATGAACATTTTTTTTTTTTTTGCTTTAATCTGTTGCTTTTTGGCATTTTTGTCATGGTGGATAACCCATATAAAGAAAATTAAGCTTCAAATTGTCTTCCTGAGAATTTCTTTATTCAAACTGTCTTGAATCAGGAGCAGACAGAAAACTGATGTTGGAAAAAGCTAAGAGTAGCAGTTAAATGGAATCCATCATCTGGATTCCATTTAGTTTCCAGATGACGCGAGTGGACAGGATGATGGAGAGCGGTAAGAGAAAGAAGGAGGACTGGCAGTATTTTTTAATAAGAAATATGCCAATTCATTTATATAGAGCAGATCTACAGCAATTACATTGAACTGTTAGCTGTTAGCATGAGGCCGTTTTACCTGCTGAGGGAGTTCTCACATGCTATGACAATAGCTTCTTATTCCCTCTTATTCCCCCCTTTGCTAACGGTGAAGCAGCATGTAATGTTCTGCACTCTGTGGTTAGTAGACTCCTAACACAGAGCCCAAATGCCCTTCTCCTAATCTCTGGAGACTTCAATCATGCCCCTCCATCAACCACATTACCAACATTCGCCCAGTGCGTCTCATGTCTCACCAGAGGCAACAGAACTTTGGACTTACTTGATTTACTTGTATGCCAACTCCATGGAGGAATACCCTTCAACTTTTCTACCACAACCTGGTTCATCTCCTGCCTGTGTAAAAACCCCTTGTATGTAGGCAACAAGCTGTCTCCCGCACAGGGAGGAGATGGTCAGATGAGACAGAGGAGGCTCTGAAAGACTGTTTTGACACGACTGTGTGGGAGGAATTGTGTAGTCCACATGGGGAGGCCTTTGACTGTTCAACGGACTGTATCACTGACTACATAAACTTCTGTGTTTCAGAACACTGGACTTGTGTTTCTCTAATAGCAAATCCTTGGATTACTGACTGATTCCTGACATAAAGGCTCTTCTGAAGGAGAAGAAGAGGGCTTTTAAATTGGGCAACAAAGAGGAGTTGAAAGCTGTACAGAAGGAGCTGAGGACAAACATCAGACAATGAAAGGTGTGCTACAGAAGGAATATGGAGAACCAGTTGCAGCAGAACAACATCGGCGGAGTGTGGAGGGGACTTAGAACCATCACTGGATACAAGGAGCCCATCACACAGGCCCAGGGGACCAGATGTGGGTGAACAACCTGAATCTGTTTTTCAATAGATTTGACCGGATTCCTACCCCCACCCTGTCTCCATTGTTGCAATCAACAATCCCTACCACCACAATGAGTTATTCCACCAACAGCTCTGACTGCACCAGCACCCATCCCCTTCCCCTCTCAATCTCTTACGTCAGTTTCACACTGGACACGGAAACACGCAAAGTGGCATGGAACGCAGTCTATGTGGTATCTGCTTTTACTTACAAATCACACCAGTCGTGTATTTTTCCACGACAGTCGACAGACGCTTCTGCTAGAGCTTTTCTTTTTTTTGCCATCAAGGGTAAGTTAATATCTTAAAATATCACACCATGTTTCAGTTAAGAATAAGCAAGTGGTACACTTCTTTAATGTATCTGTTATTGATACACACAGAGAAAAGTGTGAGTAAATCAGACATGGTTCTGATCAGGAAGTATAATCGTGATTGTCTTTTTGATCGTTGTCCTTATAAAACATGTGCTGGGGATCATAGAACTCTCTGTACTTCTCCATTTCTGCAGTTAGTTTTATGTCAACCATTTTGACTTGTTGCCAACTGCTCTCTACCTCTCTCTTGTTGATTGCTTCGTAGTCAGCCCACTACGTTGATCTGTGTGTGTGTCTGCTTGCTTTTTGTGTTTGTGTGTTTATCTTCATATCTACAGTCTGTTTAGATACAAAAATATAATTGCATTTGTTGATCGTGGTGTTTCATGGTGAAAATGTGGTTATATTTTGAAAATTGACTGGAATTTCTCGTTCAAGAAATAGACCAGATGCCGAAACTTTCTGCTTTGCATCTGGTGTGAATTACACCATAGGTTAACAAGGGGGCCGAATGGAAACTGCCTCCATTCCGCGGCGCTTCCGTGTCCACTGTGAACCAGGCATTACACTGCCCCTCACAAGGGCCCAGGTGAGGAAGCAGCTCAGCCGAACCGATACAAGAAAGGCAGCGGGCTCAGATGGCATCAGCTCCAGGCTACTTGAAACATGTGCAGACAAACTGTATAGCGTTGTGCTGTATGTGATTACTCTGAGTCTGAAGCTAGTGCAGGGATGGGCAACTCCAGGCCTCGAGGGCCGCATTCCTACGTATTTTCCAACATACTATGCTCTGGCATGTTCTAATTGGTTGGACACACCTGAACCAGGTAATCAGTCATGAGTAGGACTTGGATATCTGGAAATCATGCAGACACTGTGGCCTGGAGTTGCCCATCCCTGAGCTAGTCCCACAACTATGGAAGACGTCCTGTGTAGTACCGGTACCAAAGACATCTTGGCCGACTGACTTCTAGGACTACAGACCAGTGGTGGTGACCTCTCATCTGGTGAAAACAATGCAAAGGCTGGTGCTCACTCATCTTCGTCCAATGGTGAGGCAGTAAATGGAACCCCTGCAGTTTGCCAGCCAGGCATCGGCGTTGAGGATGATGTCATCTTCCTCCTGAACAGAGCTCTGTTACACTTGGACAAGGCTGGGAGCACAGTGAGAGTAATGTTTTTTTTTTATTTCTCCATTGCTTTCAACAACATACAACCTTCCCTACTGGGGGATAAGCTGGTAAACATGGGTGTGGAACAATAGCTGTGCACATGGATACTGGACTATCTCTCACACCGGCTGCAGTATGTGAGGGCTCACCACTCTGAGTCTGACAGAGTTTTCTGCAACACGGGGGCCCTGCAAGGAACAGTTCTGGCTTTGTTTCTGTTCACCGCCTACACTGCAGACTTGACATTCAACCCAGAATCCTGTCATATACAGGAGTTCTCGGACGACTCTGCCATTGTCGGATTGAGCATGGATGACAATGACATGGTGGCACTCACACTCAGTATAAACGCCAGTGAACATTGAGGGAAGTGACATTGAGAGAGTGGACTCCTACAGGTATTTGGGTGTTTACCTCAACAATAAGCTGGACTGGCCTTACGATACAGATGCACTTTACAAAAAAAGGGTAGAGGAGACTCTTTATGTTGAGGTGACTGACATCTTTTGAAAACCAGGGACCACTCCAAAAAGACTATTTATGACTTTGTAGTGGCATCAACCACTTTTATGGAGTGATTTGCTGGTGCAGCAGCATCTCAGACAGAAAGAAGCTGGAGAAGCTGGTGAGGAAGGCCAGCTCTTTTCTGGGGTTGCCGTGAGAGAAAGGAGGTTGGTATCCAAGCTATTATCCTTGATGAAGAGCAACGCCCATCCCCTGTGTGACACGGTGCTAGCTCTAAGCAGCTCCTTTAGCAACAGACTGCAGCACTCCAGGTGTCTGAAGGAGCTGCATCGTAGGTCTTTCATACCTGCTGCTGTGAAACTTTATAACCAAAGCTCCCAGTGATCCCACTGGACATTTGCTGACCTCAGTCACTTTGGTCTTTGCTCTATGTCAATTTTTTTGTTACACTACTACAACCACAGGTGCAATTTACCTGTTTTACTCTCTCTCTCTGCACTGTAAGATTTTTTTTTGTAAATATGTGACTCGTTTAATTTCCTGAGCTCTACATACTACCCACCTTTATTTCTGTCTGTAATGCTGCTGAAACATTGAAATGTCCCCATTGCAGGACAAATAAAGGATTATCTTAAGGTAGTTGCTCTGACTTCAAAGTTAATATCAGTGTCTGAGGCCACTCATAAGGGAGCAAATCTGTGTTTTGTTCAACACTCGACTCTCAAAAGGCATTTTGTGTAAACTTAAAATAAAAGTACTCATTACAAGTTCATTTGAAATCTTTGAGATTCTTTTGAAATACTTTTTAAAGTAAGATGTCTTGTTGTGGACAATGTAGCAGTTTTAGTGGCTTTGTTTCTAGAGTTTTTAAAAGCATTAAAAAGCCATTTTTCCATTTAAGGAAAAAACTTGGAAAAAAGAAGAAAAAACATTACTTGATGTAACTAGTGTGAAGACTGGCATTTTAGATTCTGATCAGGATGGGAAATTGTCAGAATCTTTTATCATCTCCACACCTGTTGATTTGGCCTCTCTAAATCCTTAATTTCATTCATTCATTCATTCATTTTCCAATCCGCTTTATCCCTTTTGGGGTCACGGGATTGCCGGAGCCTAACCCGGCTACTCATGGGCGAAGGCAGGGTACACCCCTGGACTGGTCGCCAGTCTGTCGCAGGGGCCTTAATTTCAAAAACAAAAGTTACAAAAGATTCAAATCAAATTGAGCCTGAAACAACCAGTGTGAGCGGCGGAAAGTCATCCTCAGATCATGATGGGATGTCTTCATTATCATCAGACATCACTGCAGTTTATCATTTTCCCCAAATCAGTTCCTTTATCTTTATCTTGGATTGGAAAAAAATCCAAGCAAAATACTGCTTGAAAATACCAGCATGAATTCTGAAAACTCGAAATTCTGGTGAGGATGTAACATTTTAACACTCCTCTAACTTTTAACTTTCAAATCCTGTAGTATCTCTACACCCGAACCATTTTTGAAACATAACTTGCATATGATCCAAATGGAATTGAGTTTGAAATAACCAGTGTGAGCAGCAGTGGCAGATGTACAAATTCTGATCTTCTGTCTTTGATATCATCAGACATCTCCATAGTTTCTGATTTCTCCTCAATCAGTTCCTATAGTTTAAACGATTTGATTTGAGAAAAAAACAAAAACATTCGAAAGAGAACAAGACACAACTTTCCATGAAAATTGCCCCTCTTTAATTTCTACAATGTTCAATAACATTTTCAACAACTGTTGGATGAACTCCAGTTTACAGGAAGTATTAAACGACAACATAGTATAGGAGAAACTTCAAGTGTCGCCAACAAGGATATCTCTTCAATACCGCTACAGTATGTTTCTGAAAAAACTTTTTTTTTTAAAGCACTACACAATCCAGGCCATCACTTTGATTCATTGGTTGTACAGCTTGTCCTTGAAAAGGTAAGTCAATTCAGGTTAGACTTAAAGTTTGTAAGACAAAACGATGTAACTGACTTTGTGCTACCATTTCGGAGCTGGCTGCACATGTGTGGAGTTAGAACAGGTCTCAAGATTAATTGTATAAAAACATGTGACCAGTGCACGTAAGTACTGAAGAAGAGAAGCAGTTTCCGGTTCAATAAAACTTAACATAAGCTGATTTGCTTTATTCATTCGAAATGCTTAGTGATTAAAAGTTTGAATGAATTTGTAGTTTTGCAAAGCATACTGTGTAATTCTGATTTTTCCACAGAGGTTGAAATTATTATATAGGACGAAGCTGCTCTTTGGTGAGAATTACAGTTGGAGGTGCATGCCAGCAGAAGTGTCAACAGGAATATGGGGTCGTTAAACAAGCTCATGTGGAGGATGGGATTCACAGACCAGTGGAAAAAAAACAGTTCATCTGGAGTACAGTGTCCACAAGAAACTACAAGTGAGGCAGGATGTGCGAATGACCAATCGGAGATGAAGACCCAGCCTACTGTTTGCATATTCATAATCATTGTGTTTAAATTGATGGGTCAAGGGTCAGAGGCCGTCTTCTTCATCGTGCCTGGTGTTAGAACGTCCATTTAGACGGTAGCAGATAGGGACATTTTGAAGACCCAGAGCTCTGTCATTAGCACTTACATGTTAAGAATATATTTTATGGTGGAAAACCTCAAAATTGTTCCAGACCTCGATTCTTGAACACGCACTTAGGCATAATCTGCAAAGTATAGCCTACAGTATGCAAGTAGTGCATGCATAGATTGTAAACAACCTGTTAAAAAGGTTTGTCTTACCTCACTTTTTATGCGGCCTTCAAAGATGTCTGTGGAAATAAAACGTGTGAAATTTGCTCAGCAGATGTAAAAAGAGAAAATCGTTTGGAGACTCTGACTTGATAACTTTGTATTTACCTAGGCATGTAACGAGTATGGACAGAAGGCAATTGACAGCAGATAATTCCATTAATATTTCAGTCAATGGTAATAACCAGAAATATCACCTGGCCTCCGTGATTTGTCACAAAATAATAAGCAACTATTCGGTATTTTTTTACAGATATATTACAAAAGATGAAGTCCCCATTGAAGCCAATTATAAAATTATATTTTTTTCACAAAAGTCGGGTGTTGATGACACTCAGAACAATGGCACAATATTTTTTAATGAAAGATGCACAGTAACTTCCCAGTAATCAATGGCAGTCACCAGTTTCACAGGCAAAAAACAAAACTTTTAATTTAAAACACCTTTCAAGTCAAGCAAGTACACTGTACTGAGTAAACACATAGGATCATTAAGACAAATGAACCCTGCTTTGGACAACCCATTGTGTGGTAGCCAGAACACTATGTGGGAATTCTATTTGCAATCTAGCTCTTTTGTTTTATTATGGTAAATGGTAAATGGCGTTTACTTATATAGCACTTTTCTACCCATTGAAGGTCCATTCACAGACCCATTCACACACATGCATACAATGATGGTGGCTTAGTTGTAGTAGACGCCAGTCCCTTACAGGGCTCCTTCAAGACCCAACACACGCACACATTCATACAGTCGTACACACACACACACACGCGTGATGTATACTGAGGCAGGCAGAGGGTTGTGGCTGGGTGTCTGTGGCATTCGGCCAGTGTAGCATGGCTCACAACCCGTCTCGGAAAACTTACTGAGGATTCTCCATTTTCTGTATAACCAAAGCAGGTAAAATGGTAAATGGCGTATACTTGTTTAACGCTTTTCTACCTTCTTTAAAGGCCTAAAGCACTTCACAGGCCCATTCACACACACATTCACACACTGATGGCGGCTCCACTGCCAAACACTGACGCCAACCTTCCACAAGGGGCAATGTGGGGCTCAGTGTCTTTCCCAAGGACACTTCAACAGATGGGCTAGCAAAGCTGGAATCCAAATTGCAATTTTACTGTATGCAATTCTACCGCTACACCATGGTCGTCCCAAAAGAGCTTGTTTTGCATAGCAGGTAGTAAGACGGGCCTGTTCCCGGTGCATGTTTGATTCCTAAAGGGCTGCCCTTTATCACCAGTTCGGTTTATAATTTTTTTGGACAGAAGTTTTAGGCGCAGCCAGGGGCTGTAGGGGGTCACCACAGTATTTCCTCTCTGCCTTATGCAGGTGATGTTGTCCTGTTGAATTTATCAAGCCAAGACCTCCAGTATGCATTGAGGTGGTTAGTTAATAAAGTTTGACTGATTTAAGGACTTTTTTCTGATTTTCTTGTCTCAATGCGCTTCAGAGTTCGGTGCACCTCATTCTTGATAAAAGCGGCTGAGATTAGGATTTAGCACAGAGAAGGCCTTGGTTCTTGAAAGAAAAAAGTTAGTTTTGCTCCTTGGGTGGAGCGCTCTTGCCCCAGGCACAGGGTTTTTCTTTTCTTAAAAAAAAAACAAAAACAATGCACCTTATAATTCAGAGTGCCTTATATATATTTTAATTTTGGGTGTACTTCCAGATGTCAAAGCGATTTTGAGAGGTGCACGGAGCTTTGTCTAAATGTTTGATTAGCTGTCATTGTGACAATGCTAACGTGGCTAAAGTGTAACGTGTTGGACAGTGTTTTTTTGTACATGTTAATGACAAGGTTGGAAGTTAGTGTAGTCACAGTAATGTATGTTGTGTAGGTACAAGCGTGGCTTCCTCAGCCCAGATGAAAATACAGTGATGTGTCAGGAAGGGCATCCGGTATAAAATTACCTTTTAATAAATGAAAGCTGATTCATTGTAGTAATCCCTGATGGGAAGCACTGAAAAGGTAAATAACTGAAACATCACCATTGATGACTTGCCTTATGATCCAGTGTACCCTAGTGCAGAAAACAAAGTAAGTGTTTATCTTGCTTGCACAGATGTGCTGATGCATGCTTTTATTTTTAGTTGCTAGATTATTGTAATGCCCTGCTCTCTGGTTACCCAAAATGTCTCTCTCAAATTTACAGTTATTACAGAAGTCTGCGGCACGAGTTCTGATAAGAATTAGGGGCTGGGAACATATAACATCAGTTTTAAAATCGCAGCATTGGCTCCTTGTGGATTTCAGTATTGATTTGAAAGTTCCTTCAATGGTTTACAAAGGTTTTTATGGTCTTGGGCTTCTTATTTAGGTGACTTGATCTTTAGATATGAACCCTCGTGGACCCTGAGGCCCTCTGGCACTGCATGGCCTCTTATTTGTTCCAAAGATGAGGGCCAAAACTCATGGTGAGGCCTCATTACACCATTACGGTCCTCGCCTGTGGAACAGCCTGCCTGAGAGCCTCATGACCGTGGAGACCGTAGAGGTTTTTAAGAAGAGGCTCAAGACCCACTTTTTAAATCTGACTTTTACTCGACTTTTATAATTGTTTAATCTTATTTATTTATTTTTTTAAATTTATTTATAAACTTTTTTTTTTAATAATGATAAAGGTAATTTATATATACAATTATTCTTTGAATCTACTAACCATGTTTTTATTTTTATAGTCACATTACTCAAGTGAATGTTTCAATCGTTTTTAATGTTTTTTTAAAAATTTTTTATTTGTTTTTAAAAACTGCATTTTTAATGTGTATTTTATTTGCTTTTATGTAAAGTGCTTTGTGTTTCAGCTGCATGAAAGACTTTATACAAATATATAAAGTTTGAGTTTTGTGTTTCATTAATGTTAGTTTTGTTGTTGTATGTGAGTTTTAGAGTCTGCCAATCTGTTTCATGTGCTCAGGTCATGACAGAAACACTGGGGTAAATGTGCGTTTGTGCATCCTAGACCTAAACAACTTTAAACGTCAACTAAAGACTTTTTATAATAGCCTTTAACACATATAGGTGGCATCTTGTTTTCTTTAGCTGTTTTAACTTATCTGTCTCTTATGTATTTTTTTTTCTGTTGTCATTGTATGCTGTTTTTTTTAACATTTTCTTTTGTTCTGAATTTGCTCAATTTTAGCATTTTCTTTTTATTTGTCTTTTTATTGTAAAGTTTTGGAACCCTAAAAGCATTATGTAAAGTGCTTCAGAAATAAAGATTCATCCATACTCCAATGTCAGCTTCTTAGTAGCAGTAGGAACTCTTGTGTAGAGTAAGCAGGCTTCACCTTTCCTCAAGGGTTTGCTTTGTGGTATCACATTAAATCAAGATTATTCATACAGTGCTAATTAAAAAAAATACAAACATCCCTGCCTTTGCTGTTGTCCTTCAGACTAGTTTGGTAAAGATGTTGGCTACATTTAAATTTTAGACTGAAGGCCTAAAGCCAGTAATGAATTGTAAAAGTATTTTTTTGTTAAACAAATTCATCTTCAATGCCATTAATGTCATCAGACCTTCACACAAGAGAAGACTACGGACAGGAAAGAACTGATACACCAAGTGACAACCTGGCATTCTGCAGGCACTCGTTGTTGTGGGTCTGCATGCATAACAAAATCATTAGAGAAAGTTTTGTTAATGGTTTTTATGACCAGAATCTAATACAACTCTTCCGTAGCTTGCTCCGTTTAACTCCCTTGGCCCTCCTTTCCGTTCCAGAGGAGGGTCACCGGGGCTGCTCCCTTCATGTTTCTTGCCCCTGGGGTGCACTTCATGGCTGTTCTTGTGGGGTTCTGTGCACTGTTCCTCTAAGCTGCTCAAGTGCGTAATTGTGCACTGCTGCCATGCCCAATGCACACAGGAAATCTATCCTGTGCACAATGTAAACTTTATTCTGTACTTTAAATAAACTAATATAAACGTGCTCATTACGTCAATCGCGTTCGACCAGTCAATTGCTAAGCACATGTGGGTATATCACGGGCAATAAAATAAAAAAAAATTAACGTTTTTTAAAAATCTGTCAGCAAATAACCACCCTCACCATGAAGTACATCATTTGATTGACATACAAACATGCAGAACAGCCAATCGAACATCCTCTGATGCAAACATCAATGCACATGTATGCTTCACTACACTGAGCGCACATTCTGCTTGTCAATGCCAGCAGAGAACTTTGCCACAGGAGCTTTGATCAAGGTCTGGATTGGTGTTCCATAAGTCTTTCCTACCCATTACATTTTTGAACCACCACTTACTGCGCATGCAAAGTCCAAAAATATAGTATTCAGTTTTGGTAGACCACCCTTAAATCTGTGAGATGTAAGGGTTTTCAAATTTTAAGGGATCTGATTTTAGATCAAATCCGCTATCTCGTTGATCTTGTGGTTTCTACACGTTTTAGTTAAATTATTTTTTGCCATTTCTGTGACTTTAGGTTTCATTTAATTATATACCTAATGCAACTAATGCTAAACTAATTCTATGCAAAACTTCTCAACTTAGCTCTGGACCTTTAGGCTAGCTCACTACTTAACTTCTGGTACTTGTAAATTGTTTTCACTAGGCATTATACAATTATTTTACGTTATTGCAAACAGAAAATGTGATTGGCAAACTCACCATTGACTTCAGAGACTGCTAAGGGTTGATGATTTTTATATTTTGAAAGAGTTTTTAGCAGTGATGTACTTGATATACTTTGCTTTTAAGTCTTGCCACTGGAAGGAGATATTCACTAGACCTATATAGAGCGTGAGTTTAACAAATTAATTTCTTTAAAAAAATGTTTGTGACACTCCAGCAGGCATACTGTACATTTTCTTAAGCAAAAGACCATCTTATTTTGTAATTCTGCTGCAGTCATATATCCAGCTCGATTTAAAAGCTTTTAGTAACATAACACCCCACTGTGAGTCCTGAGATCACCTGAGTCTGGGTCAAAGTAACATTAGAACACTCTGCGTCTATAAGACCTAAATGCTAATGATGACTTGCTATGGTGAGCAATTTTTGCACTGCAGATATCTATACATTATTCAAAACCTAATAATTTTAAAAAAGATCCAAAAGTGTTTTTTTTTTCAAAGACTTGTCATTATTTCATCAGTTTAGAGCATCCAGCAGACATGATGTGTTTGACATCCTTGACCCAGAATAGCCTGCTCCCTTTCAGCAATTCTCAGCAGCATGTCTCCAACATTACTTTTCCCCTTCGAACACAGAATAACAACACATCTGTTTCCATTTGAATAGAAAAGGTGATAAGAGATGAACAGACTGACTGGAGAGTGCATCTCTCTGAGACCACCTGTCTTTTTTTGCCTTGTTACAGACATTTTTGTCAGCACTTTACTTCCTTCCTGGTTAGAATTTTCTATTTTCCTTTTTCTAATCTTCCTCCAAACATGACTTAGGACTTTCAATGTAAGTATAACAGAATGGTTTGAAAAGATGTGCATTTAGTGTTCAGCTAAAAAAATGGATCTCAAATTATAAAGGTTACTTGTGTATTTTACTTATTTTTTTCTTTTTACTTCACTTTTCATATTGTTGTGTGGGTTGTGAAAAGCTAATGGCAAGATTATCTCAAACATATACACTGCTCAAAAAAATAAATAAAGGAAACACAACAAAACACATCCTATACCGGAGCAAATGAAACATTCCTTTTAAAATGCTTTCTTCTTTCATGTGCTAAAAACACTACTACACAATAGTTATGAATGAAAATTAAAAGTATTAGCTATAGAGGTCTGTATGTGGAATCATACTCAAAATTAAAGTGGAAAAACACTCTACAGGTCAATCCAACCTAGATGTAATGTCTTTGAAACAAGTCAAAATGAGGCTCAGCAGTGTGTGTAGCCTCCACATGCCCATATGACTTCCCAACAATGCATGGGTATGCTTCTGGTGGATCTCCTTTCACACCTGGACCAAAGCATCTTCCAACTCCTGGAGATTCTCTGGTATAACCTGGCATTGGTGGATGAACCGAGACATGATGTCCCAGATGTACTCAATTGGATTCAGGTCTGAGGAACAGGAACTGTTATATTAATACCTTCATCGACCATAAACTGTTGACACACTCCAGCCACTTGAGGTCTAGTATTGTCTTGCATTAAGAGGAACCCAGGGCCAATTGCACCAGCATATGGTCTCACAAGGGGTCTGAGAATCTCATCTTGGTACCTAAAGACAGTCAGGCTTCCTCTGGTAAACACATAGAGAGCTGTACGGCTTAATGCCACCCCAAACCATTACTGACCAACAGCAAAACTGATCATGTTGGACGATGTTGAAGGCAGCAGAACGTTCTCCACAGCGTCTCCAGACTGTCCCGTCTGTCATGTGCTCAGTGTGAACCTACTTTCATCTGTTAAGACCACAGGGATCTGGTGGCAAATTTACCATTATTGGTGTTCTCTAGCAAATGGGAAACATTTTTGCACACTTTTGGGCTGTAAGCACAACTCCCACCCGTGGACGTCGGGCTCTCATACCACCCTCATTGAGCAGACACCTGCACATTTGTAGCCTGCTGGAGGACATTTTGTAGGGCTCTGGCTTGAGACAAGAGGCAGGGCTCTGGCTGGAGGCAGGGCTCTGGCTGTGCTCCTCCTGTCTCTCCTTGAACAAAGGAGGAGGTAGTTGTCCTGATGCAGGGTTGGTTCCCTCCTACAGCCTCCTCCACATCTCCTGATGTGCTGGCCTGTCTTCTCGTATTGCCTCCATGCTCTGGATTTCATGATGACAAACACAGCAAACCTTCTTGCCACATATTGCATTGATGTGCCGTCCTGGATGAGTTGCACTAGCTGGGCCAGTTGTGTGGGTTTTTCCGTCATCTCATGGTACCACAGGAATGACAACACTATTGGCATTCAAAAGTCACCAAAACATCAGTCAGAAAACATAAGGATGAAGAAGTTATCTGTGGTCACCACTTGCAGGACCACTCTTTTGTTGGAGGTGTCTTGCTGATCGCCTGTAATTTCTACCTGTTGTCTTTTCCACTTGCACAAAAACATGTCAAATAGATTTTCCGTCAGTGTTGTTTCCTGATCTGACAGTTTGATTGCACATAAGTGTGATTGACTTGGAGAAACATTGAGTTGTTTAGATGTTATAGTAAGTAAGGTTCATACAAAAAAAAAAAAAAAAAAGTATTTCATTCTTCAAACTGCTGCCTTCCAATCATGGAGTTAGAAACTTATAGAGTTGTAAAATGTGTTCCGTATATGTATTTGTATTTTTGATGCATCATAGAAAAGTAGTATTTTAATCCTCTGTTCATGAGGGTTTTTTCTTTTACCTCTACTACTTTAGTCATTCTGGAATTGTTTTAACACACTTGACTAATGCTGGGTACTTTCTCTATATCTCCTTTACAATCAATTTCTACAATAATTCATCTTCTGTGCAGTTTATGATTTTGTAACTTCAAAATGGTCAAACAATCATTAAAATGACACAGTGGCTCTGAATGTGGGAGCAGTTTTTTTCTCTGTGAGATAAGAAACCTGATCAATTTCATAACACTGTATAATACTTGGATTGTATTTCTACTGTTGTACTTTCCATCAATTCTTTGTGCACTTCCCTATTGCACCCACTGTGGAGTCTGTTTTTACTGCATTTGATGCATAGTTTGAAATTTTTTTCCTTCTCAGAGGAAATGTCTACCTAGCAGCAATGGAGGCAACTTTGTTTTCACAGTTCTTCTAGTCTGTTAGTCAGCAAAACACTGTGAGCTCGTGTTTCACTAAGCATCTGCATAACTTGCAGTTTAGCTCCCTCTAAATAGCCTTACCCCCCCAAAAATAAAACTAAGAATTTGTCTATTGTTGATGCCTATGAGTAAGCTCTAAATTAAAATCAATACGGCAGACTTTAATGTGTCTTTTAGAGCAGTGTTCCCCAACACCTTGACATCATGGAATAGTTGGCTGTAGGAAAAAATAGAAATCTAAATTTTTTCTGTTTAGCTTATAATCTGATTCTGAAGGAAGTTTTATTTTGAAAAGCTACTGGATTCTCATGCTGAAAATCCATCCACCGCTTTTTAAAGCAGTTGCGCTGGCCACTAAATTGAAATCCTTGATTTAGCAAAAACAAACATACTATTTAGAATGTTTCTTTAGCAGAAAAGAGCCAGTGAGGAAACAGGAAAAGAGATAAAATAAAAGAAAGCTGCATTTTACAGACAAAAACCAAGAGTTTTTACACCTAATATGGATTTATTGTGACAGTTGTTCCCACAGATCAAAATAATAATGCAGAATATTCAGTAACCAGCTATCTAATGTAATGAGGATGCTGCTAATGAAGTTGCTCAAACTGTGGATTCATGTTTAAGATTATATTTTAAAAATACAAATTTTAGTGAGCATTTTTGGAGGGTTTTTGTATTTATTCATTGTACCTTAAAAGTCGTAAAAGGTCGTAAAACGTTTTTAGACAGTTAAGAAATACGGAAAAATCACTTATTTATTTCACTTACTATGTATATATATATTTTTTTTCTTTTTCAACCAACTGTAAATATTTAACTCTGGATGAAGATAACCTTTGAAGATAAACCAAAGTTAAGCGGAACTGGAAGCTTAAAAAACAGGGGAACATCAGACTCACACTTCAGCCTCGTGTTTGTTTAAAAACAGTTTGTGGCCTGAGAAAGGTTAGGTACCACAGTAACAACGGACATAGTTGACTAGTCATATATGTAAGCTGTCATAATTGTCTGCTTTATGTTTGCAGTTTTCATTTGAGTCTTAGAGCAAACTGTTTAAGTTTAGGCTGAACTTTGGTTTCAGACTAACCAAACAAGCTTGTTTTTACACAAACAGAGGTCCTTTATGAGTGTTCTATCCATACATTTGAAAAGCAAACACAAAATTTAAACCACAATTAGATTGTGATGTAATTGGTTTGTTTTTTTAATGATGCTGCAGCTTAATTTACTCTCATTTCCAAACTTTATAAAGCTATTTTACCTTGTATTATTTAGAATTTCCATGGGCTGGTTGTTGACAATATTGCAGGGGTTTTTATTGTCAGCTTTCCAACTGGATCAAAACAATCAAATATATATATTTATATATATACCATTAATAATCAAACAAGAGTGAAAAGAAGTGTTGGTTAAAAAAAGAAAAACTTAATCTTTCCAACCCAGAGGCTTGAGCTACAAAAATGGAATAATAGAAAACCTGGCAGTGTACATTTCGGGTTATGCATAATGCAAACAAGACATTCCTGTGCTAAAGTACAGCATATGGAGATAGAGAGGAATTTTGCCCGAAAGCTACTGCAGCAGTACAGATTACATATGGCTTGGATGTCTCCACTGCAATGCTGCAGAACACACTCAGGTGGGGAGTTAAAACATTGTAGGAAACAAAGACACAAACAGATTTTTATGTCTTTTTCATTTCAGAAAAGGAGACATTGTTAAACTGTTCATATTCCTGGAAACTCCCGGTCTTTCATAGTTGTTTTAGGCACAAAGAAAGCCCAGAAACAATGCTTCATATCTGTCTCTTTCACATGAACTTGCATTGCAAAAGCTAAGAATATTACTGCACTAGAGTTGGAAATATAAATATAGAGATTTTAGTCTCTTTTTTTTTTCCTAATTCTGTGCAAAGAATGATGTACCCCATCCCAGCTGCTTCAGGACAGTGGGCCAGTTCTCTAGTCAGTTTTAAAGCCAGACACATTCAAATTTAAGTAACAATTTACAGTCAACAATTAACCTGTAAGATGTTTTTGGCTGTGGGAGGAAAACAGAATGCCAAGAAGAAACACACAAATGCAAGGGGAGAACATGCATGGCTGTCTGCTGGCAGAAAAGGGGAAAACGTGTGCGGTGTACACAGGTAGCCTGCACAAAATGTTAAGATTGTTGACCATTGGTGAGCTGGTAAGGCAGATTGCCTGGATCAGATGTGTTTAGCCAATTAGGAGCTTCAACGGCAGGTTGGTTGGAAAACATGTAGGACACCGGCCCTCGAGACCTGGATTCTGACAACTCTGGTGCAGATCAAAAATGTTCATGCACATTTTACTCAGAGCATGATGTGGGCAACAGGTCGTAACACTTAAACAACACGCAAGGATAAGTAATGGTGAAGTAGGGGAGATGCAGGCATGTCATACGGATTTTTCATTTCTTCAACCCCCAGAAACCCACACACTGAGGAAGAGGCTTGTTCAGATGATGAGTGCGCGCTCCTTGCTCGACTTTTGCGTGTTCAGTGCGTGCAGCCTGACTGTTAGAAACTTGAAAATTATTCAGTGTAGTTTGTGTGAAGATCCTACGAGCGTCCTATGTACACTTGTGTATCACGTGCACACCCTGTGCATGCAGCATTTGTGCATGGTCAATAAGGAAGCGGTACTCGCACCTCACTTATGACTACAGTATGGCATAAGGGCACCGAATGTACGCATTACCCATGCATCATAAATGTACGTAACTTACATTATCCTAACAAAATCTTGCATAATTTGTCCCCTGCTTTTATAACGAAATTGGCTCCCTGTTAAATAGAGAAATATTTTAATTTTAGCTGTTATAGCCTTGGATGACCAAACTCCTAAGTAAATTTCTGATCTTTGAACTCTCTACACTCCTGCATGTTCCTTAAGGTCCACACACACAAATCTTTGAAGCGTTCCAAAGACATGATTTAAAACAAAGGGAGATCTTGCCTTTCAGGCAGTCGCTCTCCAACAGTCTCTTCACCAGATTAACTTAGTTGAATATTTTAAAACTCAAGGTAAGATATTTTTTATTTAAAAGAGCTTTTATCTGGCATTTCTTACTTTTTCCTGTGTATTACCTGTGTCTTACTTATCATATCTTTGAATGTTTTCTTGTGTTTTTTTTTTTTTTTGTATTTGCCTAGCTTGTATCAGTTCTTAGGTTTTATGTAGTTTTGATTTTGTGAGTTGCTCATAAAGTAATGTTTTATAAAAATTAAGATTTACTTACTTACTAATAATACACTTACCACATGCATCACAATGGCATGCTCCATGTTCCCAACATTCCTTTTTGTGATCACATGAGCCTCAAAGGAACTGCAGTGTGAAAGGTCAATTTTACCTTAATAGGTGAACTATTGAGTTTTGTTGCTTCTTGTGTTTGCTGCCTTCTAAAAACACAAACCTTCAAACACCTTTAACCCTCTGGTGCATAGTGGTCACTTCATTGAACACAGCTACTAAGTATCTATCCCTTTAATGCATTGGTTTCTGTAGTAGAACTGTACATCAGTTACCAGAGTGCCCTCTGCTGCCACAAACAATTGAGTTAAATTCAGTGGTCCCTCGGTGTAACTGCAAGCACATTTACTTTGAATTTCAGTCTGCTAAACAGCCAGCCCTGATCCTACTGCTGCCATTATCCTTTCAAATCTTCTATACTGAAAGGACCTCTCAAGTAAAAATAGGAAAATAAATACAAATGATATGCAGTAACATATAGGGAAGGACAATATCAATTTAGAGTATGCTTTTTTAAATGTACAATAGAAATTTAGGATCATCCATGTGTCCAATGAAGTGAACATTATTCATCACACAGTATATTAACAGGAATCATTTCACTGTTTCTTTTGGTCCACTAAATTTGACGTGTTTGTAACTTTAAGAAAAAAAAAAGATTTTTGTAAAAACAAACAAAAAAAAAAGTTGAGCATTATTTTCATGTCCCGAGGTGAATTGAAAAACTTCAGAAAGAAATCTTAAAAATATAATATAATAGATCAGAAGGTTAATTGTATGTTTGTGAGTACATATATTGTGTGAATTAATTAAAGTAAGAATTCTGAGAATTGGAGCCTTTTCCTGCACGGTGGCGCAGTGGTTAGCGCTCCTGCCTCACAGCAAGAAGGTTCCCGGTTCAAGTCCTGGCTGAGGGACCTTTCTGTGTGGAGTTTGCATGTTCTCCCCGTGCATGCGTGGGTTTTCTCCGGGTACTCCGGCTTCCTCCCACCGTCCAAAAACATGCTTCATAGGTTAATTGGTCACTGTAAATTGTCCCTAGGTGTGCATGTGAGTGTGCATGGGTGTGTGATTGTGGCCCCTGCGACAGACTGGCGACCAGTCCGGGAGTGTACCCTGCCTTCGCCCATGAGTAGCCGGGTTAGGCTCCGGCAACCCCGTGACCCCGAAAGGGATAAAGCGGTTTGGAAAATGAATGAATGAATGAATGGAGCCTTTTCAGTTTGACGTCCAGGTATCTTGTTCCTTTTGCATCTTCAAAAACTGCATGCCACTTCCTTATCAGGTAACGCCTTTCCTTATTGGAAATTATATTTACTCTGTGCTGTTGTAAGCACCTTCTCTGGCAGATTAAATGAATTAAGACCTTATTATGGGCTCTGGCCAGGACCTGCATGTACAGGTGATTTGTAATGAGGACAGTGTTGAGGTGAGTCAGCAGCCACTGTCCTGATTATAGCAGCTGGACGTCAGGAGGAAAACCCTCTGGCCAACTGCAGAGAGAACTGTTAGCTCTCTGTACTTTGTGTGGAGGAACATCAAACCGAGACCTGTAAAACCGCAATGTTAAGAAGAAAAAACACAGTGAAGCCAGGTTGGTTCATAGGAATGAATCAATAATTTATACTCTTTTGTACAAAATGTTGCCACACAAAAATGTTTTTTTTTTCTGTTTTTTTTTTTCTAGAACCGCAGGTGAGAATCATGTCTATGTCGAGTCAAGTAAACACTTAAATTTATAATGTCAGTTAGCAGAGAGGAAGAGAATTTACACGATATCACAGGTAGAGGATGAAGAGTCTCACAAACCTCTGTGGATTCTGGGCATAAAATAGTTCATTTTGTTGTCTTAAAAAGTTTCATTGTACTTTTTTTAACAATAGCATTAATAAACTGGTAGAACAATAAGGCTTACATCTGAACAAAATTATCAAATTAACATTTTAGTCTGCAATGCTTTAAATTAAGGACAATTAGAAGGCAAATATTAAAAATGGCAAATATTTTTAAAGCTGTTGAAAAGGTTAAAAATAAAAAGCGAATTTTTTATGGTTTGCTAATTTTTTTACAACAAAATGTGTTTTTTTTTTTACTTTGTTACACACAATTTTACATAATTGTGTGTAACATTCGGTTGTGATGTTAAAATGTTGAAAAATCATCTAAAACTATTACGTGACCTTTTAATTTTTAAAAGGAATAATAAAAGCTGGAAAATATGTCAAATGTTTCTGTGGCACATCCCAGTAAAGAACCCCCACTAAAAACCATTTAAAGAAATATGACATGTTAGTAAATATTTGCCTTTTCTACAGGTTATGAAAAAAGTGATGCTCTAGATTAAAATGGACTGTCTAAGTTTTTCACTTGTGCTTTAGCATTTACCAGCTGTAACTAAGATGCCAGAGCTCAGATTACGCTTGTGTTGGTTTTTAAAAGTGTTACCAAAAATTTTGATCAAACAGTAACAAGGAGAGAGCACAAAATTTCAATATTTACCTTTAAAGACCCACTCATATAATCTTTTACACTATTTTTAAAGTATTCCAAAATGGTCTTTTAATCACAATAATGCCATTTTTAGCCAAAACCTGTGTCGTTTTCTCAGACATAGTATCTGCAGAGCAGCATGAGTTCATTAGAAATTTGCTTTTAAGCTGTGGGGCGGACTGATGGCATGGAACAACTCTGCCCCCTTCTCCATCTCCTCCCGAGCAGCTCTCTGTATAACCAGAGCTTCTGTGTCGCCCAGGGTATTTTCTGTCACAAATGTTTTTTTTTTTGTTTTTTTTTAATTCGGCAATTTTTCATCTGCTCCTGATTCACAACAAATTTGAATAAAGAAATACTTAGAAATGTGATTTTGAACTTAATTTTCTTCATACATGTCCTGCATCATGAGAAAAAAAACACAAGAATATGTTAAAACCAGAGTGAGTCTTTAACTAAATATTCAATGTCATAAATGCTTTCAATTGATTGGTCAAGATTTAACAGAGGTTTGATTTATATTTAAAAAGGTTTGAAGATTTTTTGTAAAAGTAAATGAAATAAATAATGTTTTAACTCTGCCTCAGCATGAAAAATAATCTGACTTTGGATTCAAAGGCTGTTTTGTGGAACGTTATTGACAGATCGAATGTGGAAATATGAATTTTTGTCATCCGAGGGAATAAATATTTTAAGGAAATTCCAGAGCTCCTCTCCCTACTTGGGGTAGCGTGCAAAATCCCATTTCAGTAAGCTGACTAACAACGATCATGTTGGTACACCACAGTAAAGCACCTTCTCACATTTTGCTTCACAGGAAAATAAAATTACTACTTCACAATTTCCCTTACTCCCCCTTTTACATTCTCACCCAGTTATTGTACAAAAAAATATGCTAATATACAGAACAGTACATCTACTGTAGGAGGAAAACATTTCAAAAGAACTTGACGACTAACCCACCCTTTGAAATGCAGCAGTCCCAAAGAATATCCAGAAAGGCAATAAAATGCAGGCATGTTGCAGTTGATTGTACTGGGATCTGAGCAAAGACTGATTCAGAGTTCTACTGCAATGTACTGCTTCTGTTTGAGAGAAAATGACACATGAATTGTTCTCTGGTGAAGCAATTTAAATAATAGTTAAATGAAAAAAAAAAGATTCTGTATCATGCAATCTGGTGAAACAGATTTCCAGACGTTTTATCCTAAAGGCTCTAAATAAGTCTTTTTTTTTTCCCTTTCAGAGTAACATCCTCTTACAAGCACCACATTGACCTTTATCCAGATAATAAATGACAAATTCCTTCATTTAACCTGGCTAAATGAACAATTACCACGTGCTCTTGTTTGGATTGCCTGAAGAGAATCCCAATTTGCTAATACATCATCCTGATGGCTGATTTGGGCAAATGATTAACTGGGCTTGATGAATTTCAAACAGCATTTGCATCAGGCTTACTGTAAACAATGATAGCATCTTAAAGCCTATTCTGAGGTAAAGGCTGTTTAAATCAGAGGCTCTTCAAACTGTAGGAACCCTGGTCACCAGTCATAGCTAATGGGGAAATTATCAAAGAACCCAATCCTAGATGATAAACAATACAAACAATATGGGTGTAACGATTCATCATAACAACGATTTGATATATATCCGAATTTGTGGTTGATGATACAAATCTGAGTCGATATTGGTTCATTTTGAATGATCCCATTCACTGAACTAAAATGGATCCAGAACATCTTTAGCCAAAACTTCAACCAGTGTGTTGTTTTTATGTTATAGTAAAATAAACCAACTATGTCTCAGCCCAAATGGTATTTTCCAATACTGTTTATCAATTCATTTCATTTTAAAATGTTTTTCATGGTATAGGTCAATTCGATTAACAACTTGTATCAGACAGATCAATCTGGTTGAATCATAGGAATAGAAACTGAATAATCGATCAATGATTACACCCCTAATCAACAAGAAAGTTTTGCAATTGCAAACCAAAAAGTTCTATCAGAAAGTAGAAAAAAAGTAAAAGAAAATAAACAAATATAATATATTTGGACCCATTTGTGATCTATTTGCAGATTTTTTAACTTGCTATCACAAATGAACAACCTCATATAAAACATAAGCTGAGGTAGAAAGACAACACTGGCTTGCTGTAGTTCAGTGTCACTGATATTTAGGGTGTGAACCACTTTGTCAATTTGTGACTGAATAAAATTGGCCTTGCAGTGTAAAAAATAGCAGTGTGAGAAATGGCAGCTTCTGTGAGTTTGTCTTTAATCGTCAACTACAAACTCGTCATAGAGCTTTACCTCTGTCTTCAGATGAATCACTTAACTAATAATTAGTAAAAATGATAGAAAACTGGGTGAAAATAAAAATGATTTATTTTTCCTTTACCTCCTCTGGTCCCTTTCTCTACTGTGGCAGTAGTCCCATATTATGCTAAAGGTCCACAATGTTGTGAGCCAAGTCAGTGCAACAGAGGCAAGTCCTCCTGTGAATCAGTTGTGCTGAAGACGAAGAAGTTGATCCACTTTGCTTTTTTTTTTTTCCGACTGTGCTTCAGGAATAAATCCAAAAAGGACATTTTTTTTTCAAATATAGTCAGTATTGTTACACAGTTTTGATCATGGTCACATCTTTTCTTTCATGATCATTTGAACAATATTCACATGGGTATTATTTGGTCAGTACCCGAGGATAGTTTCTCCGTGGAACCTATCTCCAGTCCCATTCTTGTTTTAGTTTCTAAGGACTCATATGCTTCTTCCTCAAACTGTGCTCTCCATCACCCACTCAGAGCTCTCAGAGGAAGGCTTCTCATCCTCACTATCATCACATGGCAGTAACATGCCGTTAACAGACAGACTGCGTTTAGTCCAGATGTTGCTGATTCTCCTTGGCTGGCTGCTGCGACACTGTGCACCGTCATGACCCATGTCAAAGGAATGGCTTCGTTTGGGCTTTCCCTCTTGGGGAAACCCTAAAAGTCGTCCCAACATGGTTGTGGACTCCGCTCTCCCAAGGAGAGGCTCTTTATCAGATGGTGGTGCTACAGCCACTGTTGTCATGGTGTTAGGAGTGCTGGAAGGGCCTGCAGTACCATGAATATCCTTGGTTACCCCTCGCAGTTCCATTGAAGTGATCGTTCCTATAAGATGGTCCAAGTTTTGTCGTGCTTTGGCGCTATGTACGTGCCTCCTGAACTTGTTGCCGGGCAGTGTGTTGCATTCACTGCTCTGAACACTGTAACGGCCAGTAGCTTCTCGCCCTGTCTGGCTGTCTAAAGAGTTGGCTGAGGAGGAGGAAGAAGAGAGGCTGCTTTGGAGAGATCCACACTTGAACTCAACCATTTCCTCACGCATGACCACCACTGTGGATTTCACTTGAGGTGGGGCACCATTGAATCTGTTCACCCCTCCATTGGTCTGGGAGTATGTGTTGCTGACATTGGGTAGTTTACTTGCTGGAACGCCATTGGTCACTTTGTAGCGGACCATAAGGATAATTATAAATACCAGCAATGTGGCCACGATGATACCGCCAATGACCAGAATCATGGTGCTACCAAGAAAGCCACTGTGAAGAGACTGGCACTGTGGGTAATCATCTCGGGTGAAAAACTGGACACAGCCGACAATGTTGGTGGCAGTGAGTGTTGTGGCAGTGTCATCCCAAATGGCCAAAACACACAGGTCATACTGCATCCCTGGCACAAGATTTGTGACGACAAAGGCCCTATCTGTTCTGGAGATCATCCTGAAACAGAAAAGAGATGAGTATTACTTCATTAAAGAAGTCTTTCTATTGAAGATAGGAACAAGTCCAAAGGCCCTAAGAGTCAAGGGCAAATAAATTAGTCTGAAATGCTAGAACACACAAAAGAAACTGCTAAAAAGAAGCATGATAAAAAAGCTATTTATATGCAAAGAGTAATTCATAAATATTACTTCATTGCTCTCAGTGTTTCACATTTGATATGCATGAGTTGAAAAGTAATGAGACAAGTCTTAAATGGACACTTTTTGTAATATTGTTTTAGTGTAATGTAATTTCTCATACAACCCATTAAACATTCATTAAGGTGTTTTAAATCAGGCTGTTAGTATTCAAGAATTTTAAATATAACTGAGTCGGTTGCAAGTGCATTTTGAAACTGAAAGTCTCTGCTCTGCTAAGATGGACTTTAAAAAGGAAATCTTCTTCTTCTTCATCATCTTTTCCTTTCGACTTTTCCCTTCAGGGGCCGCCACAGCGAATCAGCTTCTTCCATCTAACCCTGTCTTCTGCATCCTCTACTCTAACACCAGCTACCTTCATTTCTTTGTTCACAGCATCAATAAACCTCCTCTTTGTTGTTCCTCTAGACCTCTTGCCTGGCAGCTCTAGACTCAGCATCATTCTACCAATATATTCACAGTCTCTCCTCTGGACATGTCTGAACCATGTCAGTCTGGCCTCTCTCACTTTATTTCCAAAACCTCTAACATGCTGTCCCTCTGATGTACTCATTACAAATTGTTGCTGTAGTTTGAGA
>BSAI01000101.1:4561297-4600956 GCA_036245035.1 Adrianichthys oophorus
TCCATCCATCCATCCATCCATCCATCCATCCATCCATCCATCCATCCATACGTTAAAATGGGATGAAATAATTTGTTCACATGATTGATTGAGCTGACAGCAAACATTTAAGTGTGGAGTTTTTTTGCCAATTTATGTTTAAACTAATTTTTTAGATATTTTCACATGAGCAAATTTAATTGTTGCTACTACTAGAATACGTGTCAAAAGCGGGCTAGTAGTTTCACACAAAAAACAGAGCACAATCAAATATTAATGAACAACTACTGAGCAGCACAAGTATTAACCCGGTACTAACCCGATTTGATGAACTGGAGACAGGTCAGTTCAGCTTGTTCTACAGATGGTTCAGTTCTTACTCAGTCTAATGCAAAACAGCCCACTTCAAAAAGAATTGAAGAAAACCAATTTATGGTGTTTGAAGTTAAATTTAATACCAAAGAAAATAGTAGATGTGGGGATTTTTATTTTAATGTTTTTGAGTATTTTTGCTTTTCAAGCTTCATCTTGTCCTCTGGGACTTTTAGCAACAGGTTGGCTGTTGGATGCTTAAGATTAACAAAATAATTTACTAGAGTGTTTCAACAAGTGTGTCTGTCCCTTTTTCCTACTATTGTCACAGGCAGAAATGTATTACCAACCAGGTAGTGGGAACTGCAAAGTGGAAAAAATGGCATTAAATAATCTTTAAAAAAAAAACCAAAAAAACAAAAAACAAACACAAACTAAATTAGATTAAAACATTTGTTTTCATGGTTTTTATATCAACCATTAGTTTTTGTGGGGCTGTGTATCTATTTACGGTCATCAGAGGTAACTGACAATTTCAGAAGGACAGAGTGAGACAAAGTGAGACTAATCATTCCTAAGACAAATATGAGAATTTTACACACAAAAAACTGGTGATAGGTAGATAAAAAAAAAAAAAAAAAAAAAGATCCTGTGTTGATTCTGATGATGTTTGGTTGAGCACAGAAACATGGCATTATTTATAACTGAAGCAAAAATAACAATCGCCAAAAGATAAGGAATAGCAAAACATATTTAATGTAAAAATAATGATATTTACAATTCCCAAAATGTAGTTTCACCACTAAGAAATGGGAATGGTGTTGATATCGAAGCGAGATTTAGTCATTGACTAAACAATGACAACATTATTTTTGAAAGACCTTCAGCAAAGAGGAAAACAGTTTGGATGCATTTAATAAAAGTGCAGATGAGTCATGTAATGTTTCTGTCTCAGTGCAGAAGAAAATGGTTCTGAAAATTCATATTGTCCTCTCCACTCTGGCATGAAAACCTGGCACAGGTTGTGCATGCAACAAAATCAGATAAACCGCTCATTATTGAATTTTCAGAGACGGGAGTTGAAACAGCAATGAAAGAAGTAATATATTTCTTCATTACAGTATATTTTTTTAAATCTGAGCTTTTGAGCTAATAACCTTTTTTTTTATCCAAGTCGTCTCAGTTTTCTGAAACTTATCTTAGGGTGAGAAACTATTGTGCATCGTGTGTAGTAGCTGTATTCAAGTTGCTGGTGTTGTTGTAACAATTGTGTAGTACTGTAGTGTTGCATTGTAGCGTAGTTTATTAAAAAATATTTAATCATAAAAGGTTTCTACATCTGTTTTCAATGCTTTGCAAAACGGACCCAAAACTGCTGCAGCTACTTTTAATGAAGGCATCCATTTTATAACAGTGGGATGCTGAACAAAGGAAAAAAAAAGCATCTTTAGCATGATTCAATGCATTTGTTTCCCAAGAGGATCTCTAATGTGTTTAAGAGTAACTTCAGGGGATAGTGA
This sequence comes from Adrianichthys oophorus, assembly GCA_036245035.1. Lineage (NCBI taxonomy): Eukaryota > Metazoa > Chordata > Actinopteri > Beloniformes > Adrianichthyidae > Adrianichthys > Adrianichthys oophorus. The sequence goes on from BSAI01000101.1 coordinate 4,563,109, forward strand.
AGAAACCAAAAAAAGAGTTCATTATTATGTAAAACAAACAAATATACATGCCAGGGCTTGTGTTCCATGTTTAGGGCAAAATAAAAGGATCTGGTTGCTTTCTCCTCATCTTTTAATTTCTAAAAAAAGATTCATTAAATACAAGAACCTTCATTTATGTGATTCCAACCACATATCTTAGTTGAACGTTCTTCTTTGGCTTATTTAAAACAAGAAATTGATTTCACAGACCCCTCAGATCCACTGCTGCAGTTGCCAAACTCACACTTGTATGGACTTGAGCACCTTGAGAGAAATACTTTTAAATTGGATTTATAATCTTTTTTTTTTTCTTTTTAGAATTTTTATTAATGGTTAAGGGCAAGGCTTTGTTTCAAGGTAACTCTTATTTAAATAAAACTTTGCCTCTCAATCAAATGTCAGTTTTGGAAAATCAAGGGGCATTTTTTTGTCATTTAGTAATGATAGATAGGAGCTCTCATCAGGTAAAGATTGGTTGCTTAGCCAGACAGGTCTATAAAAAACACTTTACAATGCTTACCTATAAATGGGGACTTCATCATCAGAGCAGTTGTATTGAAGCTGATACATTTTCACCTTAGGAGTTGATTTGCTGACAATCCATTTTACAAGGGCCGACACAGCAGTCACTTCTGATACAGATGCAGCTTTTTCGGGAAGGAGTTTAGGCTCCCCTCTGCTAATCTTGGTAGAGCTTGTGATGTCTGAAAGTCCTGACTTGGACTGTGTGGTACGATTTGTACCATTCGCCACATGAGGGAGCTGAATGATTGATAGCTCAATGGAGGCAGTAGATTCCCCAGCAGCATTAGCAGCGATACAAGTAAAAGTGCCGTAGTCCTTGGAAGTGGTGACTGTTATATCCAGGGTGCCATTGTCGTACACAATTGCTCTCGATGAGTTGCTGATCAAGCGGTCATCAGGAGCAACCCAATGTATGGTTGGCATTGGATCTCCTATAGCTTTGCAGCGCAAGCTAGCTGTTTGGCCTTCCAGCACTAGTAACTTGTGTGTATGTTGTGTGATTAAAGGTGGCTCACAGACAAACTCTTCTTCACGAACAGACCAAAAATAACGGCCTTTCAGACTGGTGGGAGAAGCACAAGTTTCCATATCGTCTTCACGGTCCAGCCTCCGTAGCCAAAGTACCTCACAGTTGCAGTGCAGTGGGTTTCCACCAAGGCTGAGAGAAAGTGGAGGTGCATAAGGAGTGCTCATGATCATACTGCTCTGAGAGCGGGCAAAGATGGGATTTGGAGGGAGTTTTTGAAGGCGATTGGAGGTCAGGTCTAATCGAGCAAGTTTATCTAGGTCTGTAAAAGTACCTTCAGCAATGAAGGAGATGAGGTTATGGTCCAAACTCATTTGATGTAGGTTAACCATTTTGCGAATGGCTTCCCAAGGCACACTGCGTAAGTTGTTGTATGACAAATCCAGATCTTCTAATGTCAGTAACAGGTCATCAAAAGATGATTTTGAGATTCGACCCAGCTGATTGTTGTTTAGGATCAGGTGCTGTAGGTTTTTCAATCCTCTGAGGTCGTCTGGTCCCAGTTCAGTTAACCTATTACTGTCCAGATGCAGGGATCTTAATGTCTCTAGGTCAATGAAGGAAAAAGGCTGAATGGCGCTGATAGTGTTTCTGGATAAAGTTAGATCCACAAGACCTGTCATGTTGGCAAAGTCCTGGGTTGTGATTTTGAGGATGAAGTTGCCGCCCAGCCGTAGCTCAACAGTTCGCCGATCGATGTCGGGGGGAACAAACAGAAGTCCTTTGGCAGGACAGAGGGTACCCAGAGATTCTGAGAGGTTCTGGCAGACGCAGTACTTGGGACATGCATGGACCATCACAGCTGCAGTTCCCAGAAGCAGAAGACAGATGAGCACCTTGTCCATGGTACCTCATATAAAGAAGAACCTAAAAGAAGAAGAAACATTTTGTTAGAAACAATTTACGTGACACACAGACTGAATATTATCTGGCTTAAACATATTTTGACAAAGTTATATTTTAACCATGAATGCATGACTTCTTGATGTATTGTATTTAAAAAGTGATCTGACTCTGTTACAGTCAGCATTTATTCTTTTGGAGCACTTTACCTCCTTGTGTTCATTTTGAAAGGATGTTGCTGAATTGTGTGGTTAATATTGTGTTTGTGTTTAACTGTAGGCAGGACATATGAGATGTTGCACATCATAAGACCAGATGAGACTCAAATTATAGTCAAATGCCCTTTGCACTGTGTGCCATTTTGATTTTTTTTCTTACATATTCCAATGAGAATAAATACAAAGTCTGGAATTCACTTTGTTAAATGGGGGGGAATTTACTTGCTTCTAATGGGGGGGATTTATACACTTCAGGGGGATTTTACTTGTGAACTTGGCAAAAGATCTTATGTTGCCCAACTCATACCACAGAATAACACATATTTTAAAATTTTTAATCTTTTACTGTTGACTTTTCTCCACCATGTTTTCCTGTGACTACTTATCCATGACACATCTTCCAAAATGTTTGAGGAGGAGCCCCTGAAGCACCATTACACTTACTTTTAACATTCAAGTAAGTTTACTTAGTACTTTAAAAAAACAAGTACTCTTTACATATCGAGTTGTAAACTTTCCAAACTGGAAAAAACACACTTTCTAAGTTTGCCAAGTTGCTTTGCGAAGTTGTTTTGGTACACACTTTAAAATTAAGCTACTTGATTGAACAATTACACTGGTTTAAATTTGTTAGAAGAGATTTAAAAATATTTGATCAAACTGAATACACTTAAAGCTGCAAAGAACCTTATTAAGATCTCTGTGTCACCACATCAATAACAACTGACTAACTTACCAGACAACTACACTATTTTACATAGAAAAACTTCAGATGTTTGATTTTATAAAATTATATAATGCTAAATGCAAACAGAAAGGAAGACCCAACACATTTAAAACATGAAATAAAAAAAAATAGTTTTTAAAGGAACTTTTTCTAAGTAACTCGTTTATTGATTTTTTTCAGAATCTTTGTTCTGTACTTTGGCGTTTTCACACCGTCAATTAAGTGTTTTCTTTTCGATCACAGATACGTTTTTGATGTTTTCTTTAGAACAGCAGCACAACACTGTAGTGAAAAAGCTCTCTGCAGCCCCCATTAGATCTGTCAGTCAGTCACTTGTAGATGAAACCAACTTAACATTATCACAATTTTTAAAGACAATAAAGTTGCATCAGAGTGATTTATAAATGTTATGAACACTTTATTAGTGTCATGTTTCCTAATTCTGCCTCCTAACCCTAACTCTTTTTTAAATGAAATCAAATGTTTGCATATTTTGAATTCGAGTCAAAATTGCAGCACTCTCATGGGGATGGAAGGGGATTCTAGCCCAACACCAGCTCTCTAAAGTGTATTATTGTGTATATATGTTTTATTTCTCCGCCAAGTACATTCGGTGAAAATGTTGTCTGTGTCTTCAGCTCATTAGCAGAGCAGCAGGATGACAGTGTAGTCAGTGTGGACAACACAATCAACACTTTTATTCAATTATCTGCTTTCTCCTGTAAATGCATCAGCTTTATTCCTCAGTTCTACCTGGATTTTTTTTTTTATTTGCCACAGATTCTCACCTGGTCATCAGTCAACAAATGTTACAGTCTACTGGGTGCTCTTGTTGCATATGTGTGTATGTTTGTTGGGGGGGGGTGGGGGGGTGGGTGTCTTGTACAGGGTGCAGTTGTATTCTTCGCATCTGGACAGCAAAGGAGCAAAGGAGCATGAAAAATATTCACCAAAAGAAACGGAATGTTTCTCAAAGTGAACATGAATTTATGATTACGTCACACACAGATTTTTTGCTGTAACGTACGAAATGAAACTTTTGTCTGTCATCAGAAAATAAGCGGCAATTGCTTCACTTGTAGGCTGTGAATTGTCACCGGTTATCGACTACTGTTGAGGTCCCTGATTACACATTACTTTATGTGGGAATTTCCTGCATTATAGGAGCTCAGTTTGCAGTAATTAATTTTAAGCAACATCCCCAATCCCACAGTGAAATTCAGGGCCTGAAATACATATAAACAGCTTTAAAAAATAGAAATGGTACACCAAATTGACTACTGTACTTTATAAACTATAAGGCGCAACTCAAAACTTTTTTTTTTAAACCAGCATGCGTCTTATAATTCAGAGTGCCATATAAAAGGATTGGTAACACTTTATCATAACTACCCGTTAAAGCTAGTTAATAAGTCATTATTAAACTGTTAAAGGTAAGGAGATATTGTGAGTACGTTAACGTGGCTAATGTGTACCGTGTTATAAACAAGTTGTAGAACAACTGTGAATGACGTTAATAAAATCTTACTGACTGACTTATCTCTGACTCTTTTAGTTCACTTTAGTTCAGCACGCCTTATTTATGGCATAAGTTCAAAAATAGATCATTTGTTGACAGTGTGCCTTATGTTCCTGTGCGCCCTACAGTACAGAAAGTACAGTACTCACATACACACACAAGCAAGCTCACTAAATTAGTGTTTACATTTTAATTGACAAAAACTTTTTGAAGTTGAAACAACATAAAAATGAGAATTTTAAAACTTCTGTGAATTTGAGCTTGTATGTATCTGAATAGCACTTGTATGATTAAACTAACGCCACACTGCATGATGAAAGTGTATTCTTCCACTGTCTAATGTTATGTAGCCCTGGAAATGCTTTTTATTGTTGTATTTGACTCGCCCCTTTGCTTCACTGTGCGTTAAGCAAAAGCAAAGCAGCACATTAACGAGTTTATCAGCGTCACGCATTCATTCCCGTTCATCAGAATTGACAATATCAGCACGACTCCATGAACACCCTACCCGCCGTTACACCTGGCTGACTCTTCTGAATAAATAGCCAAGCTTGACTTCAACCTGGAATTTAAATCTTCCAAATTTGTTGTGGTAATTCGTACTTAATCAATTTGAAATGTTCTATTTTTTAACAATTTTACTAATGAGAAGCTGTGCTCTGTCTCCTGCGTGGTTCTCTCTGGAATCATGGAGGGCGGGGTGTAATTTTTTCCTTCTTCATTTATTTACTTAGCCTGGGCCACATACTTGAGCATCCATTCATGAATATGTATGCGTCATGTGAAAAGTAAGTCTTTTTGTTTAAGTTCTGCTTTGCACTAGCCCATAATTACTCACGATAAGAAATATTTATAACCTTGCTCATTTCTGGAATGATGTGGGATGACATTATAAAAAGCACATTTCATACGTTGATGATCACACAAAAAAACAATTGGAGCTGCCCTCACCAAAGAACTGCCAAACATTTAAAACCCGAAATGAAACAATAGAAGAAATGCAGTTAAAGTCACAAAAAAAGTATTGCAGCTTTAATAAATCTGGATTGTAATAAAAACACATTAAAGGTCATTGCCATTTTTTTCATTATTCCATCAGACTGCTTATTTCTTTTGTTTATTTTTAGGTTTCTTTATAAATAATACATTTACCTGTCTTTCTGCTATGGTCACAAAGACAACTGACCACAGCGTGATGGGGAGCCATCGGCAGAATCTTCAAGATTTAATGCGCTGCCCGATTTTTTTGAAAATCATTGGCATGGTATAATCTTGTCAATAATCTGAAAAACTTGCATTTAGGTTGCCCCGCTGTGGTATTTTGGGATATGTGACAGTAGTTTAGAGTGTATTCAGACTGGAAAAATCATTTGGTCTGCGCAGAGTCTGCTTCATTTGGTCCGGATCGAGGCCTGAAGTTTGCATTTGGTCTGTATTCAGACTGCCATCAAGATGACTTTTCTGTTTTGAACTAAAGTTTTTAAACAGAGCCACATGTCTAAAGATCTCTTCAGTAATTCATCAGGAATTACAAGGGTGGGGCAAAGCAACTAGAGGTGGAAATTATGGATGTCCTGCACTTTGCAATCCTAGTCGGGATATTTCACCGATTCAAACGTAATTTTTCATTGACCAACTTGAATGTCTTTTTACTGCTACTTTGGGACGGTGGAGGCATGCAGAGAACTTTGTGTTCATGCTCCATTCTACTTTTTATAGTATACTGGCTTGGTCATCCTTTTTTTTCTTTTCTTTTTAGCTATTCAATAAAAATATCAGCTAATTTTCAATGCTGCTGCCTCCTCCTCAGTCTGCACTTGAATCCTTCACCACACAATACCCATTCCTGACAATATATCTCTGGAAGCCCGAGGGCTTCATGAGATGTCCCAGTGTTTCCTAGAACTGCATGAAAAAATATAAAAAATAATTTGCTGAACTGATGAACCCCATGCCCACATTTTTGCTATTTCATAATTAAACCATTCTCCATTCGATAAATGGAAGTTAGGATGTTAAATTGAAGCTGATGTATGAAAAATCAATTTCATGATAAATGACAAAATATTGTAGCAATTATTTTTTCATCAGCTCTGACAATGTCTAATGGATATAATGTTTTTATATTAGTTTCTTTAAATTTCTGAGTAAAGAAAACACATCTGTGCTGGTAAGCTGCACGTGACCATTACCTGACCATTTCTTCTCTCTGCCATGTTTTTAAATCATCACATTGGAATTCTGTCAGCATTGTTCCAATTTTTTGTTAATCCACATATTTCCCATAGTTAATATAAATTGTTGTGATTTTCTCAGCACTCTGAAGCTAATCCCCTGAAGGCTTGGTGGTGAGAACTGTCAGCAGTGACAGGCAGTTTCTTTCATGGACTCATTTTAATGAACAGCATCTAGGAAAAGTAACGCAAAAGCCCTGCAAATGCACAGAAGCAGACTTTTTTGTTTTTAAATTCTACCTTAGATCTAACTAAAAAGGAACAATCATGTTAGGTAAGCATTTTTTAAAACTGAAAGAATATCCAAAAAGTAAAGTAATCTCTACTGAATTTAAAAAAACGTTCTTTATTATCTGCTACAACTCAGTTTGTCAAATCTTGGATGGATTAACAACCTCTTAAGACAGAGCTTCACTTTTGCTTATGACTTTACATGTTTCACATATTTCAGCAATGCAGGAGTTCATCATGAGTTTTCAGGCTTTTTGTTTTTTCCATGTCTTCTGTGAAATTAAACAAACAAAAAAGGCTCTCTCTTGGTTGCTGCAATAAAGATTGTGGTTCTTTGACATGAACACACAGTTATCTATAGTGGTTTGCTTTAATTTAATGTTAATTCCACCAATTTGTAACTCAAGAAGCAGAATTTTGTGAAGCTACTGGTTACTGCTTCTTTGTGCACTTTCTGTAATTTCTGCAACTTTAGTATGCAAATAGTGTTCAGTGCTCAGCAAATCCCTTCAACAATTAAAGTAAATTTCTTCAGCATTTTCAGCAACCACATTCAGCAAAAAGCAATCACACCAGCATTATCACAGGTAATGCAATGTTTCTAGTTATTATTATTATTATTAATCTGTTCATCCATCCTTCTATCCTTCCATCCATCCATCCATCCATCCAGAACCAGAACACACTAAATGTCCATTTAGGAAATCACTGGGTCGCTGGAGCCAATTCAGCTACTGTTGGGTGAAGGTGGGGTACACCTTAAGCAAGTTGCCAGTCTGTTGCATGGACACACACTCACACATCAGAACACGAAGTGACAATTTAGAGACACCTATTAACCAATGAAGTTTTCAGACTGTGTGGACAAAACCCCCCGAATGCAAAAGGAGAACATGCAAATGTCACACAGAAAGGTCCCAGCTGGGATTTGAACCACAGCATTCATATATTGAGGCTAGAGTGCTAACTACTGCACCCCTGTGTGTCACTCATTATTAATCATATTAAACGTATTTGAGTCACAAAAAAAAAATCATTTTACTGGTATTTAGAGTTCCAAACAGAATCAAAAAGTATCTGGTGTGAATCAAGTGACCCTCAGTCTTTATGTGACACAGGGGTCTGTAGTTTACTGCACTGGCTGTAAGCATTTAGGTATTTTCCTTTTTGCTATTTAAGTATGAGAATTAATTTAAGAAAAACACGTTAGACATAGTCCAAATTTGTTTTTGTTTGTGTCGAAAGCGGATGTGTGTTGTGGAAGAATAAGCTTCTTATTTTGGGCTGCACAGCCTTTCAAACATCTGTTTAAAAAAAGTTCAACTGTATTTGAGGAGACGATAAACTAATAGAGAGAAGACAGTCAATCAAATTGTACTGTATTTCTGCTCAGAGCTGTCAAAGCTTCTGTCTCTCATTGTTATTTGGAGCTAGCAGTTTGTTCCAGAAAAATAACATACTAGCAGTAACTTGTCCAAAAGTGAAGCATCTACAATTTCCAACTTTCATTTATCTGCTTGAACATTTTTAAAAATGATATCTGTAACTTTTGGGACAAAGTGTTAATAGTTAAATGTTAACAGTTGTGTAGCTGTTTTCTAACCTAATGTGTGTTTTTTAAAGAATTTTCCAAACATGTGAATGACAAATTATTATTGTTTGCATTAGGCAGATAACACTTTGTTTCAATTACTTTTTGCAGTCAGTGAAATTATGAATTTTAGTGTAGTGTAATGAACTCCTCTAGCGTATGTCCTTGATTTCGCATTATGCAAAATCCAGTTAGCATCATTCATTTTTTAGTCATATGTCTTCATTTACCCAAGTGCATGAGCATAGCACCACAGCACAATACAATCTTGTACTGTGTGATTGAATGTTCTCTAAAGCCTGAGCACAGTACATAGGCTTCATGATAAATAGTTTATGATTGGTTTGGTTGGCATGGTTCATGTTGATCAATGGCACAGTCATTTCTTGTGTGCTTTCATAGATTACTTTTGAGATTTAAAAGCACACACAGATTGTCTTTGGCAAACCTGTTGATGCACTACAAACACTGAATCTTAAGTAAAAAAGACCTGTGATTCTATATGTCTTTTTTCTTTCCTGAAAGCAAAATAATCTTTTAATATTTTAATAATCTTTTAATAATCAAGTTTTACAACAGCAAAATAGTCTTAGTTTGAGAAAGCACGTCTTACTGACTTGAGTTTTTATTTTTTTTTATAAGAATTCTTGTTGAGAATTTTTCCTACCCCATTCAGAGATTATTTTGCTTATTTAAGAACATCTGTCAATGGGGTAAGAATGTTTGACATATTTCTGTTTTTACAGTGGTCAAAGTCTGAGCTACAAGTAACAAGGCAAGAACAATATGGTGCAAAACTGGTGTCACCTTCTTTGATTGGGGCACTAAAGTTAGTGGTAATGCCTTTTCAAGTATGACTTTATTGCCTTTGAAGTACCTTTGACTGATAATGTAAGGGTTGCATCTCATACAAAAGTAAAACATATTTAATTCGTTTTTCACTTTTATTCTGGTTGAATTAAGGCAAACTTTTTTGTTGCAAATCCTTATTTCCAGGTTTCGATAAAGAGAAAAGGGCCATTTACTTTTGCAGTAGCGATGGCTAATGGGTATTTTTGTTTCTCTCTTTGTACTCTTCGTTGGATAACTATGAAAGCTTGGTGTACGCTTTGCCTGACCCTTTTGATCCTGAATGTAGTAAAGCACATTTAAAAGAGCTAAATATAAGATCTTTTAAGAGACAATTAGAGGCACACTGTAAATTAAAACATAAAAAAATGTCTTTACTGCATAAACAGAGGCTTTGACTTCATAGAAAAGTGACAGCAGGAGCGCATTAGGAATCTTCCTGTTCTGACAGACTCAACTTCTATTAGACATAAGTCTTTAGGTGACTTCTGCACAGATTAGCAGTAGCAGACAATAGCAGCGACAGGCTGTCTATAAGCGTTGATAGAGTTTGTGCCTTTTTTTGTAATTCAGCCTGCTGTTGTGCAATCTGGCAATTTACAAAAAGTATTTTTGCAAAACTTTTGCATGCAACATGCATAAGCCGCATCGCACTATAAGCTACGATCACACCGGGCATATGACAGATGTTGAAGAATGTTCTTGAACACGCTTTTAGCATCTTGGGCTCACACTGGATTGTCGCTACCTGATATCGCCACCTACAGTTGGAAAAGGTTTGGTGTGAAAATGTCAAAGCAGTGCAAATTGTGCTCAAGGTTTCTTCTTTCACAGCTCTGTTCTTTATTATAATTATATATATGAAAGGCCTATTGTCATTTAATTCTAGCAAACCACAGTCATTCATTTATTCTCTATGATCAATTTTCAAACTTCCGTGAATTAAAGGGGATGTTGTTCATACATCAATACCAAATCCAAGTCCCTGATTGGCCAAAGTTCAATATGGTTTAACTTTCAACAAACATTCAACTGCTGTGCATTATGTACATATAGATAGCCTAAAAACAGTCATAGAAAGGTGTGCAGAGATGCGTTAACGCAAGAGTTTTGAACACAGAAGCCTGAAGCATGCATATTTTTACTGTCACTGGAAATGTCATGTGCCCAAAGTTGAGTCCCTGATTGGTTGAGGAGACTCAATCACCTCACCAGAGTTCAGATTTTTTTTAAACTCTGGCCGCTCTATTCGCGCCGCAGAACCTCAATTTGCGTCTAAACCATTGACTTTACATCAAAACTTTCCGCCTCTGCCGCGCAAATAAGTGCACTTTTAAAATCTCAAAATTTTTTCGGCATCAGTAAACACAACCAGTTAGACTAATAAAAATATAAGGCCGTGCAGTAGATAGCAAAGTGAGAAAGCCCTGGTTTAAATCCTGGTTGGGTCCTCTTCGTGTGGAGCTTTTTAAGTTGTCCTTGTGAATGTGCAGAAAATAGGTTGGTTCTGGTCCTATTTTAAAGGAAATTTAAAAACTCCTCAAATTATATTGGCTGTTAGCTGTTTTGAAACAGAAGGCTTTAAAGAATAGGATGTTTCTGTAGTCGTGATGAAATCTATCTGCTCATTTTAACATGACAAATTAGGCAATAGTTTCCTTTTTTTATTTAAGTGCAGATAGTCTTTTAATAGAGAAACTGAACTTCAATGGCAGACGTTTGAGCAGCTTTATTTCAATTCTTTAAGGTCACAGAACATCTATGCAGATATAGATAACAGCAGCTAAAAACATGGCTTTGAAAAAGGAATTCAATACATTTCTGTGAGCTGTGCACTATTTTTTATTGTTATCAAACTGACACCACTGTTTTGTTTTGACTGAAACTCTTGGTCTTGCTTTTTGACAGCAAATAAATACTACATTTTTTGCATGATTACTTTGCCGTTAACCTCTAGATGCCGGGGCTTCCTTTGGTGACAGCTGGCAAAAAATTGGAGCGCTAAAATTTAGTTCGTTTTCACAACCGCAAGGAAAAAAGGGTTAGCTTTTTTCAACCAAAGATGTTAGTGGCAGTTTGATCAGACGAGACTTTTAAAGCTACATGTTATGTTGTCTAATGAGATTATTTTTGAACAAGTGGCTCAAAAGTTGTCTGGAATTAACAAAACAAATGCTACCTCTCATGTATTCAGCTTCCTTGAATATATTGATTAATTAGAATGGTATTTGGAAAATGCTAGAATTTGCTCAATATTTTGTATTTGTGTTTGCATGACTCTATGTTTTAGCATTTAAACCAGTGATGTTTAAAATATTACTCAGTTATACTAGAAAATTGCATTCTATTCAAATTTCCAATCATGACTGAGACTGGCATCTCAATGAAACAATACTTCAAATGACAACAGAAGAATACAATCATATCCAAAGTCGTTTAAAAACACTAGTTTCTAAGTCTTCATCAAAACACTGAAATGTCATCAATAAATGAACATGCAAGTTTAAATTAAGAGCTGTATTGGCAAGTAATACAGGATGACTACATTATTGAAAATGACTGACATCCAAATTATATATATAAACCTTCTTACATTTTTCTATCACGTTAGCGTAAATACACTTTTTTCCTCACAGTAAGCCGCACCTAAAACCCTTTTTTTTCCCCAAAAAAACAACACTGTGCCTAATAATCCAGACTGTCCTATATGTGGATTAATTCTGCTGCAAACAATGTTGGCTGTTGTTGTGACTATGTTAACACAGCAAACATGTAGCGGTTTTGAACTGTGCTTTATTTGTGTTACTAAGAAGGTGGGGCGTTAGCGTGGTCAGAGCAACATTTGTTTTAGCAGTATCAGTCTGTTTTTTATGTGTCACAAACAAGGTTGGGAGTAACAGCTATTGTGAATACAGCTAAAGCTTTTAACGTGGCTAACGTGCAACATACTAAAAACAGGTCCGAATTTAATTAATTTAATAGTCTGACTGAAGAAATTATCTAGGACCCTTTTGTCTTCCTTAATGCGCCTTATAGTCAGTATGCCTTATGTTTGACAAAAGATCATAAATAGACCAGTATCAAACTTAGAATAATTAGGCATAGAATTGTTTGTAAATATGTATATATCCACATACACTAGTAAATAATTCAATTATTACCCTTAATCATAAACAAATAAACTAGCCCTTTGGCATACGATGCATGGCATAATGAAACAATTGAATTTTAAATTTGTCAAAAAGTTGCTTAAAAGGGAGTGGGAAAAAGAAAACCTGTATTATCCCACCAATGTTTTGCTTTAAATAACTTTTTTTTAAATTTTACATAAATTGTTATAATCCAGTTCTTAACTTCTAATCAGTCATTTACTTTACCCACACAGACTCAAGTCATAAAAAAAATCCATGAGTACAATCCAGTGTGCCCTATCGTGTGAAAAATACTGTACACTTTTTTATTCGTTTTTTCTTTTCTTTAAAAATCTTTTCTAAAAGGAGGAAGGTGATTTATTTGTGCAGTTCAGCCTCTTCACTTAGTCAGTTCACGTATTGTCTTGGACTCTTAACATTAATGCTTCTGATATGGTGATCTTATCATGATTTATTGCGCCTTACATCAACAGTCATGCTTGGGACTATAAAAAAAAAGCTTTGTCTACAGTTATGGACAGCAGCAGTGCAGGCAGTGGTGTTCTCAAAATCCCCCAACAGGAAAAATAATATTTTTATAATTACAGGCTTGTCCCTCAGGAAGGTACGAGTGCCAGTCTGCAATGGCCTGACAAACTGTGCAGGGTAGTCCCTGCCTTCCCCCTGAAGTAGCTGGGATAGGGGTTTGACCCCTCCACAGGACAAAGTGGGACTAGAAATTAATGAATGAATGGATAGATAATTAGAATCAAAATGTATGAGTAAAAAAAAGCCTTCTTATGACACATTCCAAACAAAATTGTGTTTTTTGTGTTAAAACAATAATAATAATAATAATAATAATAATAATAATGATAATAATAAGCCATTTTTTTAAAAAGCACAAAAAAAAACTCAAGGGCATAGTACATAAAAGCAAAATATTCTTTAGACATGTTTCTATTGATGGAGGACAAATACAGTATAAAGAGAATTAAGCTTAAAACTGCATTTCTGAGTATTTCTTTATCCATATTGTTGTGAATCAGGAGCAGATGGAAAATTTCCGTTGGAAAGTGATCATGTTTGTTACATAGTTAAAACGCTGGGAAGGCCTTTAAGTTTCCTGCTCTGCTCCATTCTGATGCATCTCTCGACTGGATCCATGTACATGTGTTTCTTCGTCTGAGCTGGAATCTGGCCTAGAACTGTACAGCTAGATCCATTCCATATTGTTGCACTGCTAATTTTAGGTTGGGGTTGTGAGGGGCTTTTAGCTAGTGGTAGAGCTTGTAAACAGAAAGCTCTCAGCAATGAGGAGGGGAAAAGGGGTGGGGTTGCTTTGCACCACCCACAACTCAGAAGTCTAATGTTTTAAAAAACGTGATAAATAAATGACAAATCTTTGTTATTTTGACACTTATAAATAAACTTTTAGCATTTTATGCAAGGTCAAAAAGGAACACTTTAGCACCTAAGTTGCATATTAAGACTGTATCAAGGGCCTCATCATTATGATTAAACAGTTTTCCTAGACAAGATAAAATGTCTGCTTTAGTCTCGGTTCATATTCTGCTGCAAATGTGCTAATAGGGTAAATCTGAATCACCCAAGCAAAGCAGGTTGCACTGAATTGTCAGGGATGTTTTGCAGCCAACATGTGCAAGCATGATTAAAATGTGAATCCCACAGATGGAGAATCGAGCTTTGACGGGGTTTTATTTTCTTTTTAGCCTTTACAACGATGTAGGCTGCTCAAACCATCTGGATGATGTCTCTCCATGACGCACATTTGACATTATTCCTGATAGGAAAAGATATTAGCTGGTATTTTTCTTCAAATGTTTGGCATTTTGCAGATAACATACAGATATTTTTAATGGTAGTATCATTTTTTTTTAACTTCTCAGAATCCTAATTTTGGTGTTTCAATTAGATTTGAACAACTAAACCGAATAACCTCAAACAGAGAAATAAATAGAATACAAGTAACAATGTTTGTGAAAAACAAAAATTCCTCCAGGAGATACCAATTATTCTTTAATTAGTTCATCTATAAAACAAAGTAGAGAAAGCAAAACAAAAATGGCAGCAAGGTAACAAGTCACATTTTGAACCACTGCTAATTACACGTATTGATTAAATGTGCTGCAGTATGTGGAAGCAAATGACACTCCAATGTATTCCAGAAATAATGCGATATCTGGATTAGATTACAAAACTGATGACTGTTGAATTTTTTGGTCAAATTTTGAATATGAAAAAGCAAGCGACATCTCTTTGAGAAAAATGCAGAATATACAGTATAGGCAGTTAAACAACATATCTGCCTAGGAATTAGGGATTTACTTTCTCCACAAAAGGGTTCAAACCTCAATTTTTGGGTCCTGATCTAGTTTTGGTTCAATATATGATTTTTTATTTTACTAGTTAGCAAGTAATAATGAAGACAAACTTCTCAGATGGCTTAAATATTAAGCCTGTTGATATGTGATAATACACGCTTGATTCTTTCAATGTATACATGTGCGGTTGGGATGCAACAGTTCACTTTTCTATAATACGGTTCAACGGTGTAACATATTTTTAAACTGAGAACTGTGGCATCTGTACTAGGATTATGGTTCTCATTCATACTTCACGGTGGGAAAACTAAAGGGTTCAGGGGAGCTGATAGTAGCACCATTTATTGATCAAGAAGAGAAAAACAACACGTTTTACGTCAGAAACTCTATAAGCCTCCATATAAATGGAAATAAATCACCAGATAGCTTTGCTCCTTATTGCCTTCTTTATCAGATTAGTGTTACACATGTGCACAAGCATGTCTTGTGTGTTTTTAGTTTTTTTTTTCGGGACTCAGAAGGTATCAAACAGCAGGAATGCTGTGCATGGTCAGGAGCCTCTCTCCCAGCTTAGTTTGAAGCTGGCATCATTTATAGTTCCGGTGGTGATACACAGCTGTATCCATCAAATAACACTTCACACACTTCCTGAGGCAAGTCTCAAGCTCTGCTGTATATCAGCGCTAAATGGGTAATTGACAGGCCATTGCCCATGCCTAATGCCTTTGTTCTTTTCATCTCGCTAAAGAAACTCTCCTCTGTACTGATTTATTTAATATTTAGCTGGCCCCTTACCCACCAAAGCACATCACTGCTGACTGCTGAACTCTCTGGCCGAATCGTCTGAACCTTTCAACCTGCACCGGATGCGGGGTCAATGTTATTTTTTATGGATGCTCTTTCTAATTTTCTGCATGTGTTGCTATCTACATAACCAAAATATCGCAACCACAATTAAAAATAAAGGATTCAGAATACATTTACCAGGCTTAAAAATTGTGTATTTGTTGTCATTTGTGAGATATCGAGTTACGGTATCAATTTGAGTGTTATAACAATTTTAACCATTTATTAGCAGTGTAAAAAAAAAAACCCAATAAAACAGCTAAACACTTTTTATTACAGTTTATGTAAAATAGTTATACAATACTAAAAAAAGCAGATCTGTGTTTCCCATATTTTCTACCCTGTAAATAAATAAAGATATCTGTTTTGATCAGTTTGTATTGAGCTGCACCCAAAATAACTACCCAAATTCTCATCTTATATCTCTTATATCTAAAATTTTGGACTAATGATTGTAAGTGACACATCCAGAGGGTCTGGTGTCAAATACATCATTACTGTTAAACTTTTGATCAACCTGTGAACAAAGATTTCCTACAATCTGCAGCGGTGAACACAGCAGTCTTTCTCTGAAAGCATACTGACAAAAGCATGTGGCAAAAACTGAATTCCCTCATCCAAGCAAACATCTTCACATAAAGTAAGAACAAATCTAGATTAAACAGAGGAACCTTCTCATTATGAAAGAGGCTGGATGTGGGTCAGTAAATTAGGACTGTGAGTAAAATTAATCTACTGAGATTGGAGGACTGAAGCACTGAGGTGAGAAATTGATTCCAGAACTTCCTGGAAGTTTTAGAATAGGGATAAACAGCAGTCATTGACCCAGGTTGTCTATAGATAATTGGTACAGAGGTCCAAACTCATATAATGCAGAAATGAGATGTCTGAAAATAAGGCTGGATCAGGTTTTATCCCTCTATCTAAGGGAACTGCAAGACAAACCTGCGTTCCACTACAAGTCTTCGTCACAACTGGCCTTACGGGCGGATACGTCTTGTCTGCAAGTGAAAAATGGCAAGTCTGTATGGGGCACGTAGGTGGCCCGCAGGACATGTTAAGAGTGTAGACTACCTGGTGAGCCCATAAGGGGACCATGCTTGCAGGTTTTTTTACGGGCATACTGTGTGCGACAGGTTGTGGTGAACACTTAAAAATCACGTCGACATATGACAGCATCACATGTATGTCATAAGTGTCTGTAACTTCCGTTATCCTTACAAATGCTTCATAATACAATTAGCACATGCACCACAATCGCATGCATTTTCATGACGTCCCTTAAGGTGGCCTCACAAGCCACATGGGAACTACAGCACACACTTGCTCTCCTTTAAAGATGTGGTTGCACCTGTTTGAGACCCTCTATGGGCCCGTAACATGCAAAAAACCTGCATCGCCTGCACGGGTTAACCCTTGTACAGCTGCAATTGACAAAGGCATACCATACTATACAACAGTACCTTAAGTACAATTAAATGTTTTAAACATATCAATGTTTAAGATGAAATAAATTGACAAAATGTACAGAAGCAAAGTTGAAAGGTTAGATAAAACATATCTGAAACCCAGGACAGTGGAAATTAAAAAAATAAATAAGTAAATTAAGTGAGATAAATCAGGCTGCTTGAATAATGTTGATATACACGCCAAGTTTCTGCTACGCCAAACATCTACAGAACATTATTAGTAAAGATGGGGAAAAATATTTTATTTCTGAAAGATTAGTGAATTTCAAAAGAAGATGTTTTTTTCTCTTTCTCCAGATTAATTGCTTTGACGCGATTTGACCACATCCCATTTGATAACTTTTTCAGGCAAATCAAAAAATGTAATGAGCTCGGTCATACAAAAAAGTGTTCTGTCATCACTTAAGCGGAGGCAGTAAAAAATGAGGAAGTTCACGGAAGAACTTCTTGTTAGACAACCAACATATTCTGGGTAGCTTTCCAAACAGCAGCATAACTGACTGACACCATATAATAATAAAATCAAATTCAACTTTATTTATAGAGAAGCCCGAATCACTAAATTGCAGTTCACTTTTCACAGTCTTGCTGTTCTGTAACTTTTTTTCAGTGCAATGTTATGTGCTTTTTCTGTTTTTCTGCAGCACACTGCTTGAGTGTCCTGTTTAACTGTTAACCATGTCAATCAATCTCCTCCATGCCATGTCTCCTTTACAGAATATATTCAGTTTGCCTCATTTAAATACATCTTTGATCACGAGCAGATATTTGTATTTATTCTAGAATACTGGACTTATTTTATATGAAGGTTTGAACCTTAAAAATGATGAGACAAAAGTGTGTGAAAATGTCCATGTCTGTCTGAGAAGAGTGTGTAGTGAGGAGTTTTACAGCTCATTAACATCCATAATCTTACGTCACAGATTTCAGCTATATCGCTGGTTATTTATGGAACATAAACTCTGCAACAAACGGAGGTACACTGTAGTCTCCATTTCATAAACAGTGATTTACAGAAGTGCTTTTCAAACGTTAAAAAAGACACCTACAAAAAACCCATCAAGCAGAAGAGGAAACATGTAGCATAAATCCTCCCTTATTCAAAAACATAACATTTTATTTTTCAAAAAGTAATGATGAAATATATTAGATTTGGAGCAGTCATATTCTTTGCTTTTTCTTGCAAAGTTTACCAGTTTGAAGTTTGAAAACATTGCATAAAGCAGGCATACCAAAAGTCTGGTCTGTGGACAAAATGTGGTCACCATTCAAATTTCTAACAGCCAGCAGGTTCCTGTCATAAAATCAATAATATGCATCCAGCACTATATGATTTTTTGATTGTGATTGGCTAAATTCCTCCCTGAGCTGTTCTAAACATGTGACAACGCTATCAGGTAACGAAACGAACAAATTAGATCACTTCTGAATTAGATAACTATTTGTCATCTAATTGTAATTACCCCCCCATGACTATTTTCTGCCTTGATACAAGATAGCTTGAATTTTCCGCTTTAGTTAGCACCCCAGAGCCCTGCAAGCCCACGTCACGCCAAACTGCCAAATGCCCACCCCAACCCACGAGAAATGGGGAGAACAATCCAGACCCCAACTGGAAAAAAAATGTAAGTCAGCTCCTGTGATACAACCGAAGGGCATAAATACCCATGGCATGCATCCTCAGATGTGTTAGCAGTCAAAAATCACAAGTGCAACATGCAACAATGTGGGAAAATCCATGTAATTGAGAATACGTTTTTTTTTTCTTTCTTTTGTTTTTGTATCGTTTTTCACTTAATTCCTTGTGGTCACTCTTAAGCAATTCCTAAACAATGTCCCCTTCAGACAGAGAGAGAAGCTTTTGGTCAAAGCTTTAAAAAAGATGCAAAACACATATTAGAAAGAAAAGTGTCGGCTCACTTGCTCTCTTATCAGAGGCTGCCAGATGCCGGCCCACAACACCATCCCACACACAGCCTGAAGGTACACCACAACATGAAGCCGTTGCAGTGAGAGAAGGCGAAGGAGAGATACAGTAGAAGTGGGGAGGAAGAGGAAGAAAGAGGTGTAAAGCATAGCAACCTTCAGAAGGAAAAGTGTATCATATTGCGGAGGAGGGAGGAGTAGAGCCGAGGCAAAGACTAATGTCAGAGGCCAGTTTGGTTTTTCCCCTGGCTGTGCCTGAGAGCCTTAAGACCAAAGGAAGACAAGATAAAACTTTAGATGTCCTCTGACATACTGCTATGTTTTTGCATGAAAAATAAGGAGAGGGGAGGTAGTTTATGAAGGTTCCCACTGAAGCAACAGTAAAGATGATGCAAATCACTTGTGAGTAACAAGCACCATCCATCATCCTGGTTACAGCTCCTGCTTACAGCTCTGCTGTGGCAGCCCAGCCACTCATGCACACACTGGATGTAGAAACCTTCAGGCTCTCTTTTCACTGTGGGTGGAAGCTTTCTAAATTTTACACATGCAAGGCAGGAAACCTTTCACCTGTGTGAGGTGCACTGTCTGATTAAGTCATCTGTGATTAGATTTTGACATGGGGCTTAAAGTGCTGCGCTGACAGGCTCAGAATTCAGTTTAACGTGCCTTGCCGTGCGCACGTCTGAAAGACATCGATCTGAGGCGACATTCAGATGTACACACCGAGACAGACACACTGGCACGCACATGAGGGCTGACAGCTGCTCACGGCCGTCTTACTGCACTGAAGGCAGTTGCTCACCATAGCCAGTGGCCCGATAAACAAACAGCAGCGAGTTTGCAGAGTATGACTGTGTTGGAGTTTAAGGGAAAGAGCCTTGTATGAAGGGCGCAGAAAGGCAGACAGAACAAGAGCAACTTAACAAAGTAAAATGGCTAAACCAATATACAACACCAAACTTTAATGTATCTTTTCATCTATGCTATTTCCTTCAATTTTGAAGTTATGTTTAAAGGTCCACTCTGATCAGCTTTTGATCTGTTATAAAATCTATCCCAGTGGTCTTTTGATTATGATCGCACTGTTTTTAGCCAAAATCAAAAAAACCTGTCGTTTTCTAGGACATAGTTTCTATAGAGCTGCAGTTGTTTTCTGCACTATAGCACACCGCATTACAAAGGGGCAATGTCAATGAATGGTCTATTTTCAATTTTATATCATATATGATGAGGCATTAAGCAAGACAAGAGTGGAATACTAGTCCGTAGGTCAGACTTTATTTGGTGAGTTCACAGTAACTCTAGGACTTGTTTGTTACATGGTACATGTTAGAAGAATTTATTCACGTTAGTGTATTTACATTTCCTGTAACTTTTAAACCTTGTTTGCACTGTGTAAAAAGACAATTTGATACCTCTAAAAAAACATTACTGTAACTATGCTAACTCCCAACCTTGTTAGTAACATGTAAAAACACAGTATGACACCACTACACTTTAGCTACGTTAGCAAATTCATAATACCTGTAAAACCAAGTCTTGTTTGCAACACTAAAAAAACAGGCTGTGACCACTAAAAGAACTACGCTAATTCCCTACCTTGATAGTAACACGTAAAAAACAAAAAAATGCAGTCTGGCACCGCTGCATGTTAGTTGCATTAGAAGTGTAAGCCACATTAGCGTATTCACAAGTAAAAAAACAAACACGTTAAAAAAAGCAACAAATCAACTGCACTAGCAAATTCACATAAATGGCCAAACAACCTATTTTTTTTTACAGCGTTGTGTTCCTTTCAAATTTGTTTCAACATTAGTAAACACAACCAGAATTAATCTATATTTAAAAAGCAAAGTCATCTAAAAAAGATAATAATAATAATAACAAAAATAATAAATACATTTAAGAGCATTTTATCGCGCTTAAAATATAGTATGTCAGTAGGAAGTCATCTCAGGGTTGCGAGCCAGACTTAATGAGCTACCCACTACCCTCTGCCGTTCCTAAGAGCACTGTTTACAAGTTTTTTTGCAAAATTTGAAGTAATCTGACCCAAAAAATGTTTCTCCTTGTGTAATGTGATGCACTTGTTATTCCAGATCAAATATGTTGAAAAGAATAGCTGCTTAACTGTGTAAAAAAAACTGCAAAACAAATGAAATGACAGTTCAGCTTGGAGACATCTTAAAAAATAAATTCATAAATAAAACCTATTTGATGTGAAAAAAAGTGAGATCGCCACCTAAATTGTAGAACTGCATTTTTAATCACTTTAAAGTAGACTTAGGCATGGGACATACTGTTTTTATTCATAGCCAGATTGCCTCTGGTCAGGCATGCCACCTAATAAAACGGAATATCAAGTTCACTGAAGACATAGAGCCAAATCATCACAGTAAGGTTTCCCAACAAGTGCAGCTGGAGGATAACAGCTGCTGAGCCTGACCTGTGCTGACTGTAGCCGACTCGATGCTGACAGCCTCTTATACCCTTTCTATGAGATTATTTACAAGATTTATGACTCGCCCTAATTTCTTCAGGAGCAAAGAGCATTAAGCCAACCCTTAACAGCGCCACATGATAAATCCACCAAATTGCCAATTCGTATTTGCAGTCTGAGGGATCATGTGGGTCTTTTAGACTGCAATTCTCTCCACGCATCATTATTTCCACATTTGTGGTAAAATCAAATATTTATCTGGCATTTATATATCTGTATTCCATAAAAAGTTTTGTCATTAATTGTAAAAGAAAGCTAGACCGAGTGATATCAACCATAGTAAGTGGTTTACGTCCAACTGCAACTACATTAAGTCAATTCAATGACTTTTTTTCCTTTTTTTTGTGATATGGACGTCGTCAGTGATTGGTCCGAATCAGTCTGAGTCATCATTTCAGTGGCAAACATTCTCACCAATCAGAAGTGAGCTTGTTGGAAGTCCACACTCCTACCACTTGAGGGCAGGCTACATAAAAACAAATGTGTCAATCAAACGTTCGACATGTGACCACATACTTTTAATGATGCATCTGATTGGCCAGTTTATAACTTGAACAACTTGAACTGCAGAAAAAAATATCAATAAAAAATGAGAATTATTAAGAACATGTTAAGAAAAAGTGGAAACGAAAAAGAATAGCTATTCTGACCAAGAGAATGGTTGAGTAGAAGCTATTTATTTCTACAGGATTTTTGCTTCTTGGAGCCAGCGGGTAGTTTGGAACGCCAGGGGTCACTCAGTCCAGTTCTCACTTTCAGTTAATGGCTCAAACATAATAACGTCTTCTCATCTTTTTCTTCAAATAATCCACAAGCAACTCACTTGATTTATTGAAAATAAATTCTACATTACCAACAGCATGACATCTCACTGTCAACAGGTCCAGAAATTTCATTATTTTGTGACCTTGCTATTTTCAGCACAGTACATGGAAGATAATCTGGCTATGATTTGAGGTGATTAGTATGAAGCCCTAAAACGCAGGAAGCGTGGCATTCATAATGCAGCAATAATGCAGCCATCTGTAATTTAGACTTTGTTAAATGCAAAAACTTGGTAAATCCCACCCATCTGCCCCTGCAGAGAAACTAAAACAAACATCAATGAAACACATACTTAACCCTGGTGAGTCCGACCGGTTAAAGTGACACAGATGACTCTAGATGATTAGTCTTTGTCTGAATTATGCAAATGCATGCGTTTATGCAAACGAGTGTCCGTATGGAGGAGTGTTATGTAATTCATTCTGCAGGTGTTATGGAGCTTAAGCTTCCTGAATGGGACACAAGCTGCTCTCGAATAGGGTGAATCAAATAATGTAAAGTGTGCTGGCATGTTTGCAAAAAGGCTTACTGGAGTGAGTCATCAAAGACAAATATGTAAGAAATGGATCCACTGTGTGAGGAACATGAACAGACCGAAACCAATCGCAGGTTTCTGCCCTGCTTTTGCCTGATAGAAGCAAGTAGAAATCAAGTTCCTCTGCAATTTGAAACACAAGCTTTGAAATGAGTTTGAAGATAAGATGAAAAAGATGAAGAGCGAGATCAAAATCAAAATAATCCGCATGCGACTAAGTCAGCCATTATTCTGGTTACAATAACAAGATTAGCTTTTGTTTCTTTCTCATATATGCTGTGCTTTCAAAGGATGATAAGCCTTCTTTTTAATTAGATTCAGAAATAATAAAACCAACAAAAACACACACACAAAGTAAAGTCTGAATAAAGCAAGTAATGATTTGAAGAAAATAAGCTTTTTTTTTTATGTGTGATACAGTTTGCTGCATAGCTACTGTCTCTAATGAAATTGACTCAATAATTAAAGTAAAGAAAGTTTGCATTCAGTCAAAGCTCATGTAACAGTAGCTCCTGGACCTGTACTGTGCAGTCTGGCTGTTGTTCCCCCTGCTTGTACTGATGCCACCAATTGTTCCATGTTTGTCCACTACTGTAGTTGCTCGCCATTTTGGGATTCACCTTTCACTCTTTCAGTGATTTCATTTAGCGCAATTTTGCATGCTTTTTTTGTTTTGTTTTGTTTTTGTAGCTGATTGGCTGTAGATAGAGGTGTAACGATTTATCGACTTCATCAATGAATTGATTTATATTCCTACAATCCAACCAGATCAATCTGTCTGAAGCAAGTTGTTAATCAAATCAAAGTATGCTTTTATAAAAACATTTCAAAAGGGGATGAATTGATTATATGGGATCTTGGAAAATATCACTTGGATTGAGGTATGGTATAACGTCAAAACGACCAAGTGCATCATAGCAGACAACACACATGTCATACAGCAAAGAAAGATCAACCATCATTCCAGTCCAATGTGTGGAAACACTTTGAATTTAGCAAAGGCATGTGACCATACAGTGTGGTAGAATAATCTAATAATGTTCCCTTTGGATTATTTTGATGTGGAAAAACAACAGTGGGCTGAACTTTATCAAACCAAAACGTGAATGATTTGACATTGATTCTTGTTTGCTTGTTTGTTTGTACACATATTTAACTTACATTTGACTATCTTGCAAGAAACTTTGAAAGTTTAAACAACAAAGTGTGAAAATGTTCATCTCTGAGAAAAGTTTAAAATGTGTGTAATGAGCCTCAAAATATCTATTATATTAATTGGTGTTTTTCACCTATCAAAGGGAAATTTTAGACTGCAGTCCCCGCAGTAAATGAAGGAACACTACAAGTGACTTTAGAGGAAAACTCAACAAAAACAGTCAAGCCAGCTATAGAACCTGCAAGGGCTACTCTGTAAAAGCTCAAATGACTTGAGAAACGGAACAAGTGGTATTACAAAACCTCCTACTCCCCAGGTTCCCATCAGATCTGACATCTGAAGGGTGAATTGATCAAGACCCAATCCATAAAGAGCTGGGAGCAAAAGCCCAGACTGGCAGCATCCCACAGTTACAAACAACG
This sequence comes from Adrianichthys oophorus, assembly GCA_036245035.1. Classification (NCBI taxonomy): domain Eukaryota; kingdom Metazoa; phylum Chordata; class Actinopteri; order Beloniformes; family Adrianichthyidae; genus Adrianichthys; species Adrianichthys oophorus. The sequence goes on from BSAI01000101.1 coordinate 4,587,551, forward strand.
GGACATCCTCAGTAGTCCACGGTTTCAACACAAAGTGGGAACACAGACAATGACAACCGGATGATTTCACAGCTTAATTCTAATCGAGATTCTTGTGTCTACAGTAAAATGTTTCTCTCCAACCACAACTAAGTTTAATATACTAGGATATAATTTCTGTAGGAGACGAATCACAAGACCCATACATTATTTTATTGACAATTGTAGATTAACCTCCTCTGATCTTTTTTCATGTTTAACCTCTTAACATTGTTGCAGAAATCTGGAGTTTACTCTGACAAAACAGCTCCATAAGGTTTAAGCTGCAACCGCACAGGAAACTGCTTGTTAGAGGTAGATAAACTGCTTTTTCTCTGGCTTTGATGTACTAAAACAGTGATAATAAGACCTTAATTTTGTTGAGTGAACAATAAAATGAAAGCATTTCTGTGCCAAACAACTGCATAACAAAATGTTAAGGGTGGGATAAAAATGCACTAACAAAATAAAATTAACAGATTCAAAGAGTAAGTAATACAAAACCCAACATCAAAATTCAAGTAACAGCTAGGGTTCTGTTAGCTATTGTACAATCACAGGAAAGCCGAATGCATCATGGAAGTAGTTCCGCTTATTTATTCTGCTCTTTAGGCTCCTGCAAGCCTATGTATTAATGGTTGGGGGGTGGAGTGCCACAGATGATCCTTTTTGCTCAGGACAGGCATCAGGAACTGCCAAAGTAAAGTACAGCTTCACTGTGAAAAGACACTTTTCTCTGAGTCAGAATTCACAGATTTACTTAATTGCTTAAGCACTTCACTGTTGTAAAGTTGCATATTGTTTTGTATATTATTTAGTTCCGCTACAGGAATTACAGCTGGAATTATGTTTATTGTGTCAACAGTTACAAAGTTAGGGTAGTTGAAAAAATGTACATTTTTTTTCGAACTACACCGGTGTATAGGTTGCAGCAGCCAAAAAATAAATAATAAAGAAGAAAGACGTTGATCATCATTGTATCTTACCTTCAAACTCCCTTTAAAGAAAAAAATAATATATATTTATATATAAACTGCCCTGGAGTATAAGTTGCAGCAGCCAAAAATACATAATCAAGACGAAAAAAATCTGAAGTTGCACTTTTGGGAGTAACTAATATAATTAAGTAATTTAAGATAACACAGGAGCAGGAACGGACATTTCATCTTAAAAAGCAACACATTGATGCTCATTTAGCTTTATAAAATGTGGGAGGAATCTAGTATCTTAGCGGAACACATGAACAATTATTCAGATGACCACACCATAAAGATCATGCCAACAAGTCAACTAAACTCTGTACCTTTTTAAACTGCTAAATTCACTAAATTGTTCATATGTGTTGCATTTGAACAACTCTAAAAAGCCCAGTGCAGTTACCATATGTGTCTGGCCTGCAAGATCGGTGAAGAGGCTTGTGACTAGTGATGATGTCACACTATGGTAATACAACTTAGACAATCTACTTAAGCTATGTCCAAATTCCTTCACAATCAGTATATAGTACATGTGGATCAATACTCACTAGATTGGGGATTATGGACCACAATGCATTGCGTTTGAACAATTTCAGCAAAAAAAAAAGGTTTTTAAATGTATTTTTTTGAGTAAACCATAAACTTTTTCAGAACACAGTGGACTCAGTCTCCGTAAAATGCTTGTATTGATTACGTTTTCATTTCGTGAATTCGGTAACATCATATTTGCTGTTTAAAAAAAAGTAGTGAGCATGGTGTCCGAATTGCTTTTAAAATCCAGGGCACTAAATAGTCCTGCACTTTATAGTTCTTTAGGAGTTGGGGAGTAGGGAGGGAATTCAGACATAGAACAGACATGTCTAGATCTGCTCAGGCAGACTGTATGGTAATTTGTCCAATTGTAATCTTACACGTCATCAGGCCACTGTACAGCCAATCAGCTATTTCAATGTCATCACTAGCCGCCAGCTCGTGTACCAATCTGACAGGCCGAACAGATATGGCACTGGTGTAAAAGGGACATGATCAAAGTTACTTGATCCAATCATTATATTTTGTGTTGAGTTCTAATAATTTCACGCCTAAAAATAAAAAATCCACAATCCTAAATCTACATAAGGAAAATCAACACTTTGTTTCAAATTTGGTTACATATCTAACAGTTGATATAAATCCAATTGTTTTTGGTAACATCCAATATGAAAGCATTAAAATGCCCCTCTCTCTGACTACTGATTCTTTTTTTAGCTTTGTCTGAATGCCTCCTGGGTTTTTCCCTTCTCATATGTGCCATGCTTCCTCCATCATGAATGGGTCTAACAACTTCAGCTTGCCAGTCCAGTCGAGCATTAGAAGTGTGCAGGCGTGGCAGTATAACAACACAGTATTTAAAATTGAAAAGGATACTGATAGCTTGATGTGCTTAAGGCCTGCTCATTTATGAGTATAAGTAAGACTTAAATCCAAACGCAATAGAAAAATCTTCATGCCACTGGAGGGATTTGCATGTGAATACTTTATTTAAAACATGAATACAAGGATCAACCTTTTTATTTCACACAATTAGCATTGTCCAAAATTGCAAATTAATTCTAGGCATCAGTAATAAAATGCCATGTATGCTACAGAGAGTATTCCTTTGAGAAGCACCTTTTCAACACTGTACTTTAGTATCATTACTGTTCAAACACTCCAAGGATCACTATCATGATTATACTGAAGTTCATTGATTTAAATACAGCAGTCAAGAGGAGTGTTAGGGAGGGACCGTGCACCACCAAACTCTGGGTGGTGAGGCTCCAGCCTCATGAAATCAATATATTGATCCTGGTTGGCTGCTCTCTGCTTCCTTTTAAAAGGCAGGATCCACAGGAAGACAGCCAGGATGCACCCTACCGCTTCTTTTATCCTAAGTCCACCATGAAAGGAAATACAGTTGTTACAACTGCTGATTTAACACTTCAATTCAGTTGGAATCTTTTTGTTTTACATCCATTGCCGTGTTGAAAGCAGAAAGGTAGCAAAGCAAGAATGGTTACCGGTATTCTAACAAATATAATAAATAAATAGCATATATACAACGCTTTACAACCCTATTAGAAGGTCTAAAGCACTTTATAGTCACAGTCCCACGCACACACATTTAGTTTTAGTTTAGTTTATTGTTTAACACAAATAAAATATACAACTAAGATTTGTGAAAAGAAAATTAAGTACAGTGCAGGGAGAGGAAAAAAAACCCAAGGGCTTATTCAAGGCCACCTCCCAAAGGAATTACGCAAATTTCGAAAATGAATAAATAAAGATATAAAGAGTTACAGCATTGAAACAAAAGTGCGTGACATTTGTATGATTAAAAAAACAATTTAACCCATGAGAAACAAGTTCATTTTGGCAATCAAGAAGAAATTCATCAAACAAAATATAAGAAACTGCATTTCTGAGTATTTCTTTTTTTCAGATCATGTTGAATCAGGAGCAGATGAAAACCTGCAGTTTGAAAAAAGTCAGGTTTGCAATGCACTTACTATAAATTCTGTCACATCCACTTGTAGACAAATAGAGCCACCAACGTCTTTATTTTTCTCATCTGAGCTGCCATCTAGCTCAAAATGATATGGCTAGATAGCTCCGATATTGTTTGCCATGTTTTTGGTATGCTAATATTAGCTTGGACTTGTGAGGTGGTATAAGCTAGCGGGAGAGAGTGTAAACAAAGTGCTACTGGAAAATGAGCAGAGCTAACTTCAACGCCAATTGTCCCACCCACAACTAAGGAGCAAATTTCTAATGGGGTCTTGTTTTGCTGCAAAAAATATGTCTTAAAAATGAAACAGGCTTTTGATTTTTGCTAAAAACTGCAAAATCATAATTAAAAAGACCAATCGGAATATACAGTATTTTACAATAGAAAAAATATATAGTTGGAGTTGGACTTAATGCTACACTGAGGATGTTCAAATACATGCTAAACACCCATTCTTGCGTTTTGTACATAAAGCCCAAAAATGGTCTTAGAATTGTGTGTAGCTCCATGTGAGTGCAAGAGTTTTGAATGCAGAAACTTGAAAAGCTCATTTACATGGACCTTTCATTGGAAGTGGTCACTTGAACCTGTGCTGAGGGCGGTGTGAACACAGCTTTACACTGGTGCCAACCTATAACCATGAGGAGCAATTTGTGGTTCAGTGTCTTGCCCAAGAACACTGAAACACACGGGCCAACATGGTGAACCTATGAATTTCTTTCAGAGGTTGACTGCTGCACCTCTGCATTACTGCCGAAGTCCATGGGCTTTTGGCTTATTAACCAACGTGTACATTCTATTTGGAACACCGGGGGAGAGGGGCCACTTCTCATATACAGTCAGAGCCTACAACCCATAAATTGAATCAACATGGTAAATTGCACAGAACTTTGGAGGTGTTGTGCTGCAGCACTTTCTTAACTACGAGTCATTACATCTTTTGGTCACGGGTTTCAACAACATTGTCGTTTTTGGTGAAAACAAGTTCTGCCAGATGATAAAAGGCCTTCCCCGGTGCCCTGCTGATGCAAGGAAAGGCAATGTGACAAGTTTGACTTACAGATTGCAATCTTCCAGCTCCACACTACATGCTGAAATTAATTTAAAGCTCCTGAATGCAAAGGGGGAAGGCGGGTGGAGGACGAAATGGTAAAGTAGAGAACAAGTAAGACTACATAAAATCAGTCCAGCTCTTTTTTGGCAAGACGGATATCTTAATTCCAGGAAGACTTTTTTTCCCTGCTCAGTAGGAAAAACAGATCTTAGACAAACACATGGCAGCTGCTGCATCTTTTTAACCGCATTAGTTCAGCCTCAGTGTTTGTCACACCGAATTAGGTGAAGAATCGAAGAAAACTTGAATCGATTTAGTAATGAGAAATCCTCTTCTTCCTCGGAAACAAAGAACTATGCGAAGAACTGAAGAGAGACAGTCCTCAACATTTGAAAGTCTCTGCTGTGGGGTTAGTTTAGCATGAGGACAAAAAGCATTAAATTATTATGGTGAATTGCCTAATGAAACATAAATCATGCTAATGAGCGGTTAAATCAGCAGATGAAGATATTTTTGTCTATCTGTTGAGCGTCTGTTATTCCAGCAAAAAGTATTTCAAATCCTCATCTGAAACAGAGACGATGTCTTCATCTGCCGTTTAGAGATCCTCACTGGGCTCAAAGCAAAGACATTTATAAAATGTTTTTATCACATTTCTATCTCACGTTCATAAACATGCATTTCCTGTTCTGGTAGTTTATAACAAAAAACAATGTAAACCAGAAAAGCATGGTGCTGGAGACTGCTAAATACTTGCAGCCTGTTTCCCATACATTAGCTAAAGTGAACATCCACTTTTTATTTTTTATATACCGGTAGACAGTGATCTTAAAGACTAAATATTGAAAATGTTTAGATCTCTAAACTTTAAAGACCCATTCCACTAATAATTGTGTTTTTGGTGGGCCACAAGCTCACTGCTCGGCTCCATTCTGATGCGTCCATCATGGGACAAACATATCCATGAACGTCTTCATTTTCCTCGTCTGAGGTGGCATCTGGTTCAAAGCTGTAGGCTGGATAGCTCCAATATTGCTCGACATTTTTGTTGCACTGCAAATGTTAGGCTGGGATTGTGAGGGGTTGACAGCTGGCAGGGGAGTGTAAACAGAGCCTTCTTAGCAACTTGGAGAGGAAGAGTGAGGGCTGCTCCGCACCAACGGCCCGCCTACACTCAGAGCGGAATTTCTAATGATTTTAAGTCCTCCAGAAACTAAGTCCTTCAAAACAACACAGGTTTGTTAATTTTGGCAAAAAACTGCATAATCATAATTAAAAGACTACTGGAAACGCTTTTACAACTGATCTAAGTGAAACTTGAATGATATTTAGTGCAAAATACATGTAGTTTTATCTAAGAAAGCACCTAATGCTGTGCATTTAGTTGCATACAAAATATGCACAGCATTAGGTGCTTTTCAATTGCAGTTAAATGTTGTGGAATCTGAACTGAAAAAAACATCCTCCCACAGTCTTTGTGAGTTTAGTTTTATGTGTCTTCAAGAGCAAAACACAAGCACTGTGTGGGTTTGCTGAGAGTTGCTTTTTAAATTTTTATATACATATATATAAATATATATACCGGTGCGTGGGTGTGATGCCAGATTAAGCTTCCCGGAAAGAATTACTTTTATCTCTTTTTATGTTCAACCTGTGTTCAAGGAGAAAGTTCCATGTCTTCTGTGTTGATGTGTTTTGTGTAGGTCATTTTTAGTCTCCACTTTAGCTATTTTCATTGAAATTTTATGTTTTTTGTTCCAGACCTGTTCAGGCTGTTCCCTGCCTTCACCAAATGGTAGCTTGATTGGCTCCACCAACCCATCCAGTAAACATCCATCCATCTTATAGGTTGGTTTGTTGTTTCAATGAAAACAGACTTTAAGCCCAGATACCATGATTGAACTTCAAGACAAGCGTCACCTGGATAAATAAAAACCTGCATTGACTGCTGTTTTTCCAACAATGTAAAGAAACTCATTGGATCTGTTCTTTCGCCTTCCTGTGTTCCTCTTCGCTACTGGTTTCCTCTTGACATCTCCATAACATTCCGCACCAACTACGACAAACCCAGTGGGGAGTGTTTACGCCAGCTTCTTTCCACTAGCTATTTCCACTTCTTACACTAGGTTTTTGTGGTTAAAGTCAAAATTAACTTCAATTGGGTACATAAAACTCAAAAAAAATATAAACCATTTACCTTTAATTTCAAGAAAAATCTATATTCTTGGGTTGTTTACAATTCAATTTTAGGTAATCATATCCAACAGTTGGCTTTTTTAGCTTATTCTACATTTTAATATCTTATTTTAAGATTTCTTGTTATGTAAAAATGGCTTGCTGCATGGATAGATAACTATCCATTAAGCCACCTGTTTTTGCAGGGTTCCAAATGTGGGATTTGTTTGATTGTAGAAATGTCCCATTAGTAAATTACAACCAGAAATCAAAGGAAGGACACCTCACTTTCCAAGAAAAAAAGTGTCACCTCAAATGAGTAACTGGGCTGAGTCCCCTCGACGTGGAGCTGAGTACTTTCTTTGGAAATTATGAAGTGTTGCAGATCAGGACATTTTCTGTGGCACCAGTGAGGCAGAAAGAGTTCCTAAGCCTGTTATAGATACTGTAATTAGTTGGTCTCTGGTGTGTAACAGGATGAGAAAAAGTTTTAGAGCATAGGCAGGAGAAGTGTGTCACAGCCAGCCAATGACAAGCTGAGTAAGTAAAAGAAAAGTAAAATAAAAATGAATTGAGCTGTAATTGAAAAAGCAACTAGAACTTGTATGCTGATATGAATGCTGACAGTTCTGGAGCAGTGGTTACCCTCACCTTTCTATGTTCTGTACTATATGCTGTGTATCTAAGAAATGCAGCACTGTAAAGGAAAGTTTTATAGAGTTTTATAAGGAAAAAGCAATAGAAAGACTGTAAAACAGTGACATAATCCAGGGATGAATAAAAACAGTAATCTCTGTCTATTCAAATTTTACAGCCAACTGCAAAATGTCTACATAGCTGCCAATGCTTCAGCAGGAATCTCAGGAGCAACTTTAGTTTAACCACTCGTATAAAAACCCCAGCTCTACAGCCGGCAGCCATCATTCAGAAAGTTTCTTTTTTGTGTCTTTAGATGTTGCAGGAAAAGGGGAGCAGGGTGCAAGAAGAGAGGAAAGCAAAATAAGAGGCTGGATTGACCTTAAAATAAAAGAGAATGTGAAAAAAGTGACAGACGAGGGACCAAATAGCACGAATGAAACCAAGCCAAGAGTTGACAGTAAAACACATCTTTTGTTTTGACACACACAGCCAATTGGAACGACTGTTGTTTGGTACTGTCACTTATGCTAAAGATGAAGTCCTTCTTCTTTGCTCTTGATGACAAAGTACAGTAGTTGCACTTGTAAAAAAAGGCAATTTGAATGACTGTAAACAACAAAACACACCTCTTATATCACCTATGTGTTGCTGATGCAACATTTCTCACATGCCAGTGGGTACTTAAAACTCCATTATCTTGTGCAAAAGTGACGTTTTAAAAATTCTTGCCATTAGCTAGAGTTATCAAAATTTGTCATTCTATGCATTGCATTTTCAGGTAAACAAAGACCTTAAACATACAGTACCTGTACAGCGCATGCAGATAGCCTGCAAGAAATGCTAAGATCATAGACCACTCTGTGAGCCCGTGAGGCAAAAAATATTCACCGACATGCTGTGGGCGACAGATCATAGTCAACACTTAAACAACAACAAAGGACAAGTAAGGGTGAAGTGGGTGATATGCAGGCGCTTTTCATTTTTTGAACCCCTCTAAATCCAGCACATTGCACAAGGAGCTCGTTAGTGCTGTTGACGTGAGGAGAGTGCGCGAGTGTGCACTCCTTGCATGCAGCCTGACTCTTAGAATTTAGGAAATTACACAGGGTGTGGTTTATCTGGACATCCTACAGGCACTTACATATCACACGCACACCACGTGTGTGCAGCATTTGCGCATGATCAATAAGCAACCAGTACTCGCACCTTACAGAGTGTGGTGTAAGGGCACCATACAACAGCATTGCCTGGAGGTCGTAAGTGGGTGTGACTTATATTATCCTAACAAAAACTTTACAATACACTAACCAAACGGACGTCAATCGTAAGCTTCGTTTTTATGACGTCCCTTAAAGTGGCTGTATGAGCTTCAAGGGAACTGCAAGACACATCTGTACTCTCCTTAAGACACAGCTTCTCCTCTCTACAACCCTCCACGGGCGCACTGTCATTTTTTAGGAAAAAAGAAGCCAGTTAATTGCACCTTACAGTGTTGAAAGTAGGGTAAGTGTACAATGTGGAACAGCAAACTATTTCAATTTAGACAACATTGTTCTTAACCTAGACAAATTTACTTTGAAAATCTGAAACAGGAGTTCCTCGTACTTGAACTGCCAACACATGGTAGTTAACAAAACAAATTACCGTGTCTCTTCGGGAAGTGCGTCGTCATCCCAGGGAACCTCAGCAGTATCAATTCATTATCAATTCTTGTAGCAGAAAGGCACACTCCACTCGCTCAACAGCACTTCAAACATCCAACACTGCTAGATGTTTGAAGTGAGCTGTACCACTGTGAAAACCAACACTGGATAGTGTACTGAATGACTAATTCAACAGTTTATATTGTTCTCTCTGGAAGTGGGCTCCCACAGCAACTCCAGCAGATGACTTCCCTTTCTCTATCTTTGATCACTATTCTTTCATCTTTCCAAGTCTGGGAAATGGCACAAAATTGCAGCATGGCATGATGTATGGTATTCGATCTCAGCTGCGTATGAAAAATAAATTAGATTTCCCTACACCATTTCCTGATCAGCCCCTGTTCCCCTCTCATCTCTGCATCCGCATCTTCTCCCTCCTGTCATCACACCTGGTTTTCCCTTCCTGCCCAAGCTTCACCACACAGACACGGGGTGTGTTGACATCAAGACTGTGGCAGAGGGCTTCAAGCTGCTGTGTCTTAGGTGGGGTTCCTTCATGAATACTGATGACACAAACAAGCTTGTATAAAATATTTCAGTCCTAATTGCAGGAATATAATTTCTAAAATGCTAAAAACTGTTACAATCTGAACAAATCATCCTTTTCACCCTTTAGATTTATCATCACAAATTTGACTTTAAGCTCAAGTTTATAGAAAATAAGCTGTGTTCTGTTACTGTATGTAAAGATTAAGACATCATGAAGTTTTATATATTGGAAATTTTACAGTCAGATAATGTATGTCTTTCATAGAAGAAATAACAGAATATCATATGATACTCAGTATAAAAAAAAAGTATAATGTAGAAGGAGTAACCTTTTTTTCTACATGGATCTAAGGAAGCAGGAATGTTTCTGTTTTGTTTGCACTTTAATCATCTTTATCTGGGATTAAGCACATCAGGGTTATTTAGGCTGAAATGAATACCTTTATATTAATACAACAATAATTTATACATTGTGAAAATGTATCCACTCATGTTTGTTTTAAAGACCCACTCAGATTTTAAAAAAAAAAAGGTTTTGGTGTCCTTGTGACATTTTGAGGCATATATTAAGAAAAATAAGATGAATATGACATTTCTGAGCGAGCTAACATTGATGGACCACAAGCTCCCTGCTCTGCTCTATTCTGATGCATCTGCTTGCATGACTAGATCCATGTACGTCTATATTTTCCTCGTCCGAGCTGGGATCTGGCTCAAAACTTTATGGATGGACATCTCCAGTATTGATTGCCATTCATGCTGCATTGATAATGTTAGGCTGGGGGTATGGGGGGCTGTCAGCTAGCGGGAGAGAAAGAGCTCTCAGTTATGGGTACGGAAGGAGGGGGCGTCGTTGCTTTTGCCAACAACTCAGAAGTAAATGTCCAAAAAAAATGAAGAAAATTAAGGTTTTTTTCTTTTTTGTTTTGTTTTTTTTTTATTTATTTTGGCTCAAAACAGCGTAATTATATTAAAAATGCACTGGGAACATTTTACAATAGCTCAAAAGATGACCAGAGGGGGGCTTAAAGAAATGTCTGTCCTTGTGGGAGAAAAAAAATCTGCCCTACTCTTTAAAAAGAATATATAAATTCTCAGTGCTTTGTACTATCTAATGTACAGCCTAAACACTGCTTACATCCACCCGTTCATCCATCTTCTAAACCGGCTTAGTCTCTTTTGGGGTCAAGGAGTTGCTGGGGCCTATCCCAGCCACTGTTGGGCAAGACATGGTACACCCGGTATGGTTTGCCAGTCCATCGCAGGGCAACAATGCTCACAAAATATTCAAAAACATTCGTAAATTCACAGTATACTATTTATTTAGACTTTTTTTTTTTCATCCATATTTTTGGAAAATAGAACAAATGTTTGTTCTAATCATACAAAACAGATGACAATGTTTTTTTTTTTTTTTGCGCCACTACTGAGTGCACTTTATTATCAATTTAAAAAATTGTTTGACAACCCCTTTAACTGTATTTACAAAAACATAAAAAAACATATTCTGACCATAATGCTTATAAGAGCTCATAAGGCTCTTCTTAGTAGAAAAAAGAAAATGGCTTAAAATATAATCTTCTTGTTACTAATGGTTTTAGGATGTCTTGGAATCTACTTTTACTTAGTATATTTTATAGAAGTTTACCCAAAATATTTTTGTGTGCAAAAAACTAACTGTTTACTTTGTTTTCTTTTTTAGTTTTGCCAAAAATGAGCACATTTGTTCTGTATGCCCTCTAAAAACCTCACAACCTTGCCTCCTCTCCTGAGGAAAAAGGTCCAAAACAGCAAAAGTACTTGAGCTTTTTCTAATCCCATCAAACCCATCAGAAAACTCCTTTTGTAGATGGGGAATTAAAAAAAAAATTGCTTTCACTGACTTTGAGTTGCCTCTATATACATATATAAAACCAAGCATTTTTACCTTAAAATATGACATTATCTGTAGGACGCAAGCTTTTTTGCCCCAGCTGAGGTTGGAAAGAGGCAGAAATCTGAGTGCTTTCTGCTTGTCAGGGGTTTTGAGATATTTGCTTCCTTTTCTAAGTAGATAGTAGTAAAGCTGTGATCTCCCAACAGTCTTAGCAGTGACCCTGGTGGCTGATGGGCGTGTGGCTCAAGTGGAGGCCCCCAGGGGCAGCACTGAGGATCTTGATCTCCTCAGCAAGCCTTCAGATGTTACAGGAAATGGCCAAGTGTCCTGTGAGGGACAGTGGGAGATCTTACTTGTGGAAGTGTTGTTGGTAACAATTTCACTTCAGAAGTAAAGACTTGAACTCCTTGGTTTGGGTTTAGTCTTTTCTTTGGGCCATTACTGCCTTGATTTTAGCTACTGAGCTGCATTAATTCTGGTGTTCACATATTCATTTACACATTGCTCCTGGTGGGTATAGGTTGGCGCCAGTGTTGGGTAGCTGAGTGTGAAAGTGTGTGTGTGTGTGTGTGTGTGTGTGTGCATGGGTGAATGGGACCGTAAAGCTCTACATACAGTACAGTGGGGCAAGAAAGTATTTAGTCAGTCACCAGTTGTGGAAATTCTCTCACTTAAAAAGATGAGGCAGCTCAGAGTATTTTGGAATTCACAAATAGGATCTTTAGCAAACTGAATTTTTTTTCGTCTGCTACTGATTCACAACGATTTAAATAGAAAAATACTCAGAAATGCAATTTTAGTCTTCATTTTCTTTATATACGTCCTCCATCATTGTAACAATCTCACATGAAATTGCTACTTATAACAGACAGTAGTGCATAGAATCCATAAACTTCTCCTGAACAGATGTTAATTGACAGCTCTGGTAGACAGTTGGCTCGCCTGCTTCTTGTTGTGTTTAAAAATTCACCTTCACCAGTGTTCCATTGGGATTAACATGAATTCCTATTCTGTTAAGCTTTTTCTTTAGTTTGTTTTATCATCTAAAGTGTTGAGGCAACCTCAGCAAATCAAATTGAGTTCAGAGCTAAAGTAATTATGATTTGTACTAGAACAAGACCATCTATCACAACAGTATTCCTGTTTAAGCAACAATAATGGCAAAAAAGTAAGCTGTGTGTAATTCAAATGCTAACAAATACATAAAGCTTTTGTATAGTTTAGCATCATCAAGTTCATCAGACTCACATTTTCAGCAGCTGAGGAGCTTATAAAAAAGTGAGGAAATGTGTAAAGACTGCAACGAGGAAATAAATAGATCAGCATTTACATGAGTGGGAGGTGTTGTTAGCCTGGTGGCTTGTTTTGGTGAATTAAAGGCAAGGAAGGAGCTGGAAAATATCAAAAGAATTGAATGGTAAACTGACTTAAAATTTCTACAAATGAATTCATGACTGATGTACTTTTTAGTTACTGACATGTGGGACAACAATTCGAAAGGGCATTATTATATCTGCAATAATGTAGCAGGTATTTTTGGTGTTTTTATTCCTGACCAGCTATCCGCAGATGCCTATTCTTTTCAAAGACACAGTCTAAGCACCGTGTTTCTTCTTTGCTTTGAATTCCTTCAACAAAAAGGATAGTGAGAGTGTCAGTGGTTGCTGTAAAAGTGACAAATCTTTTCTTATTTGACTGAAAGTGAAAGGGTTTTTCTTTTGGGGGGAAATTTTACCCTGTTCTGATGCTGAACGTGTCTATGTGGAGAGCCTTTATCCACTAACACACACACACACACACACACACACACACACACACACACACATGCATATACACAAGAAAGGCTGTCTAGTCAATGCTGATGTTGACAGACTCCCTTTCATACATGTATGTACACTTGCTCCCTTGTTTCATTCATGCCTCTCTTCATTTTTTTTTTTTTTTTTTT
>BSAI01000101.1:4601356-4614730 GCA_036245035.1 Adrianichthys oophorus
GGCCCCCAACACCCGAGCGCAGTGAGGTACGGAAGCGCAGAGCGCAAGGCCCAGCCCAGTCAGGAGAGCAGCCCTCCCACCGCGCCAGGTGGCCCAGCGCGGGGCCCCACCCCCGAGAGCCCCACCACCCCAGACAAGCCACCCACCACCACCCAGGAGTTCTGGGCATCCCCCCACCCCAGCCCCGGGTACGAGCCCGGGCCCCCCACGGGAGACCCGCTCCAAAGCTCCAGGCAGCTGCGGAGATCCAGAAGAGAGCACGATGGGGGTCAGCTACCCCCATCTAGAAAAGGGATGACCAAGAGCAGTGGGGGTCCCCGAAGGTGTACATTGCCTGACCAGGCTCTCCTAATGTTGTGACCCAGAAGGGGCTCGGCACCCGAGGGTAAGGGCCAGAACCCGCACCACAAGGACACAGACACATGCCTCTCTTCATTTTAATGCTATCTTTTGCCACACTCCCTCCCATCCCTGTGATGCAGCAAGAGATGTCAGCTTGATGAGAAGAGGACTTGCAAATACACATCCAATGTTCTTTTGATTTCTGGAGCACATCTTTCTCACTAACACTCTTAAGCCTCTGTTTTTCGCAGATCTCAGCTTGGTCTTTGCCTGTCAGTCACCATTAAACCACATTCACCTAAAAGAATTCATCTTTCTGACAGAGCGCAGTCATTTTGGGAAATGCACATCTGATTATGATTGTTTAAAAATCCTTTTTCATGAAAGGCACCATTATCATCGAAGGAATCACAGTCAGAACACAAATAACACTGTCGTTAGCCTTCGTCATTCAGACCACTTAAAGAGGCAGCTTTGTGCAGTGGCCCACTGAGAGGCACATCCAAATGAGTGAGGGAATTGAGACTTTAAAAGATGCCAGGAGAGCACTGTTTTATTATCACGCTCAACAAGCCTATTAATCATATTCATAATGCATTTCAAATGTGTTTGCCCCTGTCAGGCATCATCAATTTCATCTTCAAGTAGTTCCTTTACAAATGAAAACTTAATCTGGGTGTCATATTAGCAGCTTGTAAACCTGTAAACTCCCAGACGGAATGGAAAGGAAGTTTGAGCCGATTCCCTGCTTCATAAACACAAGATGAAGCTAACAGTCGTTTCATTGGAGGAGTAATGTAAATGCTGGTTATTGATTTTAAAAAGAGATGGTGATCTCCTGAGTTTACTACTAATGTATACTCAAGCGTCAACTTACCCCAACCTCTGTCCTGTAATACTACCACAAGTAAAGTGTTAGACTGTTTACATTTCCATGTATTGTGCATATCCTCTAAATATTCAGTTTTTAGTTTTTTGACTTTTTTTTTTCTTTATTTTTTAGTTTGAAATATTAGTTAACAATTTGTCCCATATCAGTCAATTCTCTTTTTGATATTGTTAACAAGAGGTTTGACACATTTTACATCCAATTCTTGATTTTGCTTTCTGCAGCTAGAGTAAAGTTTCTTGTTATGCTAGCAGATTTCTAGCATGTTTATACCATTGTTCATTTAGCACCTTGATACATGTATAAAATACTTTAAAAATTATAGGCAAGCGTTAAAATATTGTTCACATTTTGACTACCATATTTTCCGCACCACAAGGCACACTTAGAAGCCCTAATTTGTTTCAAAAGACAACAAGTGTAGTTCAAGTTGTTTAAGTTATATACTAATCAATCAGATGCTTCAGTAAAAGATGGTGGTCTCATGTTGAAACTTTAAAAGGATTGTCTGACAGATTTTGTGTAGCCAGCATTCAAATGGTAAAGGTGTAAGCTTCCAGCAACCTCCCTCCTGATTGGTGATGATGGTTGCTATAGAAACATTGAATGAGAGAAAGTTGGACCATTCACTGCTGACTGACATTGTATGGCTCCAAAATGTCCACATCTGCATTGCAAAAAAAAACAAAAAACAAAAAAGGCACATTTATTTGGTTGGAGCTGGAGGTACATAATATTCAATGGGTGACATCACACTTGTGTGTATTTTGTGGATGTGTACACACACACACATATATATATATATATATATATATATATATATATATATATATATGTGTCCTGTAATTAATTGATCTAATTAACACATTTTATTCGCAATGATTTTTAACCTAATAATTGCTGTTAAAATCATAATTTTGAGATATTTTATTTAAAGTTGTGACATTGTAGTGCAGTAAAAGATTAAAAAAATAACTAAAAAGGTGGCTTCATTATTTTTTTACTTTGTCATATAAAAGACTTCCAACCTTTACTTAGACAACCGAGGGTATTTCTTTTCTAATATTGAACCAATAACAAAACAGAAAGAAAAATAAAAAATAAGCATCATGTCCAGAGCGCTCCAATTTATCACACCAAAAACAGTAGAAACGCTTTTCTGAGCAAACCAAAAAACTTGACCACAAACTTATTTTTAATACCCTAATTCAAATGTTGATAGACCTTATTCCACAACTTAACACAACAGCAAGACAGTAGAAAAGACATGGGAAGGATTTGATAGTTTCCTTAAACCTCTTTGGGTGAATTTGATCATTTTTAACACTGGGTTAAAAGAAATAAAAAAATTCTAAGAAGGAAGAAAGGAACGCTGAGGAAGAATTGAACTATTTCGACTTTCAACTTTTTTTTCAATAAACTTTTGCTTAATCATCTGGATAAAAAATAAATAAATAAATAAAAACCATTTCTACAGCAACCATATCATTTGGTCACATTGTTCTGGTCTTTGCAGTGATCGTCTATGAAAAAATAAAAACAATGTTCAAAAGTTTTGGCTGTTTAGCTTTTTTCACAACCTTGGATGTGTTGCATCGAAAAGTTGTTTGACGATGACGCAAACTGTGCATCTCACAGACCAGCCGAGTCTCCCCCAGCTGCAACGACCGTGGAGAAAGCATAATCACATTTTCTGCAAGGGTGGCTCTAACGCCAGCGAAAAAAGGCTTTTTATCGAATTCACAAACATGGCCTTTATGCAGTTTATGTGGTCTCACCTCCATATCTGGGACCACTCATCCAGCCAGTGCTGTTTAAAGAGCATCAAAGGTAGGGAAATTGTTATTACACAGAGTGCTGGAGATAACACACAAGGAAATTACAAGCTGGTGAGGGATGTGTGCAGAGCTGCATTTGTCTGCTTTGGAGAACACATTGTACCTTTGTTCATCTCTGAAGAAAAATAATTATTTCCTGCTGTCTCCCTGTTGGCACCAAACATTTTGTTATAAAAAATTCTTTCCAAACATTTTGGAAGGTCCATAACCACTTTCTTATCATAGTGTCGATTACTTGTTTTAATCATGCAAGATGCATTCATGTGTCTTCAAACATAAGTAGTGTAGCTGTGCCCCCAAAGTCAAGAGGATGAAGCAGAGGTAAATTAATGAGAATAGCCTCTCCTTTAAGATTCTAGTTTGGCACATTTCACAGCAGCATAGACTGCCAACGTTGAGCAGTTTTGTACAGTTAGTATAGTCACTAAGATGATTCCTCTGGGTATCATGGGAATCTGTAGACACTTTCTTGGCAATCCATCTAGCTGTTTATTGAGCTGTTTTATCCTGGATCAACGTATAGATAGATATGTATAGATGTATCATTGTATCATGTACTCTTGCAGGATTTGAATGATAACTGAGAAAACTTCTCTAAAACAGGTGGTTAGCTGCTACAAAATAGAGATAGAAAGCTATAAAATTTGGTAAAACAATGACCTATACGTTTACTTCTTCTAGGTCAGGGGCCTGCAACCTTACTCTGGATTTACACTGGTCTGAGGTGTGTCTCCTTTGTGTTGCTTTGACGGTCTCAAGACCGTCAGTTAGTTTACATTGTCTCCCCCCCTTCCCCTTTGGAGTAGTCTGTCCTGCCACCATAGACTGTGAAAATAATGGACAGCGCAACCCCTCCCCTCTTGTGTTCTCAAATAGGAAGTACCTGCTGGTTCCAAGAAACCAAAATCCCATAGACTTCTATTGATAAACAGACAGTTATTACTCAGTCATTTTATTTGTCTGAATAACCATTTTTGCTCTGATGCATTTTCATTAACATCTTCTTTCTGATTTCATTTCTCAAATTTGGTGTGTCAACAGACTAGAAATACAACTCCTGTGTAAAGCTTGAGTTGCATTGCAGAGGGTTGGATGTTAGAAGCAGACATGATGGAGGCAGTGTTAACATTCTGATTGATATAATGTACATTTTATTTTTTTTGTGTCAACACAATGGAGACGCACTGCAGATGGACCAGTGTAAATCAGCCTTTAGAATCTCCTTTGGCCTCCATTGTTGCTCTTTGCATTGAAGAAAAAAAATCAAATAATTTGAATCAATACTGGGTTTTTCCTTTTGGTTAATGTATTTTAGTTTATTACATCTTGTGGTGGTGGTTTATTATTAGATAAGCTTAAAGGACATATTCTAATCATCTACTGCACAACAATGTTTAGTTGCTTCAGAGGTAAAGTTCCTAAAACAAATAATTGCATCAAAATGTATTATTCAATTCGTCACCACTGCCGTCATGTTTGTGATAGCAAGAGATGAACATGGGTGAAGGTGCACCAAAGTCATTATGATAGGAAATGTCATGTGTGATTTCTTGCATTTTTAGTTGAAGTGAATCTGCTGCAGTAAGAGGACCTTATTTAACACTGGGTGTATTTTATTCTTAAAGGAACTTTTATGTGCTGCTGACAAATTAAAAAAAGAAGAAGAATGCAATGCATAGACAAATAGAACACTTGAATTTCCATTAATGTACATAAATGAAAGCTGCATTTTACAAATTAACAGCTTAATGGTCACAAAGACCAAATAAAGTGTATTTCTTTAAAAGATGAATTAGGACTCAGCCGCTCTTGCTGGGTTTTAGTCACTAAGAAGCTGGACCAAATGGCCCTTTTAGTGTTAAATGTTGCAGACCCCTGCTTTAGGTAATTTTGATTGAGTTTTAGAAAGAATATATGCTAACCACAATATTCATTTATTTTGTTTTACCATAATGGACTTCACACTGTAGAAAAGTATTCAAGATATCAGAAATACATGCACAGTGATTGGTTAAAAACCAATAGTTCTAGTAATGGGGTTTTCAAGAACTAATTAAGGTCTAATGATTTAGCATGACAACATTCTTATCAGACAGAGGAGCAATTTGGGCATCCAGAAAGTAAACAAAAATCAATATGTTAATGTTTGTTCTGTCTCTCTGTGAAGTTTAAGCTCTAAGTGGTATGCATGAGTTTGAAAGACACAGTCAGAGTGGCCATCTGGAGTCTTCTCCTAAGGTGATTTTGGTGGATGTCTGTGCCAGAACAGAACCAAGCCCATCCAAAGGTGATGTTATCAGGTTATGGTAAGTTCAGAGAACTGGGACACTGAGCTGAGAGAAATACATGTAAAAGGAAATGTAGTGTAAAATTACAAAAAGGAGATTAAGAATGTTAAGGTAAGGATCATCCCTGAGGCAGCTATGGCCTCCTTTCACAAGCTGAGTCACTCATATGATAAGAAAACTACTGTCCGTACAATCATTCCTACATACAGCAGTGTACAGCTGCCTACTGAGTTGAACTGCTGTGTTCTGCTGCCTCCAGCAACCCCCCAAATTCATTCCCCCATGATGAAACACAATTCAATCAAGATTCAACCCAACAGGATGATGATAAACAGCCTTCATTCAGATTGGCAGATGCCATATTTGATACAAAATCTCAAACCGCAAGACTGAAGAAGATGTCAACAATCGTTCAACAGAAAATTCTTAAAAGAAAAATCGAGTCCAGCTATTCCCTCTATTATTGATGGAGTCTGTCTCAATGTGAAGCTTTCTGACTACCTTCTAATAAAGTTAGAAATTCATGAAAGGTTTAGTTAGTTTGACATCTCCAAATAAAAAATTGAACAAAGCTTCCTTTGTTTCATATCATCAACAGAAGTGCATGATGTTTACAAAACACGACTACATTTTATTTTCAAAATTAAGACAAAGAATGACCAGAATTAGTAACTGGATTGAAACAGCTAAAAATGCATAATATCTGAAAAATGGGGGTAGAATGAATTTAAGGCCATACTGATAAGCTTTTGATCTATTTTCAAAGCATTTCCAGTGGTCTTTGAATACGTTTTTTTTTTTTTTTTTTCTGCCAAAATCAAAAACCCTGTGTTGTTTCCTAGGATAGCTTCTGCAGAGGCTCAGTAGTTCATTAGAAATTCACCTCTTAGTTGTGGGCTGGACTTTTGGCGTAAAGCAATCTCAAACCTCCCCTTCCAGTTGCTGAGAGTTCTCTGCTTACACTCTCCCACTAGCTTACAGCCCCTCACACCCTCAATCTAATTTTAGAAGTACAACAACCATGCAACCAGACGCTGCAACAAAAATGCCGATCCATATTAATGTTATCCAGTTTTGATCCAGATGCCGGCTTGGATGAGGAAAACAAAGTCGTACATGGATGATCTAAAGTCATCAATCGTTGTAAGGTCATAATTCACAATCATTTGAGAAAAACAAAATTCTCAGAAATGTAATTTTAAGCTCAATTTTCTTTATGTATGCCCTCCATCGTTAAAAAAAATGCCACAAGAGCATGTTAAAAACCACCAAAAACAATATTTTCACTGGAGTGGGTCTTTGAATTGAACTTCTGAATTACAAAGGTTTTATTTCTGTCTGCTGACTTATTTACATAAAAAGACAATAAAAAATCACTCACTTGTTCACTTCAAGGAGAAATGACAAGTTACTGAGGTACTCTGGAAGTAGCACTAATTTGGGCCATGAGTAACTCATTGAGACATGTTTCTGTGATTAAGTCATTTGTCCTCATCAATCAGGTCAACCATTTTAAAGCAATTAATCCTTTAATACTGAAGCTGTCATCGGGGACACCTAAATAACACACACTCTTTGATACACCATAAATCTTTGACCAATAACACAATCAACATGAATAAAAAAAAAATGTTGAAATACTTTATACTTTTAATGGAAGACAGCTATGAAACTAGGCAAGACAAAGTTGGAATATCAATGCAGCCTCATCTTTTAGATTACAGAACCATCTGGTCTGTTCACCTTTAACCCGGCCCAGCATTCTTCACACTGGTAGCCGTTTTAAATATGTTTAAAATACGAGAATACCTTGAGGCTTGAGCCGCCACATTATTATTTATTGAACAGGAGTCAGGGAGGGATAAAAATCTATACCTTTGCAATCAACTTTCTGATGTTGTGAAATCAAGCTTTTGACAGATGTTGGTGCTTTTATCACATGAAGTTGGCTCATCCTTGTTTTTAGCACCAGCATGACTTATGATGTAATATAATGGTAACACTAGATATGTGCACCTGTATTTGACAAAAAAGAAGAAAAAAAAGCTTTGGTTAAAATAATGTACTGGAAAAGCTGTTTGACCTCTTGCACTTACTCCAGAGTTCAATAAAGAAGTGTGAAATATCATGGAAACTCGATAAAAACCAAAAAAATATGGAGTTTTGGTTAAATCTACATTCTGGGTTTGACATATGCAACATTTGATGTTGGTTGAATAGTTTTCATGTCTGGTTGAACTCCTCCTCCCGCCAAATCCTCAAGCGAGTTACTTTTCAGTGTTGACCCACATGATGTAAAGTAGTCAAAGAATTAAAAGTTTATTTTATACCACAAATAAATAACCATATTTTTTGGAGTCTAAATTGCGTTTCTTTCCATAGTTTGTTTGGGGATGCGACTGAATCTACATTGACACAGGCCACAGCAACTCGTGTTCAAGCAGCCACTGTCAATGAAAAGTCTGCGTAAACCTGTGCTTGCTCATCCCTACGCAAGTTTTTAAGTCCATTCTCTGGCTCTACATACAAATCAGGCGTTCATTGATTGGGCGCTGGAAGTTCAACCAGTTGAACTTTGCTAAATCGCAAAACAGCTGAACTTTTGACGAATCAGGGACTCGAATTTGGTAATGACACATGGGTATGTTTCAATACACAGAAGGGCCAACTGTTGTCAAGTTGATCACAAAGGAGAAATTATTAATGATTGTGGTTTGTGCCCGGTTGGCATTGTATGACACGTATGGCACATGTCTGTCATATATTGGAATAGAACTATGAAAAAAACAAAGAACACTGGAGCAAGATTTTCTGGATTTGCATGGCTTTGACTTTCTTGCACTCACTCTCAATTGTAGGTGGTGTACAAGTGTAGTAAACAGTAAAAAAAACAAAAAACAAAAGAAGAAGAAGAATCCCCATGCCACTGCTATCTGCTTGTCTAGTGTGTTAACACCACTGGCTGAATGCGAAACTGCATATAGCGTGTTCTTGGAAACGTAATGGTAATGTAGCTTTTTACTCCTGTGTGACTTCTGTGTTTTGTTTTTTTGTTTGTTTTTTTTATAAATAGGTACAGCCGGTAGAGGGAACTGTAGGTGTGTGTATCCATATTTGCCACTGACAGCAACACAGAAGAAGTTCAACTATTTTGCCCGATTTAGCGGAATTATTCCAAAGCGACACAGAGGATGAAGAAATCAATGGATTTAGTTATTTGAAGTGATATAAGACTTGACTCTTGGATTCTTCTCTGTTGAGAACTTCAAGCTGATCCTGCGACTTATTGGGATTATTGAAACTGACATTCAACCTGGAAGAACTACTCTTCAGTCACCAGAAGGAAACCTACAAGATGCTTCCTCATCATACAGTTTGATTTGTGAGGCATTTACAGGTCATAGAGCTGGTAACAATTCCGCCACCAGTCAAAAAGTCATTAAACCTTTGTTTATTTTTACTTATTGTTACCACCTTTGAATGTTATACCTTTTCAGCCTCATTAAATATGTTTGAGAATACCTTTCAATTGTCTAAAAAACATCATGAAGTCAGGAAGAACTGTAGGTAACAGACTGTGATAACCATTGAAAACAACAAATTATGGAATCCGAAAAAAAGCCTTTTGGATGACGCAAGTAAACGTGATTTTATGACTTCTCTGACACTTTAGAACATTCATGCAGGTCTGTGGCAGTGCTATACTGTTACAGCTGGTTACAGCCCAGCTGAAAAAAGATGAAAATAATCAATCATGCCATCTTTCTTGTTTTGATGTTTTCTAGTGAAAATGTGTGCACCAGTTTAAAAAAAAAGTCCACTGGGATCCCCTTTGAGTGTTCCATGTCATCAAACTGCAGCTGACATGCTCCGTTTGAAGCCACCCGTCTTCTGCAGCAGTAAACAGGACAAACATTCAGAGCTGTGATGGGTAAAAAACAGGATGTCTGCCCACCCTTGTGCTATCCCTTTGAGCTCTCCTAACCTCTGATAGGCTGAAAGAGCTGTCATTTTTCAAATTGGTACTATAGACTTGCTAAGAAAACAGTCAAGAAAATTATCAGGACATTTCAAATGTAAAGGTTAACGTGAAGCTTTACAAAGAAAAAGAGACCAGACTAGTATTGACTATTTTAGTGACTTCAGTAAAATGAGGAGATATGATGATTTATCTTAGTCTGGTATACATTTAAAATTGACATTCAAACACATTTTGATTATTAGGCCAGCTCAGTGGCACAATGGCCCAATTTTTTTTCTGGTGAGCATAAAATAAACTTTTTTTTGTGTGTTTGTTCCAGGGACGTTTAGGAAGACAGGAAAAACATATTTCTCCTGATACGTCTGCACTAATTCTTATATCATTTATTCACTGAAATTATTCATAAACCCCTTATAGTTGTGAGGATATTCTCAATCTAGAACAGGTAAGATTTGAAAGAAAATAGAATAATATATCTTTCAAGTCCAGAAAGTTTTTTTTAAATGCTTCTTTTTTTCTTAGTTACGTTTTTTGTATAACTCATGAACAACGATCTTCTTTCATTATAAATGTTGCATCTTACTCGTTTGGGACTTGCAAGCCATTGGAAATACTAAATAATAATAATAAAAAAAATATTAACGAAATCTTTTCTCAAAATACAAATATTTCCTCAAAATTATGTTATACAGTGCAATAATAAAACCATTGAATGTATACACGAACTGGACTGAGTGATCCCTTCCCTCCCATTCCAGACAGGAAGTACTCACTGGATCCAAGGAGTCAAAATCCTGTTGACTTCTATAGAGAAACAAATGACTAATACTCAGTAACAGTAACTCAGTCACTAAAACCCAAGCTGAATTCTTTGGAACTGTTTAGTTTTTAAGATTCAAAGTTGTGGAACATGGAAAAATAACAACATTGGGCTGTTGAATGAATCCCACACAACATTCATGCAACAATCATTTTTGTGTGCCATTCATTTGTGCATCTAAACATTCATAATGCGTCCATAATTCAAATTGCTTTAATAAAGCGTGCTTGATTGTAGAAAAAGTTAGGAAACGTTTACCTATAATACCAGATTCAATTAGTGACACCTAAAGAACAGACACTCTCTAACATACTGAAATTCTATGACCTTTTACACGATCACTATGACTCTGCAGGGTGGAAAAGCGGTTTTGCCCTTTCTGCATGACAGAATCAGCTGATTTACAATGATTGTATAAACAATTCACTACAGGTAGGTGTTGCATATCAGCGCAAAGCTGCTTTTCTTCAGAAAATGCTGGAATTGCATTAATTGTGTAAATGGTCGAAGAGTCGAAAACATGTAAACACTAGAGCTAAATGTCTGGTGTTAAGAGGTTAAATTATGGATGTATAGGCACTGAAGAACTTGGTTAAAGTTTTCTTAAAACTGTGTTCAGAAGTGATCGTAACCAACTATCTTTCTGACTTTGGAAAATGTTTGTAACATTCATAGAAAAGTGGACTCACTGCATTAAACATTGACATTAACATGAGATCTGGATACAAACGTGTTTAAAAGTTGATTGAAAATGAATTTGTATTTTAGAACAGAACATTTTGGAGTTTTTATTTCAAAATTGTTTCTTTTGTTCTAGTTTTAGTGCCAATTGATTCGATGGGTTGATATCCCTCACGGAAAAATGCAAACTTAGAAACATGCTCCACTGATGTGGAGTTGAAATGATTACAATCCCACTTGAAAAAATGCGACAAAATTTTTCAGCACAACATGAATATTGAATAACTTTCTGCACCTAAGGCAAAGGTCAATGTATTTGTTCTGCACCATCTATGAGTAGACACTACCATTACAGGGAAAATAAAACATTAATAAGTATTTTCAATATAATTTTTTGCAGTTTGGCTGGATTAAATAGTCGCACATGACCCCTGGGTTGTAGTTTGCCCACCAATGTTCTAGATTATTTTTGGTGCAGTTGTAACAGACTAAAATAAATGCTGCTTTTGAGCCCTGACATTTTGCAACTCCTTAGTCACACAATATTATTTTCGGCGATTTCTCTCAATTTTTCACTGAGTTTCTGTTATTCCTCCACTCCAGCTTCTTACAGTCAGGTCCCCACTCCAGATGGTCTTGTTCCCCAGCCCCTGCCTGCAGCATATTTACAAGAATTAAAATACAAGAAAGTCAAATGAAACATCAAACTTTTCATCATTATGACTTTGGTACGCCATCATCCTTTTACGATTTAGTATAAACATGACAACATTAGTGTAGTATTCTTTTTTTCAAAATCCATATGTGTTTTAAGATTATTCTAATAACTCACCACTCTTACCATAATTTTCTGTTATCTGACATGTTGAAAATCCAAATATAAATGGCGTAACAAATATTTACTTTAACAAAAGAACCAAAACTACAAACCCACTTTTATTCAGATTGCATTTTCCCAAAAGTCAAAAAGCCTCATGGAGGAATGAAGGAGCAGCATGTTGAGTCTGGAACCACAGGTTGCACACCCCTGGCCTCGTCCACTAAATCCTAAGATACCCTTATTGGACTACAATATGTTATTCATTAGATCTGATGTTGCATTGTAATTCCTTATTTTTACTGCACACCACTAACCATGAGACAGCTACCATCTGAGCTTTTAAACACACCACTTATTCTTACAAAAGAAAAAGGGAAAAAAAGAAACAAAAGCTTGTTTATTGACCAGCAACTTTAAATTCTGAATGAAAAAAGAAGAAATAAACAAACCTTTTTTTTCTTCATATGTGCATATGTTGCATTTTTGTAGCTTAGAAACTAGTGAGTAATGTTTAGCTTTTATTACCTAATCCATCCCGGTTCTTCTGCTAATACCTTGTCAGACTTATTGAACTCAAATGTGATACATTTCACATCCCTCCTGGGATTAAGAAAAATCCCCAATACAAGTAATTTATATAAATAGCACATCCTGTGACTCTAAGCATATTTATGACAGAGAGCTAAAGCTGCAGAATTTTGAGAGTCTGTCTCAGAGGGGATGATTTGTACCCTCAGAGCTCTTCTCCAGCTGTTGTCAACTGAGTCTTAGCTTTGTTTGTCATGTCGAGTTGCATGGCTGGGTGCGCCTGCTGCATCGTTTGGGTTTTTAGACGCAGGTCTGACACACAACTGGTTTGAGCTGTTTCCAAGTAAATCACAAACTTCAGCTTTTAAAAAGAAAACGCTAACTTTAAAAAACAAGGTAACAAAAGATCCTGAGAATCAATACTGCAACTTTGACATGAGCCCAGTGGCAGACAGAGACGAAGAGGTAAAGCTTAAGTGTTTATGGTTTTTTTTACTGTCAGAAATTCAGGGCTATGTGGCTGCGCTAATAATGTACTAAGATTAAAACGTGTACTGCAGGAAAAAAAAAAAAAAAAAAAAAGATGGATTACAACATCTAATTTAGACACTGAATAACCAGCATCAGCAAGCTTTGTTTTCCTTCTTCCAACATGATGCAGTAAGAGCCGATAACTTCTCATCTTATCTGGTCCTGCTGCTAACAGACTTCAATGCACACACAACAGAACACATGGCGAATGCATAACATTTCCACAAGCTACACAAAGATGAAAGCCACAAGTGTGGTACAAGGCATATGGGAATAGATGACAGAAAGCAAAGCCTTGGGGCATGCCCTAATGAGGGCAATTATTGAACTCTGCTTTCATGCACAGCTGTGGGAGGATGAGCAGACCGGTGACAGCCAGCGCAGGACGGATGAAGGGGCTGAGAACAGGCACACCTCTGTTTTCAGGAAACTTAAATAAGATGAGGGCAGCAGAGAGCAATTGATGGGGCAAGATTGACAGAACTGAAAAGAACTATCAATAGATCACAGGGTGACACAGAGTTTATTCTAACTTAATGATATCCTGCTAAGATGATAGGGGGAAGAAGAAAACTTCAACCAAACTGAAATCTGTCTTGCTATTTCATGATAGATAGATAGATAGATAGATAGATAGATAGATAGATAGATAGAT
>BSAI01000101.1:4615130-4654346 GCA_036245035.1 Adrianichthys oophorus
GATAGATAGATAGATAGATAGATAGATAGATAGATAGATAGATAGATAGATAGATAGATAGATAGATAGATAGATAGATAGATAGATAGATAGATAGATAGATAGATACTCTATACATTCACTTTAATTTCCAAGCTCAGCGAAAACACAAACACATTCGTATCAATCTTTAACCTGTTCTTTTTTAAACATTTCCCTGAAGTATTGTTTTTTTTTTCCCCCTTACTGCAAAGTCAAAACCTAATGAAAGCTCAGGTTATGTCAATGTCATGGTGGCTTTGTCCCTGCGATAATGTTGAGTGGTGAGCTCTATACTGACAGCAGTAACTTATGTTTTGATTTTTTTTTCTAAGAAAAAGAAAATGAGAAAGTGACATTTTGGGGCTTAAGGTTTCAAACAAAAATTTATTTTTTCCCTGATTCATGCTATTTTTTTCATTTATTTTGTGGATTTTCAGTGTTACTGGCAACGCGCTACATGGCGACATATAGCTGGATGGGATTAGGAAGATAACTAAAATGTCATATTTTAATAATAAGAACATTTTATAAAAAAGTCTACCCTAACCTTTACTGTCTATTCTACACTAAAGTATTTTATATAAGGTGCACTTAAAAGCCTTAATTTAAAAAAAAAACTGCACCGTATAATTTAAAGTTGCTTAGATGGACTAATTCTGGTTGTACTTAGTAACGTCAAAGCGATTTTGAGAGGTACAGGGTGCTCTGTCAAAATTTTCGGTTGGGTGGTGTTGTCTATAGCTAGCACAGCTAACATGTAACTGTGTCCGACTGTGATTTAAAAAAAAAAAATGTTACTAACAATATTGGAAGTTGGCATAGGCACAGTAACGTTTGTTTTAGAGCATCACTCTGTTTTTTACGTGTTGCAAGCATGGGAATTTCAGAATACAGTAACATGGTTAATGCTTCTAACGTGGCTAATGCTAAGGCTAATGTTTTTGACATGGCCAATATGCAGCGTGTTGCAAACAAGTTCTAGAGTTACTATGAACGCAGGTAGACCAAATAATGATTACTTGGTCAAGCTCATTTTAAAACATTCATACCCTGCAAAAATGAGCAGATTTCTTAACAGCAGCTTATTCTAATTATCTGAATTTCTGTTTTTGTGGGTTTTAAGAGTCAGAATTCCAATTGATGTAGAAATAAACAAGTAAATACTTTAAATTAATTCAACATTGATCCCAGAATTTACTGCATATTTTATGAAAGTTACATTTTTGATTTAATTATTTTAATTATTTTAATTATTAATTATTTTTGATATTCTAATTTTGCTTTGGAAAAGGGTCTGTATATGACATACGATTGACCATTGATTGACAATGCACTATACAATCAAATGCGCCTTTTAGTGCGGAAAATATGGTGCTTATATAATTGTGTGGTTTCCTTCTTTTTAATTAAAAATATAAATAGATCAAGTGCGAACTGCAAAGTGAGTTTTACTGCAGCAGAGTTTCATATGAGCTAAAAACATTTTGTCAAACAAAAAAACATTTGCATTTGTCTTTCCTTAGCAGCCAGACTTGCGACTGAGACAAAACTTTAGTCTCCAAACTTTCATGATGATGTCTTTAAAAAACAAGGACAAATGATTTAGCAGAAATCCATTAAGGGTTGGATTCATCATGAAAACGATGCCACACAAATTTGCAATGGGATTTCAATTTGTCATGCCCTTTTCCGTTTGTAGCAGCGATCCCTGTTTGACTGATTTTGTGTGCTGCAGCTCATTTCTCAAGCTGATCTTGGTTCTACTTCAGACTTGCACTGGGTGTCATGAATTGCGCCTTTTTATTTTCTATCAATCCTCTTTAAAAAAAAAAAAAAAAAATTAAGATAAGATTAAGATTATCTATCTCAAATGTCACCATGAAAAATGAGTAAGTGATAAGGTATGATATAATAAAAAACATTGACAAAATGGCTTAAAAAAAGGTCAAACAACCAAGGTGGTACAAACTTACAGTTTTGTTTTGTTTGTGAGATATATTTTTTATTTCATGCAGAAGATTCTAGAAATCAGCAGTTAGTAAAACAGTTATTATGCTGATTAAGACGAATTTTGGCTAAAACTAAAATGATTCATTATTTAAGTAAGTACATATTTATTTCTATAGCACCTTTCTCAGATAAAAATCACAAAGTGCTTCACAAAAATAAAAACAAATAATATTACAGCCAATAAAACACAAATTGCATACAAACAGAATGGAGGTAATTAAAAGCAAGATAAAACACATTAAAAGGAAAAAATAGATTAACTAAAAGCTTTACTTTTTGATTTTTCTGTTATAATAAGCCTTATTTGATTTTTTTTTTTTTATATTGGCCCTACAAACTGTCCACTGTCTTTAGTTTTACAAACTTCTTTAAACTTTTGTTAAGAAAATTCCCAGAATCCTCAGGTCCAGGAGAATGTAACCCTCTAACAGTGTAGATGTCACCAGGGACAGCTATAAACACCACGTTTATTAATCTACTGTAACCCTTCAATGGTTCATGTGATCAATGTTGATCAGCCATTTCTGACGAGGCGAAAAACTGTTTTTTTAAATTGGTTTTGCACCGATATCCAACACAATATCATACTTACATAAAATGTTGTATAACGGGAAAAAGCCACTTTTATCACAATAACCTGATGTATGTTGATTGTGTAAGCACTTCACTACTGTAAAGTGTTGCGTATCAACACAAAGCTTCAGAGTCTGCTGGAATTACATAAATTGTGCAATTGTTTAACTAGTTACAATAGTTGAACGATTGTCAACACTGGAGCTAAAGCTCCAGTTAAAATTGCTCTGTCAGGCTTTATGCGGTGGACTGCTGCCATGTGCCAGTTTGTCGATTTTGGGGTCAGGGGTGTAGTAGTTTTGTTCCCGTTTGTGTTGTTTACCTTGCTCTCCTATTTTAAGCCGCTTGCTCCTGCTACTAGTTGCCAGATTGTTTTGTGTGCTTCTCGAGTACCACAAGCCTTCTTGCCTTCTGAAGTTCTTGTGAACTGAAATAAATAAGGACTATTTGGAATTTTCTGTGTTCCACGTCTGTGTCCATACCCAGATCCTGACATTGAATGCCATTTAAGTCTCCAGGCAGTTGAAATGCAAAACTAAAAACAAGAAAACAAGTTTTTTGGCAAAGCCAAAAAAATTCTGCCACTACTGAAGTTTACCAAAATAAAAATATGTTTTTCCTAGAAGATATTTACCAACATGGGTAGGTAAACATAGAATATAGATAAATAGATTATGAAAATTTCAAACTACATCCCAGCCAGCAAGGCCAGGCGGGCCCCATATGGCTTAAAAGTGGCCCGAATATGTGGGCCCCACCTGTTTGCCCACATTGGCTCTGCTGCCCAGTGACTCTAACCCTAACCCCAACTCAGCTCTACTGGCCCCTGGATGGAGGCACTCGCTTGCTCTGCCGGACCGGCAGGCTGGCTGGCATAGCTTACAAAGTGCCCACTTAAGTTAAATAGGAAAACACAGGTTGGGCCAACACAGAAACTGCAGACTAACCCAATTTGGGCCCACATTTAAACCATTTGGGGCCCGCTTGGCCTTGCTGGCTGGGATAGACAATAAAGTTAAAGACCCACTCTGATGAAAATCGTGTTTTTAGTGCTTTTAAAATGCTCTTGTTTCATTTTTCTCAAGATGGAAAACATGAATATATATAATTAAAGTTAAGGTAAAAATGTAATTTCTGAATATTTCTTTATTCAAGTCATTGTGAATCAGGAGCAGATGGAAAAATGCAGTTCAAAAAGAATGTATTTGATACGTAAAAAATACAGAAAGCGGGCCACAAGTTCCTTGCTTTGCTCCATTCTGATACAATTACTTGTAGACGACTAGATCCATGAATGTCAGTGTTTTCCTTGTCTGAGCTAGTATCTGGCTCAAAACGGTATTACTGGATTACTCTGATATTGCTTACCATTTTTGCTGTACCTGTAATGTTAGGTTGGGGGTGTGAGGGGCTGCCAGCTAGCGGGAGAGAGCACCTTAACAGATGGATAACAGGAAGTGGGGGCAAAATTACTTTACGCCAACAGTCCCACCTACAACT
This sequence comes from Adrianichthys oophorus, assembly GCA_036245035.1. Classification (NCBI taxonomy): domain Eukaryota; kingdom Metazoa; phylum Chordata; class Actinopteri; order Beloniformes; family Adrianichthyidae; genus Adrianichthys; species Adrianichthys oophorus. Next base: position 4,619,235 of record BSAI01000101.1, read on the forward strand.
CAAAGGCAAATTTCTAATGATCTCCTGCCGCTCTCCAGAAACTATGTCTTAGAAAATGACACAGGTTTTCTTAATTTTGGCTAAAAGCTGCATAATCATAATCAAAAGACCACTGGGATTGCTTTTACAATAGATCAAAAGATGATCTGAGTGGGACTTTAAGAAAAAACAGATAATATATATTGGGTCGTAATAACAAAAAAATATATATTTTATAGAATACTAAACTTGCACCAACACCTTCTCATCCAAACTCTCAAAGAGATGCATTATCACACCATCTCATGCTTCAACATGAAGCAAACAGAAATAAGGCTTCATAGAAAAATGATGACGTATGCAGTGGTGCTGCAAACTTTACAACAAGGTCAGATCAGAAAATATGAGACATCACACATTTCTCCCACCTCCAGATTCTCAAAAGTCAAGATGTTGAGTAGGAGAGCGATGTGTAGCTGAAAGTGCTCAGGAAAGGTTTGCACCCTGACAAGCACAATCTCTGCTCTTCAAGTTTTTTCAGAGCCCTTTCCGTGAATGAACGCTCAGACTCTAAGATAGGTTTTTTTTGCTACTTGGGGAGAGTATTTTATAGCAGTCATTAAAAAAGCACTTGGTCAGGGTCAGAAAATACAATTTCTTGCAGAAGTGTTGAACTTCTAAAAGCATAAATCTCATAATACTTGCTTAGTGGAAGCCAATTCCAACCTGCTTTAGAAACTGATGCAGCCTTATATAAAGCATCTCTCTCTCTCTCTTTATATATATATATATATATATATATATATATATAAAACTGTAATGCAAGTCTTTATTCCAAAAGTGAAGAGTAAAAGGCTGTATACTTTCTCATTTTGTTGGATTACGTTAAGTAGCTAAACAACATTAAAACAAGAGTTTAAAAACTGCAAATGACTGAGGTGAACAAGCCTGCCAAGGTAAATCCAGCACATCTTGTCAGTGGAAATGTAAACAATGTAATAGAAGCCTGCACCAGATTGTAATGTGCGTTCATGGATGGATGATCCACGACAAATTGTTTGTACTTACTGAAGCAGGGTTGCTCTGTTGGTCAGTTCAGGTTTCCAAACACATGCTGGCTCATACCGAGAAGACAAGCTCCAAATAGCACGACTCTGCAGCACCTTGATCACATTTATCTGGTTGAGGATGTCACCTGTGGCAAGATGTGAAATGATCAAATTCAAAACACAACCTCTGAATCTCCGAATGCCAAGAATTTAGCCAAGATTTATCACAAATTTAAAAAAGAAACATTTGCAGGTAAATTAGGGAGAACAATAAAGCACACTTCAGAGCAGGATGAAACAGGAAATGCCTCCTTGGATTTGATTGGTTGTTGCATTCTTTTTAGTCATTCATTTAGGTCAGTAGTTTTAAAGGACATTAGACCATCTGAGAAAAACAAAACACAAAGGTACATAACAGTCAGAAATTGATACTAAATGGGCCTTCCTTGACAATTTTTTCCTTGAAAAGAGGAAATGATGATTTCTTTAAAAATGCAGCATTAACACATCTTCTCATTAAGATTCTGTGACCGTGTCGAACCCATGTATTCCCTGAGCCCACTGCTGCTTCTCACCCTAATGAGAGAAGATAAAAGCACTGAAAGAGGAAAACACAGACAGAACAAGGTTTTATGATGTTTTTGTGGGGGGAAAAAAAGTGAGTTTGGGCTCGAAGCGGTGCCTACCAAATGAACCAATCCTGACTACAGTTGTTGCTGGGCTTTTGTTAAGGCAGGCTGTTAAGGTTATAGTAGCACTTTTACATGAGTGATGAAGATTAGAAGAAAGTAAAATGTTGGAGCTCACAATAAGGAATTTTTACCTCAAGTGGAGAAACACCCACCAGGGGATTTAAACACCACTTTTTGGTGCAAAAATGTGTAAAAATCATTGGGGTGGTGGGACAGACAATGGTTGTGACGGCCATCTAAACTGCTCAGTGTTTCTTACTATAACAATTATATTTAGTAAATCCATTTTGATTCTTAAAACCAAGTATGAATTCCAACAGTATAGTGAAATATACTGTATATGATGGGATTTCACAAATATTAGTGTCATCTGCAAATAGGTGCACACAGGGGGGTATCATCTGTCTACTCAATAGTGTTGCTTCAAGGAAACAAACCACATTTTCATGTCTCACCATTGGCCATTTGAACAAAAATCACTTTTTTTAATGCAACAAGTCATATTACTGTCCAATGGAATGATGTGCTGAAAGTGCTGTGACTTTAATTATAGGTGGAGGAGGTCTTTTTCTTTAAGGTATGCTAAAAAAAGAGCCCTCATCATAACAAGGTAAGATAAAGATCACTTTGTGAAGAAGTACTTTGGATAGATTTATATACTTTAAATATATATATATATATATATATATTAAGGCAACACTATGCAGTTAGTCAATGCTTCAGGTAACATAATACATTAGCATGTGTTTGTATAGATATGCATTTGTCAGCATTTATAGGATCACAGTCAATGTTTTTTTTTTACTTTATAATCTACTCACTTTTACAGGAAATGGACAAAAAAAAACTTTTATGGAAGGAGACCTAGAGAACTTTTAGTTTGGGAGATTTCCTCAAAAAGTGAGGACAGCAAAGTTTCAGAAAAAGACAGTGAGGAACTGGAAAATGGATTCCTGAATCAGATTTGAGGGATACTTTTAAGCTCAGGGTTCAGAAAGGGATCAGTTGGAACAGTAATTGTGTGTGTGCATGCATACTGGTCCTTTAATAATATTTATTTCTAATATAATTTTTATCTTTATTTTTTGACCAGAAAATGCAACACGGAACATAAATGTTTACATCCGATCAAATGCTTCCTCAAATTCCACATCAAGTTAAGATGATGGACCCTTGAGAAATGAATAAATTCAAGTATTTAGATATGTTTTGATGTTCCATGAAATGTTTACATAGTTTATTTGCTGTTTGTTTGTTACGTCATGTTTGTTGTATTGTCAAATTCAAATTAAAATACAACTGATTATCTGGTGTTTTCCTACCCTCGTCACACAGTGTTGCCTTTAAGCAACAAACCAATATCTGATTGGCGGGGTGAGAGGTGATCAATTTTAGGATTGATATTATATTAAGGTCCTCAAAGCGACCCAAAAAATGTCTAAGATATATTTTTAGAAGTCATGCTGTAGAGAGGTTGATTATTTGTAGTTAATGGGAAAAAAGTGAAGAAGTGCCCAGTTATTGTTAAATAATATCAGTTTAGCCGCGTTAAAATCTGTTTCCCTGTTACCGGCGACACCTGAATAGCAGACGCTCAATAACAAACCGTAACTATTTAACCTTTTACACAATCAATGTGAATCAGTTCATTCTGAAGTGGAGAAAAGCTACTGCATGTTAGTAAAGTGTGGCATAACAGCGCAAAGCTGCTTTTATCCCTAATCATCTGGAATGACCTTAAGTGCGTAAACAGTTGAATAGTTCCAGTAGTCCAAAAAATGTCAAAACTGAAGGTAATATCTGTCAAAAGTAAAAAAAAAAAAGGCTGATGAAAATCAAACCTATTAATGTGCATCATGGTTAATGTTTGATGATGTGTTTGTTTTCTTTATAACAATGTAAAGCTGGGAAGGAGGTAACAGTAAGCAGTTGACCTTAAGGAGATCTTCAATTATTACAATTTTGACAGTAAAATTATTTGACAGTTTTAATTTCAATCAGGAAAAGAACACAAGTTGACAAAATAAAAATTGAAAATAATAAATGATAAAAAATGGTAAGACGGTAATCTCTCTCATTCCGTTTTTAGACTGTAGGGTACACAGCCGTTCTGTGAGGTTACAGCTTGTTCTAATCGTACTGAAGTATCAGTTCAACCTTTACAATAAATACAATAATTTCTTATTGTATTCATTATAAAATAATAAAACTTTAGTTTGTTACCATTATTTCACTGTCCAAATAAAAAAAGGAATCCAATCAGACACTTTGCATGGACACAAAGCTTCAAATTTTCTCTGAAGATCGTGTGAGGTTTAGCACAGACAGAACTCTGTATTCTTATGCAAACCCAACTAATGTCAACTGAACATCTGTACTGCTCTTATGCAGTAAAAGAAGTTTGTTTCAGCAGACATAAAACCTTCTTAGGTTGCATTCTCTAGAATAGTCTTGTGGGATTCAGTTCTAATGACAGAATGTTATGCTATGTTCATACCAGCATTGGCAACACATGTTCATGCGTCCACTTCCAATAAAAAGGCTATGCCAAAGTGCGTATAGGTGCATTTTGGGAGATTCTGCGCTCAAAACTCGCATTATTTCATTGCTACGTATGTTTTTAGGTCCGTTTTCAGGCTCTACAAACAAAACGTGCTGCCATTGATGCATATTGAAGTTAAGACAGTTGCATTTTGATCAAACAGGGACTTGGACTTGTGTCGGGGAGGTAGTAAATAATCTAATCAGGGAGGCCAAACTAATAATTTTGGTTTGTGCCTGGCAAGAATTATTACACAAAGTCTATGGCATGTCAAAGAAGAGTTGTGAAAGAGCTGAAGAGAAAAGCCAGGAGCAAGATTTGCATGAATTGCACTGCCTTGGTGTTTCGCACCAGGCCTCTTCCAGCTGTAGATACATGTGCCACTATCAGGTCCACACCTAGGTATTTTGGTGTCTTTCTTGATGCCTTGCCTTTTTATCTCCAACGTTTTGGTGTTCTGTACTTAGTACTCCCAATCCCGTTCCCACTTTATCTTATTCTTTTTCTTCAACCCTTGATTCTAAAGTCCTCTCTCCACATCTTCACCACTGTTGTTCTGTTCTGTCCAGTCTTAAACACAACTAATATAATTAAGTCTATTGAATGCAAAAGGGGTTTGTACAAATATACAACTGGTTTGCCCAAGGAGTTTAGAACAGATACCAAATTTTAAAAACCAAATCTGTCAAACAAAAAAAACACCCTACCAAAGTGAATGTGCCCAATATACAGAATTATTTTGGCTTGCAGTAAACATTTTAAAGCACAGTGAATAGTGTGTGTTGTTCACTAACAAGTCTTGATTAAAAAAAAAAAAACTTTAGCAGCTTTGTGTAGTGCCACTTTTATTAAAACCTTAATGCCACGAGCACATAAACATGACCTATGCCTTTCAAAACAGGCTTAAGACCTTTAACATAACATCCTTTTATTTTCTGGGTTTTGATGCCATTGCACAGTCTTTAACCAACTCTGGGTATAAAATCTTGACTGTCCTTCATCTGAAGGACACAGTCATCTGACTGTGGAACTTCGTATATCTTACACAATTTAAAGAAAAGTCCTTAAGCGCAGATAATCAACACACTGTGGTGATTTGCAGGGCAAAAACACTGCTGAGAACAAGTTGAATAATTCAGCTGAACCATCTGAGTCTTTGTATTGCAAACACATCAGATTAGGACTTTCCAATTTTCTAAGACTGAAAATAACTTTGGATGCTTCTTTACAAGGTAAAAATATTTCTGGATCATTTCTAAAACCCTAACAGTAAATAAACGAGTTTGACATGTAATGAACTGCACCAGTCATGACCAAAGTGTTTTCGCAATTTTTTTTTCTTGCAGCGCCTTTGAGCAAAAATTGCCACAAACTCAAAAACTCACAAAAATGTGCACACACGTATTATCCAATAGAAATTAATTTTGGGCGTGGTAAGCAACGCCCCTCCCCCAAAAATGATAACATCACAGCGGACAAAATCAAAATCGTCAAAACAATCCATGGGGTAAAAATCTTCCGTGGGGCTCAAAAAAGGCCAAAATCCTCTAAAGAAATCTAAATACACATGCTGGGGATATCCAAAGAAAGTTTAACATTTATATGGGATGGCCACAGGATCTACGGATTGGCAGCCATGTAGTGTGAAATTTGGCCATTTTCACATTTTCCAACAATATGGAAAAAGAAAATGTGTTTGCGCAATATTCACAACGTTTCACACACATGCCACCAGATTATGTCTAAAACCACAAACAAAGTTGAGCTTTTACCACAGGAAGAGGCCACCAACTTGAATTAAAAAAAAAAAAAAAAAAAATCACCTTTAGTACCATTTACAAATTTAAATTCCCGTTAGGGGATTTCACTTTGTTGTCTAATAACTCTTCATGCATAATTGGGAAGGTACTTGGGTACTTTTTTTTTTTTTTTTTTATGAATTTGTCACACATACCTAAGGTAGAGTGAGGGGCGTGTAGCAGCTGTTCAACCAGTAAGGTCGGGTCAAAAGGAATGGAGTGGGCGGGGCAGGTTGCGCCTGCGGACCAACGTTGCTTATAGCTTTTATACTTCTTTTTTTTTTTTATTTGACACATTGGCATTGATATTAAGATGTTATGTGATGTTATGTGATGTTATGTTGTTATGTGATTCTGTCATAATCCAAGCGCCCTCTGCAGTGTGGGTTGTCACACAGCCACACAGATTTAGTTGTAGCAAAAAGGGATTGCCTAGAACACCACTGCTTTCACTCTGGCAACACATCACACTTAATGAAATTCTGGAGGCTGTAAGCAGCGTTTTCCCTCTCTTTGTAATCCCACCTACGTCGTTCTATGGGCCCACATAACCTTGTGCTGGGCTTTACATTGTTGGGGTGAAAACCGCTTTGAAGTTGTAAAAGTTCAAGCAGATATCAGACAGTTAAAAATTTGATCCCTGGTAATTGAGACACTGCTGTTTGTTTACGAGTTACGTAGGTCATCAGCAACTTTTATTATAGGTTGTAGTTCATGTAACAGAGTGAAACATGGCACACTGGATAAGGGAGTCTTTAAATATGAAAGCTTCTGCTTGTTTCCTTTTTTTATATCTCAGCCTCTCACCGTCATCCTACAGTGCCTTAAAACATCTGCAGGGAATGTTGGTTTTTGGATTTAACAAAACAAAAAAATTAATGAAGAAAAAGAGTCCTGCAATTTTAATTAACCAACTTATTTTATTCTGTTAGAATAGAATCATGCTACATCAGAATGATCAATCACAAAAATTTTCACATATAGGCACTCTATCAGTTGAGACAAACAGATGGAGCCTAGAAAGACAGTTTTGGCTCAGTGTATCACGTGTTTTTTGTCACTCAGTGAGGAATAAGACAGCACCACCAGCATTCTCTCTGTCTATCAATGAGCCCCTTCACCTCACAGTAAACATGAAGAAAGACCTGTATGGAACAATATGGGAAACTAAGACGTTATGTGATGGTAATTCCAAACACAACCCCAAGTCATAACCACACACATGCCATAGGACAGTGCCTGATTGATGTATGCCTTCATAATGACTTCATTCTTGACACCAGTTGTCAAATCTGTCTTTTCTTCTACAACCCTGTGGCTGGTTTTGTGGGACATACTCCATCTGGTTAGATATTTTCTGAGCACGATCCCCATACTCTTCCATTGTACGCACATGGGATGACAACACTGAAATTCAAACTTTGAATGAGCCACATATCAAGCTGTCAGGGGTACGTCTACGCATCAGTCTTTTTGAGCACTCAAGTATGCATGCATCACATGGGCAATGCATCACTCTTTGTGTTTTGTCATATCAGAGCAGCGCAAAAACACATCAGTCCAAAAAGGTTAAGACTGTTGGATTCAAACACACTCTGAATATGAAATACTTGAGAATAGAATATGATTTGGAACATGCTTTATTTTCCCTGAAATTCTACTCTTTATAATAACATGGCTTGACAGGGTAAAGTTCAATATGAAGATTACATTATATAATGTAAGAATATATGTATGGAAGTTGTTTTTTTTTTAAAATCATAATTAAAAGTAATATGCAATTCTCAATAGACAATTCAATTTGCAATTTGATCATGACGGGCTGCACGGTGGCGCAGTGGTTAGCGCTTTTGCCTCACAGCAAGAAGGTTCCCAGTTCAATTCCTGGCTGGGGGCTTAAAACAGTGTCATCAATGGGGAACCTTTCTGTGTGGAGTTTGCATGTTCTCCCCGTGCATGCGTAGGTTTTCTCCGGGTACTCCGGCTTCCTCCCACCATCCAAAAACATGCTTCGTAGGTTAATTGGTCTAAATTGTCTCTAGGTGTGAATGTGAGTGTGTGTGGGTGTGTGATTGTGGCCCCTGAAACAGACTGGCGACCAGTCCAGGGGTGTTCCCTGCCTTCGCCCATGAGTAACTGGGTTAGGCTCCGGCAACCCCGTGACCCCGAAAGGGATAAAGCGTTTTGGAAAATGACAGAATTAATTAATTTGATCATGACATCTAAAAAATGCATTTCTCAATTAACAATGTCATATGCAATTTGGCTTGAAATATGAAAATACATTTTGCAGTTTAGAATTCAGTTTTGAAACTTACAATTCAATATAATAATTTTAAAAATAAAATAATGAACAAAAACAAACACAATTGCATTTGAAATTGTTGTGGTTTTTTGATGTCATAAATCAAATGTTCGACTTCGACTTGTTAACGTGACAACGGGCCGCATCAAAAAGATCGCCTTCTGTGAAAAAGCAATCTTAAACTAAAAAAAATAAGAATAAAGTTCTAAAAACTGACTGAATATTTATGTCTTTTGTAAGTGATTATGTTTAAAATGGGATTGTTTTCGACGAAGTGTGCTTCAGAAATTGACGCACGCTGCGGAAGCCTGAATGAGTGGAAAACGGTTGATTTGCAAATGTGATTAATTTGCGTTAATATATAAACATGCACCTTTTTTTAAAATTAATCATATAAAATAATAATATTAACATTAAAGTCTATAAACGTGAACGTGTTAACATTGACACCCCTAATTCATTGAAATTGCAAAAAGTGCCCTCCTGGTGTAATGCATTTTCACTTGCGCTTTATGTAGGTCAAAATTTAAATTGAAATGCAAACTGTGAAGACGCTCATGAAGGCAGGGCCTACCACCTTACAAAATTTGCTCAATCCTTCACTTTCTTTGGTCGACCAATTAAAAATATTAAAAACTCAACTAACCAAAGGAATTAATTGGCATCTGAACCTAGAGAAGAGAATGCGCTATCTGCTAATGAATTAGCTTCTATGCTAATGACTCCAACTGCAACTGCTGTGTTGCAGCTCTTAAAGAGATTCTTTGGAGCACATCTTTAAGGCCGCTTTGTCCTTTGAGTCACTTGGTACAGAGCCACAGATCGAAAAAAAACAAGTAAATATGATAACAGATTATTTCCATTTTGATAATTTTCTGATCCTGAAGAAAGTTTCATTTTGAAAGAAACTCCCGGATCCTGTTCTCCACATCTGTCTTGGTCCCAACTTAAAGCGGCTGACTGCTAAGTTAGTAATCCAAAACTAACAAAAATCAAACAAAGAAATGTGTTTAGAATGTTTCTTTTGGGCAGAACAGAGCCAGTGAGGGAACTGAAGCAGAGCCTTCAACTTCAAAGAAAAATGCAGCTGCTTTTACAGACAAAACCAGAAGTCGTCCTCGACATACGGATTTATGGAGACAGTTGTTCTCATGTAGCAGAAGCTGCTCTGTGTAATAATATGTGGCGACTGACTCTCCATTATTTCACATACACAGTTAACAAAGTTGCCGACATGGTGGATTCACGTTTATTACTATATTTAGAAAATACAAGTTTTAGGACGGTTTTCATTAAATTTTGCTTATTTGTCCACTATACCTTAAAATTCAGAAGTGGCTAAAGTTAGCGTCTGGGTGTTAGCATCCACTTTGACGTTAAAGGGAAAAACTTCATCACAAAGGCTAAGTTCATACAGTTAGATTAACCTCCCATATGTATGTTTTTGTTATGATGTATAAGCATATATGTATTCATCTGCTTAGATCTAGATGGATACATTCTGGGAATAATGTAAAAATATCCTCATGCAGTATGCTTCAAAATGCGCTCTCACGATCAGACGTGAAGACATGAAAAAAGTTGGTTCCTACAAACAGAGGTGTTTGGAGCTGAGAGGAAGAAAGTTCTTCCTTCATCTATGTTGGGATTTACACTTGTATTATAGAGAGATCTCAAGTAGGAAGTTGGAGGCAGGATTTAGCTAAATTAGGGAGGTGGTAGGCCCCGCCTTGATGAGCATCAGTTTCCATTTCAAATGTAATTTTGATCTACATAGTGCTTGATGCTGTGCAAATGAGAAAGCATTAAAGAAGGGCGGCGCTGTTTGTAATTTCATTTGAATTGTAGCTCAAAAACAGCATATTATTTTATAATGCAATACATTTTAAGTTACTTTAAAAATAATTTTAAACAACAGTGTAGTGAAATGTCATTTTTGAATATAGTAAATTTCGAAACACATTTTCAAAATTAAAGGTCAAATTGCATCTTGAATTGTAAATTGCAAAATGCAGCCATTTGAATGATGACATTAAAAACCCATGACAATTTTAAAAGCAATTGATTTTGTTTTTATTCAATATTTTATTTTTAAAGTTGTCATATAGTATTCTAAATTTTAATATTGAATTCTAAATTGCATAATGTATTTTCATATTCCAAGCCTGAATTGCATATTAAATTGTAAATTAAAAAATAATTTTAAATTGCATAATCAAATTGCAAATTGAATTGCCAATTGAGAAGTGCATATTACTTTGAATTATGACTCAAAAAATGTCTTTTTTTTTTCCAAACATGTGAAATGTCATTTATATATTGATTTAAAATTGACAGAATTCATTAAAAAGTTCCATTTACTTGGTGATGGATCAAATGTAGTTTTCTAGTTAAACAATGCTCCATCAAAACAAAACTTTAAAACTCAAGCATAAAACTCCATCAAGTGTATATCATAATCCTCTTTTCTAATCGGGCCTGTTTTTTGTTAGGTTGGCAAATTATCTTTAAGAAATAAAACCACAGGAGCAACTCTCTTTGAAAAAAATCTTGAGAATCTTTTATGAAATTGGTGTAATCGGTTTGATGTCAGCACAAGTTAAAATGTAAGAACTGGTTGAATGAGCCCTCCAAACATGGGTTTTGGTTCACTTTTTCTCAAGGTCACATGGGAAATTTTAAGGGGTTGCTTGATTTTCTACTTCCTAAAAAATGAGTTTGCACTTTAAGCCCAAGCTATAAACGAGGCTTTTCAATAATATGAGGTCAAGGTGCCCCTGCGACAGACTGGCGACCAGTCCAGGGGTGTACCCTGCCTTCGCCCATGAGTAGCCGGGTTAGGCTCCGGCAACCCCGTGACCCCGAAAGGGATAAAGCGGATTGGAAAATGAATGAATGAATGAATGAATGAGGTCAAGGTAACTGCACTTCCTTTTCACACAAAACTGTCAACATTTGATCTGTGCACCTGACTTATGTAAAATATTATTGATCCATTCAAATGATATAATATTCCATCTGTCTCAACATCACTTCATTTTTTTTTCAATTAGAATTGTGAAGGACATACTGGAGCTCATTTCAGCACAGGTAGGATGCACCTTCAAAAGACTGTCAGACCCGTGAGACGCATTCATATTTGGCCAGAATGCTAATACTCAAATCTGCAGCTACATTTGACTGCTTTGACTGAATTTAAAGAATTCTCCTAGACGAAAAGTCTGCAACCTTCAACACTTAAAGAGACATTCAGGTTAATTTCTCTCTGACCACAACCCGACCAGAACCACAAATTAATTATTTTTTCACCATTTAAAAAAAATGAGACACTATCTACATTCATGTTATTGTCATTAAAATGAATATAAATAAAACTTTTTTTCATTGATAAAACAAATATTTTTTTTTGGAAAATAAAATAGTTTATAACTTTTGATAGAAGTTCACAAGGCGTCCTTCAGAATCAAACACACCTGTGTTGTGTCATTTAAGATCATCTCAACACAGCAAATGTAGTAGTAGGTAGTGTGATGTCAGCAGTGTAGCATAAAAAAAGACATCTAAGCCAGAAATATTTTAACCTAAGGGTGTATTCAGACTGGATACTTTGGATTCGCTTTAAGTGAACCAGAGTTCGGTTTCCCTGATAATTCAGAAAAAAATAAAAAAGTCTGAATTCACCCAAGCATACCCTGGTCTGGGACCAAGAACTGCTCTCTAACTTATCTTTTGATTTGGTCTCACTTCACTTCTAATCAGACTGAACTTGGTTTGCTCTAAAATACCTCAGACTGAATAGTCTGACCTCTGAGTGGAACAACTAAACAAAAACAGCCACTGCAGCCGGTCATTAGAGAATGAACTGAAAAGTGTACAGATGAATGCAGGCTCAATCAAACAAACTTTTAACGTGATATACATTGCGTCTCACACTGTTTTCCCTACAATCTGTCTGTCATAAACACCTATCAGCGCACCTTCTTAGCTGCCGTCTCCTTGCAGCATGTTTCTGTTGTACCAAAGTAGCAGTTAAAAGTGTTGTTCATGACGTTGATACAGACGTTCACAATTGATCAGCGAAATAAAAAGTTTTATTAAGAAACTATCCTGCCAAGGATTGCAAAGCGCAGGACTTTGCCTGTTGTTGCTTTGCCCTGCCCTTGTACTTCCTGGCCAATGACTGAAGAGATCTTTCGTCACATTGTTTTGTTTGCAGGCTTTATTTCGAAACAGAAATCTCCAGTAGAAGTCAGTCTGAATGCAGACTTCAGGTTCAGGACTCGATCTGGACCAAATTAAGCAGACTCTGTCCAGACTGATTAACTTTTCCAGTCTAAAAAAACGAATGTTAAATCAGAGCTAATTAAAAGACCCTTACCGTATTTTTTGGTCATGTGACGCACTTTAAATTCTTAAAATTCATTCCAGCATTTAAAGAGTCCACCTTATAATCTAGCGCGTCTTGAGTACATTGTTATGCGTACTGACCTCAAATTGATTTTCTGTAAAACACAGTGCTCAGAAATCTGTCTAATGTTCAACTTTGGTAAGCTACAAAGCTGCAGCGCTTGATGCATTGTTGGAGAATCATGTGAACTGTAGTTATGAACCTGGTGGAGTGGTCCATGTGTGCAGCTTTGTGAAGGAGCTGAATAAAGTTTGATAAAATGTTGGCGTTTAGTCCAAAAAATGTCTTGTTTATTAAGATTAAAAACATTTTGTTTCTGTTTCAACAAAAGAGAAACAAAGGAGAAGATAACGTGCTACGTGTGGCTCCGGAGCCTAAGGTTGCAAACTCCTGTCTTTGACTGTGAAGAATACTCGTAAGTGCACAGGGAAGTGATGCAGATCTTAAACAGAAAAGCCTGGAATCTAAATCAGAACCTTCTTGATGGGAAAGGAACATGCTAACTACCAAATCACCATGTTGTCCCTCTATATACAGTAAAACATTTACACATTTCTGGAGCCCTTTCTTACTGTCACCAGGTGGCTGACTGGAACGTAAAATCAAACCAGAACATTTCATACTTTAAGATATTGGCTTGTTGAAGACAAAAACGTATGCTTAGCATGAATTTGGAAAAATAAAATAAAAGATTGCTGCAAAACGTCACAGCTGAAAAACAGCATGTTTGTATATATGACATCTTCTTTTATATTTGCTTAATTACGTAAAACAGCAATTTAACCATTTTACACCAGAGATTAAGCTCTAGTCATTATATCCTTTTGACTATTGTAACTCTAAAACAGTTTGCTCTTTAAATTAACTGATTCTGCACAGAAGCAGTATTGCAACACTTTATTTTAGCAATGTGTTGGATATCAGTGCAACACCAATAAGAAAAGCAGATTTTTTTCCACGTTAGAATCAGCTGATTTATGTGGCTTGCATAAACCAGAAGTCAGCAACGTTTATGACATAAAGTGCCAATTTGCAATTTTCTCCTTAACAACTGTGGCATCACCAACTATAATTCAAACTCTATTGTTGTTCACCCTTCAGCCTGAGTTAGGCCGTTACATATGTTACATATGCAAAGATTTCTGCGACGCTGTAGTGAATCAGCTTTCACTGAGTTGCACAGGTGGTTAGGCAGAGGGTTTTATGCCGGTGCTCTTCCTGACACAACCATGTATATTTAAGACACAGGGAGACCCAGTTTGGAAGCAGTGCAGAGGATCTTGCCTAAGCACACTGACAGGATTTTACAGTGTCTTGCAAAAGTATTCATACCCCTTGAACTTTTCGAAGTGTCCTTGGGCAAGACACTAAACCTCACATTGCCTCTGATGGAAGGTTGGCAACAGTGTTCGGCAGCGGAGCCACCGTCAGTGTGTGAATGTGTGTATGAATGGGTGAATGGGTCAGTGACTGTAAAGCGCTTTGGGCCTTCAACGAAGGAAGAAAAGCGCTATATAAACACACGCAATTTACCATTTTCCACATTTTCTCACATTATGAGCACAAACATAAATATATTTTATTGGAATTTTATGTGAAAGACCAACACAAAGCGGTACACACTTGTGAAGTGGAAAGAACATTTTACAAGAGTTCAATTTTTTTTTACAAATGAAAAACTGAAAAGTGCAGTGTGCAAAAGTATTCAGCCCCTTTTCTCTGAGTGCATCCAGTTGTCTTCAGAACTTGCTTGATGATTGGTGACTGATCAAATGTTGACTTAATGACTTAATAGAGTCCACCTGTGTGTAATTTAATCTCAGTCCACAAATCCAGCTGTTTTGTGACCGTCTCTCTGGTTTGTCAAGAGAATATTGGGGAGAAAACAGCATCATGAAGTGGAAGGAACACACCAGACAGGTCAGGGATAAAGTTGTGGAGAAATTTAAAGCAGGGTTAGGCTAGAGAAAGATTTGAACATCCCACAAACCACTGTTCAGTCCATCATCTGCAAATGGAAAGAGTATGGCACAATTTTAAACTGACCTAAACATGGTCATCCACCTAAACTAGCAGACCGAACAAGGAGAGCACTGATCAGAGATGCAGCCAGGAGGCTCATGGTGACTCTGGATGAACTGCAGAGATCTACAGCTCAGGTGGAGGAATCTGTCCATAGGACAACCATCAGTTGTGCACTGAACAAATCTGGACGTTATGGAAGAGTGGGAAGTTCAAGGGGTATAAATACAAATACTCTTGCAAGTGTATGTAAAACACTGGATTTATTACAACGTTTTAATTGCACCATGGCAAACTGAAGATTTTATTCTACGATGCGCAATAATTTAAATCGCCCTTAAATGAAGGCTGACACAGAAACTAATAGACTTTGTGTGAAACAATAAAATTTTATTGAAAAAAGGCTCAGCGTTTATATGGGTGGGCGCAGTCACAGTGACAGCGCTGCAGGACTGGACCCTTTTCTTATGATGCCACAGGGAAACAAATATTATTGTGAGAAAAGATTAAAACTCTATTCCAATTCGAAAAATACAAACAGACGACAGATCAAGTGCTCATTGTTGTCACACCCCGGCGTGCCACTGTCTTTCCCTCAGTTGGCACACGAGCCCTAGGTTGCTGACCCCTGCCATAAACGGTCGAGGAATTACAGTACGTCAAAGAGTGTGTGATGTTTAGGTATCCCTGGCAACATCTCCGGTGTTGACGGGTTACCACCTAATGCCTCTATGCACTTATTTTGCCGGCCTTCCTTGGATGTTACATATGCAAAGATTTCTGTGACACTGAAGACAACCTTTTAAACAAAAGCTCAATTTTTTTTTAAACCAACTGCACTTTAAACTAACCTGCTTTTACAAGGATGTGGAGTGAGACTCTAAGAGGTAAAGGCTAACCTGTTGCTACATCTTTGTTTAGCTCTGCGGCACACAGCGTGTGCATTAACCTCAGTGGGCCTTTTCTTATATAATTCATGTGTGACCCAGCCGTATAATACAGAAAAAAATAAATGTTTGTTTTTTGCAAATCAACAGCCATTTTATCATAATCACAATACTTAAGAGTTGAATCAATTCTTGATGCACAGTCTCTAAGGAGGAATCTGGCTGGGTGTGGATTTTAGAGCACAGTGCTGCATCTAACTCTAACTGAAATATTAAAAAGATGTGCATTTCTCTCTCCTTTTTTATCATTTGTAAATAGGCAAGGGAAATTATTATCTAACGTAAACTGTTAGGTGACCTACATGCACTTAATGATTGCAAGTAGGTCTGCTGAAATGAATGCCAGCATAAAACTGTTTTATTTTAAATCAACTTAACGCACCCCAACCAACCAATGATAAATAAATATACCTTTTCAAACTCCCTTTGGGACAAAAAGGTCAATTTTATGATACCTCCTCTAAAAAAAAATATGATTTTGTTTTTCTGATGGGCTTTGATAAGGATGATGCTTTAGCATAGTCCCTTTTGGTGAATTATTGTTTAAAAGTAGTTTAAAAAAAAGGAATGTTTGAAAAACAAATAAGCTCAAAAAACTTCCAGCTTGGGCAATACAGAGCCTATGCATTGATGTGTTTATGAAAAAAAGGGGGCAGAATTACTTTGTTTACTAAGAAATTGCAGTTTAATTGAGACTCACAGTATCACAGTGCTTTTAGCAAAACAAATTAGGAAAAAAAGCTCTGCATGGATGTTGCCTGTTATTTAAATACAGCTATTGGAAAAAAGAATTGTCATTCAATCATAAGGCTGTAATTAACAAGACAAAATGATGAAAATAATGGTCATTCACCAAAGGCCTGAGCAATAAAGTTGCAGAAATCATGCAAAGCCCAAGTCTTTGCTGTTGTTTCAAAAATTCTAAGCCTAGTTTTTGGCAAATATAAAAATATTACTAGGTATCTTAGCAGTAGAAAATGTTTCCTTCTGCAACGTTCACACTGACCTCAGTAACGTGCGTTCAAGCAGCCACTTTCAATGACAAGTCCATGTTCACATGTAGATGCGTATTTTGGCTTCTGCATTCTAAACTCTTGTGTTCATGCGTCTCTACGTAAGTTTTAAAGATCATGTCCAGGCTCTACATACAGAACAGGTGGCCACTGAATGCAAGTTGCAGGTTGAACCAGGTCCAAATTTGACCATTCAGGGACTTAGATTTGGTAGTGAGGTATAGATGGAGTTCCTTTTAATTCAAGGAAGTGCCAACTGTTTGAAAACTGATCCTGGAGGAGAAAAAAGAATTGCGGTTTGGAATAGAGCTATGAAAGAAAAGCCTTGACAAGATTTGCACTGTTTTGGCATTTTGCGCCAGTCCAGTGTGAACACCATTTGCTAAAAGTTAAAATGTTTAGCGCGGTCTTCAGCGTGCGACCCATGCCCTGTGTGAACGAACATACCATTAGAACAAAATGGTGAAACAATCCTGCCAGAAAATTGCCTTTCAAACATCTGACCCTGGAGCTTTAGCATTTTACATTCTTTGGTCTACTCGAACTCTGTAACTGTTTACGAAATGAATATGTTGCAGAGAAAAGCAGTTTTGCGCTATCATGCAACATCTTACGTTAGTAATGTTAGGCATTGCCGGTGTTAAAGTGTTAAGAGACCACAAAAAATCATGTTATTTGAACAAAGAAGGAGGGAAAAAAGGATTTTAACAAACTACAATTTTTGATAACAACCAACTACTTTAGTCCCTATAGTCCCTGAGCCAACCATGACATTCTGTCTTCTGTATACTCTTTCTATACAGTCATTTTAAATGTGTGTGTAAGTAAACCCATTTGCTTAAACTAAAGTTTGGTTTAAACTAAGGATTAGAACAGAAAAAAACAACATCACAACATTTTTTTAAACCAAAAGATTTAAGATGTTACAACTGTGCAGTGACAATCCAAAATTAAAACAGATCAAATTGATGCTCCACAGTCAATATAGAGTTCTGCACGAATGAATAAACTAACATCATGGGAAAGTAAGAATAAATGGGCCAGAAGGCAACAAGAAAATACTGAAGACATACTTGGCTTATTACACTTTTCCCAATACTAAAATATACACAATTAGTTATTATTCTAACGTTTTATCAACCTTTTACAATGTAGTGACAACCAAATAATGATGTATTTTAATGATGCATTGACAGAGGGTGGGCTCTGCTGGGAGAATGCTGCAAATCAGAGCACATTGTGGAATTGTTTAGAGGTTGAAAATGACCCAAATGCAGTTTTATTTAGGGACAACAGTTTAACTGGGGTAAAAAAGATGGCAACAGGTGTTCTACATGGAATTAATGTTGATGCTATTTAGAATTTCTGCTAGATCCTGGGTCACAGCCTAACCCTAACCTGGCAAAAACTTTCAAAGTGTGATTTTCAAACAAATGGTAAATATTTCAGAACGTGCATAATACTTCCAATGTCAACACACAAAAACTAGGATGAAATTTTTTTGTATGACTTTAGCATCTTTAACTTAGCAGTCTTTTATCATATTTGGACTTTAGTCAGCCACTTCAAACCTGTGAACTAAGAGACCAAAGCAACATTTACACAAGAAAAAATATCCAAAAGTAAGTGAGAACGTACAGCATGACAGGCTGCTGCATCCCAAAGAAGCTGTATTTATAGCCTCATTTGCATGCAAGATGTATGAGGAAACTGCACACAGTAATTGCCTGTGCAAGTTGAGTCCTTCAGTGACACACACAAGATGGATTGTGAGTGTGTATGCTTTATATATGCAAGGCTTACAACACATCTAAATTTCCAAAACTCTTTGTTGTTGCACAATCAGATTAGGCAGAACTCTGAGATGAAACTTGCATAAAGAACCAAAGCCTGAAGCTTCTTTCTGGTGTAATAAAATGACCCAAGTTAGGCAGTATCTAAGCTAGGTTATTTCTCCAAAACAGACTTTAAAAACAAACGTACTTATTTGTGCATCTTTTTCTTCCTCCCATAAAAAAATACTGTATACTTCCTCTGCCCTGGAAACACAAACTGATACCTATTTGTTCGATTTTGCTTTTGGCCGTTCTCCACACTCCAAGAAACTCTAGATTAATGAGGCACACTGCCCCCAGCTGAAGAGCGATCATGCACACAGGTGGTGTTGCAGAGGCGAAACCTCTCTTCCTGGTAGCAGGTCAGCTCTCCACGACAAAGGCTGGCATTTTTAAAGGTCAGCCCATGCAGTGTGAATTTGCACCAACCCCTGCATCTTATAACTTTGACTCACTGCAGACGGCCTTTACTTTATATTAGTTATTTATTTATATTTGCACAATACTTATGAGTAAATACATTTAAACTGTTTAGAATTTAAAAAAAAATCTATGAATTATGAAGAGGTCATAGTTGGTTCATTTGGTCTTAACACAGACAAACATGATTCACTGTCATTAAATTAATTAACAAAATTGAATTTTTTGTACAATTAAGGTCTTTAAGATCATTTTTGATATTTGATCAAAATAAAACATTAAAAAAGAAAACACCAAAGGTTTAGTTAGCCCTGTTGTCTTTTAAACTAGGAGAAAGCTTTTTCTTCCTATTAATGCAGATTCTTTACCATCACTTGATTACCGTATTTTCCACACTATAAGGCACATTTAAAGCTTTACTTTTTTTTTTTTTTTTTTAATGACAAAGTATCTATTAACCTGGAGCACCCTATAAAGGGATAGATTCTGGTAGTGCTTCATGATGTTTAAGTGATTTTGAGAGATAGCCTTCATGCTGCTCCCTGATTGGGTGTTATTGTGAATATGCGTAATGTGTTTCAGTGTCGGACTGTGTTTTTTTTTTTTCTTTTATGTGCACCTAACAAGGCTGGGAGTTAGCTAAGTCCCAGAAAGATTAGTTTTAGCAGCATTAGTCTGTATTTTATGTGTTACAAACAAGGTTGGAAGTTACAGTGAACCGGGAAATGCAGCTAATGTGTAGCTGCGTCACTGTTTTTTCTTTAACGTGTTCCTAACAGCATTAGGACTTAGCATTCTCAGAGTACCTTTCGTTTTAGCAGTCGCTGTGTGTTTTTTTCATGTGGCAAATAAGGTTGGGAGTTACAGGTATTATTCATATGTTAAGGTGACTAACGTGTAGCTAGTTACAAACAAATTCAAGAGCTATTGTGAATGCAGTTAATAAAGTCTGAGAGACTGATGGACTTATCTCTGACTCTGTCTTGCTTAATGCACCTTATAGTTTGGTGTGCCTTATACATGACATATGCTCAAAAATACACCATTCATTGACAGTGTGCCCTATTGTGTGGAAAATACTGTAGTTTTTGTGACAAAGGTCCTTATGAAGCGTTGCAATGTTAGGTTTTGCCACCAGTTTGGAATAATGGGGCATATTTACATACAGTAAACAAACAAAAAAAGTCCTTGATTATCAAAGACATTCTGCTTAGTTATTCTCTAGTTTGGTTCCCATTGCTCCTATGAGCCTGACTGTCACAGATGATGTGTATTGAGCAGGTGATCTATTTTTCCGAGAGTAAATGTGTTAATGATTTAAATGATTCAATTCATCAAACAAATATCTATCTGTCAAAAAATGTATCCCAAAACTATTTCATTTTGCTTACTTTCTAAGTGCTACTGTTAAAGTGCTAAAGTGCTGTAAAAAGTATTGCGGTTGCATTACACACCTCAGCAACTCCACAGATGTATGAAGGCCCGAGTTCATGGTTCTGTGTTCAAAGGATACAATTAGGAAAGGACCTGCCTGTGTGCATTGCAGGAACACAGTTAATAGATGGACGGTAGCTCAGGTTATTCCCCATGTCAAAATCATACGAGAACAGATTAAAATGAGTTTAGGAGGTTCACATTCAATATTGCAAATATATGCGCTCAATATTATGAGGGCCTCTCTGAACTTCTAGAGGTTACAATCACTTGGTGAAAAAAATGCAAAGTAAATGTCAGAAGAAGCAGCAATTTTTACCTGGAAGCACAATGCATTTAAATTGAGTCCCAGAAAGTTTTGGTTCAATTTTTAGAAATTTAGAATGTAAGTCATGTAAAAATTGTAAAACATGTCGCAAGCTACCACAAACTTAATTTATAATTTTTTAGCACATCAGGACTGCCAAGCTGTAAATCATATGACAGTTATGATTTTAAGTTTGAGGGACACCCTAAATATCTGGCCTAGGCTGTGAAACTGAGCCGAACGAGCAATTTGGGTAATCTGAAAACAGCAATCTCAAAAAAAAATTAGACATTCAAAACATGCAGTATGTGGCAGAGGGAACAACACCGTCGATGGACCGTTTACAGCTGTTGTTCTCCGTGTCAAGCGAACAGAGTATTTCGACACGCACTACATATCACGACTTCAGCAGCAAGAAACTTTAAAAAGTATGTGTCAATTAATCTGTGGGCCCATATAGAGCCTAACTTTTCAGAAAACTTTTACACTCTTATGTCTAGGCATGTCTTATGTCTAGGCAGTCAAAATTAAAACAGTCGAAAAACATTAGCTGTAGTAGCCGCTGTATTCATAACACCTGTCACTCCCAACCTTGTTTGCAAAACAAAAAAAAAGACTGGTACCACTAAATCAAACGTTACTGTGACCACACTTACTCCCAACCTCGCAAGTGACAACTAAAAACTAAAAAAAGTTCAACATTGCGAGATGTTAGCCACATTAACCACGCTAGCAATAAAACCCAACCTTCTTTGCAAAAACAGACTGACATTCTGAAAGAGTGCTGTGTTCCTCACCAAATCACTTTGACACCAGCAAACACAACCAGAATAATCCATATGTAAGGATCTCCAGAAAATAGAGTGCACCATAGTTTTATTTGAAAGAAATTAAGTCCTTCAAGTGTGCCTTTTTCAGTGCGAAAAATTCAGTACACTTATCACTGAACTCAGGGTCCTGCTTGGGGTCATAGGTCACATCAGGTTAGTTAAGTTATTTTTTTTTTCTCACCCCCTAAAGCCCAGTGTAGCAATTTGAAGCAATGTTGAGAGTTATACACTATTCTGTTTATCAGATGATGAAAAGTGTGCACATTTTCAAGCTTAGTGTGTCCATCCATCCATCCATTTTCTTCCGCTTATCCGGGACAGGGTCGCGGGGGCAGCAGTCTAAGTAAAGATGCCCAGACTTCCCGCTCCCCGGCCACTTCCTCCAGCTCCTCTGGGGGGACCCCGAGTCGTTCCCAGGCCAGCCGAGAGACATAGTCTCTCCAGCGTGTCCTGGGTCTTCCCCGGGGCCTCCTCCCAGTGGGACATGCCCGGAACACCTCCCTAGGGAGGCGTCCAGGGGGCATCCGAACCAAATGCCCGAGCCACCTCAACTGGCTCCTCTCGATGTGGAGGAGAAGCGGCTCTACTCCGAGCTCCTCCTGGGTGACCGAGCTTCTCCTCCTATACATGGGCGCTCACTTAGAGCTCAGTGTGTGTTATAGTCAAATAGTTTTGAGTCAAATGCCAGCTCAGATGAGAAAGACAAAGGCCTACATGGATCGAGTCGTCTACAAATAGGTGCATCAGAATGGAGTGAAGACACTTACAAGCTTTTTCAAAGGTCTTTTTTTTCCCTGATTCACAATGATTTGAATAAAGAAATACTCAGAAATGCAATTGTAAGCTTACATTTCTGTATATATGTCTGTCCTCTATTTTGAGAAAAAAGTGAAAAAGACCAAAAACAATTTTTATCTGAGTGAGTCCTTAAGACATATGAAAAGCTGAATCCAGACCATAAAAATGAAAGAATGGTGCTTCTACACAACAGAGCTCGTGACTTGGTTACTACTGAGGAGTTTCATGTTGCTTCCTGTTAGATTAAACTCCTGCGATTGGACCTTCTTTGAAACAAAACAATTCAAACTCTACTCCCCTGGTCTCTTGAGCTCCTAAACCATCTCCAACGAGTTTAGACATTTTAAAGCTAATCTTGATTTGTTTTTGTTTGCAAACACATTTATGGAATCGCACTCTAAAAAACCTAATATCACATTGCATGTGAGGGCTAGTCCTGGGAAAAGTCATCACTTCCAGCACACCAACATCCTATTTCTGTTATTCCCTTTTGGGATCCATCATGAAGCTACAGCAGAAGCTCCCCCAGAGCAAAAGAGGCTAAAGCAACACCACTGTCTTAATAATACATGAACATGTAATTTAAGACAGTGCTTCCCAACTTTTGTTTCTTCTTTTGATCCCCTACTTACCTCATTACAGTGTACATGTGAGTTGTAAGCTGTTTAATCCAACTGGATAAGCCTTACAGGAGGAGGAGGGGAATTTAATATTCACTGCATTCTCCTTCAATGTGGACACAACTCTGTATAGGATTTAACCTTTCAGGAGCTGCAGGCAGGAGCTAGGAAGTACAAGTGGAAACACAATCAAACATTTCTACTTTATGACTTGGTTTGCTTAATCAACAACTTGACTGAGTGTCAAGTGAGTGTCACTGTGAGAATCCATGGAGTGTGAGTAACAACAGCAGATGGCAAATTTTGCATACTTTTGAACATATTTGCCAACATTTGGGTAAATCTGGGCTAAATGCAGCAGGAGTTTCCACCAGCTCGTTTAATGAGCTTTTCAGGGTTTCTATTTTCCAATGGTTATCTTTTCTCCGAGGTCATGGACAGGCTTGCCACTGCTTTTACATGTCTGCCATGTGTAGTAAAATGACGTGCTGTGGGGGGAAAAAAAAGACACCTATAACTTGTTTTTCAGCTTTTCCTCATATAATGTAGGTTGTGTATTTCAAATTAGTTGTTATGGCAGTTTTTTTGAGTCATAATTCATAGTAATATGCAATTCTCAATTCACAATTCAATTTGCAATTTGATGATGCAATTTGAAAATGCTTTTTTTGCTATTTTTGTGTCAAAATTCAAATGAAATTGCAAAAAGCTGCCCTCCCCCGGTGTAATGCATTTTCATTTGCATTACATCGCGCTGTATGCTGGTCAATATTCAATTTGAAGTGCAAACTGTCAGACGCTCATTAAGGCAGGGCTCACTACCTTCATTAATTCGATAAATACCGCCTTCAACTTCCTACTTGAGACACTACGGGACAGTATAAATGGAAGAGCTCTCTTCCTCTCGGTTCCAAACACCTCTGTTGTAGAAACCAAATCTTTTCCGCGTCAGATTGTGAGAGTGCATTTTTAAGCATACTGTATGAGAATATTTAAATAAGCAAAATTAAATGAAAACCGTCATAAAAATTTTATTTTCTAAATATAGTAATAAACGTGAATCCACCATGTCGGCAACTTTGTTAACTGCGTGTGTGAAATAATGGAGAGTCAGTCGCCACATATTATTACACAGAGTGATTTCTGCTACATGAGAACAACTGTCTCCATAAATCCGTATGTCGAGGACGACTTCTGGTTTTGTCTGTAAAGAGCAGCTGCATTTTTCTTTGAAGTTGAAGGCTCTGCTTCAGTTCCCTCACTGGCTCTGTTCTGCCCAAAAGAAACATTCTAAACACATTTTATTTTTTGTTTTTTGTTAGTTTTGGGCTACTAACTTATGGGACCAAGACAGATGTGGAGAACAGGATCTGGGAATTTTTTATTTTTTTAATGAAACTTCCTTCAGGATCAGAAAATAGCCAAAATGGAAATAATCTGTTATCATATTTACTTGTTTTTTTCTGTCTGTGGCTCTGTACCAAGTGACTCAAAGACCGGGATTGGGGACCACTGTCTCAAAGGACACAGTGGCCTTAAAGATGTGCTCCAAAGAATCTCTTTAAGAGCTGCAACACAGCAGTTGGAATCATTAAACATAGAAGCTAATTCATTAGAATATAGCGCATTCTCTGCTCTAGCCTCAGACGCCAATTAATTCCATTGGTTAGTTGAGTTTTTAACATTTTTAATTGGTTGACCAAAGGAAGTGGAGGATTGAGGAAATTTAGGGAGGTGGTAGGCCCTGCCTTTATGAGTGTCTGACAGTTTGCATTTCAAATAAAATTTTAACCTAGATAAAGCGCAATGTTATGCAAACGAAAATGCATTACACCAGGATGGCACCGTTTGCAATTTCATTTGAATTAGGAGTGTCAATGTTAACGCGTTCACATTATTAGACATTAACGTTACTATTATTTTGATTAATTAAAAATTTAAATTAGTCAATTTCTGAAAAAGCACACTTCGTCGAAAGCTAGGCCCCTCCTTGATGAGAGTCTGACAGTTTGACTTTAAAATTACATTTTGACCTACATAAAGCAGAATATTATACAAATGAAAATGTATTACACCAGGAGGGCACTGTTTGCAATTTCATTTGAATTCTGAAACAAAAACAGAGTGGCATTTTACAATACTACAGATTTAAAGTTACTTTAAAATGAATGTAAAGCAAACTGTGCATTGAAAGTCATTTTTAAGTATTGTATAGTAAACTGCAAAATGCATTTTCAAAATGAAAGGTCAAATTTTGTATTGAATTGTAAATTACAAAATGCAGAAACACGAATTATTACATCAAAACCCATTAAATTTAAAATGGTTTTGTTTTTTATTCAGTATTTTATGTTTAAAGTTGTCATATTGAATTGTACATTTTAATGTTAAATTCTAACTTGCAAAATGTATTTTCAATTTAGAAGTCTTATTTGCATATTGAATTGTAAATTGAAAAATGCATTTTCAAATTGCAAATTGATTTGTCAATTGAACATTGCATATTACTGTGAATTATGAATTAATTCAATAAAAGCGTGTCCACCAACTTTCCCTGTGCTCAGCCCATTTTCTGATGCTATTTCCACCATCAGTTAAGGGGGTGGGAGTTGTGAAAGGAGTTGGGGGCATTGTAAGTGTGTGAGGGTGGGGTTATATTTTTATGGTCATGCTTGATATATAACTGTTTTATGTTTGATTATTTTAGTGTAAAGCAATTTGTGTTATGGTTCATATGAAAAGTGCTATACAAATAAAGATTTATTAATTAATTGATTAAAAAAAAACAGCCATACGTTTTACCAACACCAACAAGTTTGCCAAGACAAAAACATGACCAAAAACTCTCTTGAAGAATAATTCAGGGCCTTTGCAGCCTCTGTATACTTAAAATGAATTAGAGTTGCGAATGAAATATGGCCCGCAGGTGCTACCCTACCCCTGCCACCCCCTTTTGACCCGCCCTCACTTGCTGAGCGGCTGCTACACACCCTTCACTATATCCTTTTGCCCCTGCTACCCTGGTCAGAGCTGCAATATAACAAAGAAAACACAAAAAAAAACATACACCTTTTTTCAAAATGGTGACTTTTTTGTTGGTTTTCTTTCCATTGCAACAGTTTTATGTTTTGGGGTAACGAACAGGTCGATGATATTCTTAGACTAATTGGCAAAAGTGCATTTTTGGGTTTTCTTGGCAACAGAAGTTTTTGTTAACCATGCCCATATTACAAATATATTTATATCATATCGTTTTGATCAGCTTGAGCTAGGCATTCATGTATTTAATTTTCACAATATTCCAGTGTGAGCAACAGGGGACTGCCACTCTTGTAAGCTTTCCACGTTCACACCATTCAAAATCTACACTTCTAAATCCAACAGTTTTTTTTTTTTTTTTTTTTCAAGTAGCTTCTCAACTATGCTTGAGGAGTTAGGAGATGATAGATTGAAACCCATAGGAGGAATTCAAATTTGTAGCTGGTGCTAAAAATCAAGATGACAGCTGCTTCCTGAGGTCCAAGGTGAACAAAACCTTAGATTTAACCTTGTGACTTGTGTGTAAAATTTTGTCAAGATCACTCGAAATTAATGTTTTGCTTTCTTACATTGTGCGAAAACGGGAAGATCATCAAATTTCAACTTTGCCGCAACTAGCCGTAGTTCCTGTGGCTATCCCATAATAATTTCAAAAACATATATTAGAAAGCGCCGACATGAATGCTTTGGTTTTGTCAGTGGATTTTGGCCTTTTTTAAATGTTGTTTTAGCCACCATAGCAGATTTTTTTCTGCATGCTTTTTGTTTTTGACGATTTTGTCTTCAGTGATGTCATCACTTTTCTTGAGAGGGGGTTGTTCAAAAATGCCCTTAATTCATGTTCACTGGGTAGTAGGTTCCTGCAAATTCTATTGAACTTTCTAGTATGAGTCAGGGGTGACTTAAACGTAAGTAAGAAAGAAAAATGGCATAACCACTCTGGTCCTTGCAGTTCAGGGCTTCTGCGGGACATACATCTTTTCTATTCTGCTTTGATGCAAATCAATGCATTCTTATAGAAAGGTTAGAGTCTAGAACCAGAGAAATCATTTCTGTAATTTCCCAGTAATCATCTCCCATCCCCTTAGATTTGTCTCACAATTCCCGAGGCACCCCTTTGAGCTACTGTTCAAGAAGATGGGTTACTTCTATTGATATAGCTTAACTGACAAATCAATGCTGCATTAATGAGACAGGAAATATATTCTGTTTTAAGAGCAGCCAATAATCTGATAATACATGTTCTCCATCTGGACTACTCAGCCCTTTTTTCAGTTGGTCAAACAGAAAATTGTGAAGCAGCTTTCTGACATAAATCCCTGATTCCCAAGGTGCCATTAACAAACTGGCCTGCATATTACACACATAGTTGCTGCTTTTTCTGTGTCACATCTGATTAACTTTTTCAAAAACTGCATCAAAAATTCCATTAAAAATTAATAATGCTGTCAGTCAGTGAAATACGACTGAATTGCTTTGTCTCCCTTTGATGAAAGTAGGAATGTTTGTTGAGAATGTGCCGCATTATCCCTCCCGAAAGCTGTAAATCCAGCTGCTGACGGTGAAAAACAAGATGCTGAGGCACAAAAATACCAGAAACACCCCAGAGAGACTTGAATGAGGAAGCAGGGCTGGCTCTAAATTTAGCCCTAGCATCAGCATGGAACACGCTCCTCTGATGATGGTAGTGATTATGGAAGATGTGAAAAGTTGCGCCCTATTTGCATGACGCAAGACTTTTGTTGTCTTCCAGCACAATATATGAGCCGATCTGCTAACTAGACGGAGAAAAACATGTCCCGCTATCTGTAGCTCTTTTGATCAATAAAACATGACAGATTTTGTCGGCAGTCACTCAGACTTGCTGTTTGTGTCGTATGTGCTTGATGACTGAAAAAGGAAGGAATATATTTCAGCACTTTCTCTTTTAAAATTATGTGTGTTTTTTTTTTTTTTTTTTTTTTTTTTTTACTTTTTGGAATTTTTATATGAAATCTCAAGGGAATTGTGTCAGTACAGTTCTAGGGATCAAAAAGGAGATATTCTCTGTCCTTAAATGCAGGCCACAATCTGCATATGACACGTTTATTGTTAGCTCAGACAGATCTATTAAAAAAAAAGTGCATTACACTAGCTCTTTTCCAAATATTTCTGGAGTTTGAAGACCCACTCAAATAAAAATAGTTTTCTTTTAGTGTTTTTACCATTTTATTGAGGGATTTTTCTCATGATGGAGGACATGTTGTTCACCTTTCAACGTATCCCATCAGGGGTTTCCACATTGGCAGGCCACAAGTTCAACTCTATTTCAATGCATGCAGTTGTAGACAACTAGATCCAATAACATCTTAATTTTCCTTATCCAAGCTGACATCTGGCACAAAACTGTATGCTAGATAGTTCCAAAATTGCTTGCCTTTTTTTGTTACACCACTAATGTTACCCTGAGGTTGTGAAGGGCTGTAAGGTAGCAGGAGAGAGTGTTAACAAAGTGATGATGGGAAATTAGCACTGGCCTACTCCATGACAACACTCCTGAACACAACTCAGAGGTGAATTATCGATGAACTTGTGCTGCTCTGCAGAAACGATGTCCTAAAAATGTGTGTATTTTTAGGGTGTATTCAGGATGGAAAAGCCTGTTGGTCCGGACCGAGTCCTAATCAAGTCCTGAACCTTGCACTTGATCTATATTCAGACTACCTTTCAACCGGACATTTCTGTTTTGAATCAAGGCTTGTAAACAAAAACATGAGACCGAAGATCTCTTCAGTCACTGGCCAGGAATTACGAGGGAAGGGCAATGCAACTAGAGACAAAATCTTTGGAAGTACTTAGCTTTGCAGTTGTTGTCTTGATAGTTCACTTAGTCAAACTTTATATTTCGCTAAGCAGTTTTGAATATTTGTTCCAGTTGTTTCAAGCATAGAGCCTATTTAGACTGAGAAAAACTCAGAGTGAACCAGAGCTCAGTCCGATTGGAAACGAAGTGAGACCACCTCGAAAGATGGGTCAGAGAGCGGTTCTTGGTCACAGATAACGGTCCGCTTGGGTGTTTTCAGCCTGAAAATTTGTTTCAAATTATCGAAGGAAACAAACTCTGGTTCACTTTAAGCCAGGGGTGTCAAACTCCAGTGTCCTACATGTTTCCAACCTGCCTGCCGTTGAAGCTGCTTATTGGCTAAAGACACCTTATCCAGGTAATCAGCAGCAAGTGAGGGGGGATTTCTGGAAAACCAGTTGGAGGCTGACCTTTATGGACTTGAGTTTGACACTTCTGCTTTAAGCAAACCACATGTCCTATCTGAATGCACCCTAAATTTTGATTTAAAACAGCATAATTATAATTATAAAACCACTGGGAATGCTTTCACAATAGATCAAAGAGTGGGATTTTAACTCTTGATGTATAGGGAAATGAGGATGTTTTAAACGCTGCACTTTGTTGGATAATTGATTAAACCTGTGAAAACTTGTTTACAAATGCTTCACAAACACATGCAGAGAACATTTAGAGAGAAGTTATAGTGTCGCTTTAAACCAGCAAGATTCTCTCATATTTTAGCAGGGAGGAAGATAAGCCTCTGTGAGATGTCTCTTTCAGCCCTCGTCAAGATGTTCTCTTGGGTTTCAGTGTGGTCTTTGCCTGAGCCATTCAGACACGACAGAGACTTGTCTTGAAGCCATTCTAGTATTATACTGACTGTATGCTTTAGGCAATTGTTGTTCTAGGAGGTGGTTCAGTCTCAAGTGGATGGGATCTGAGGAAAGTGTTCTTTAAGCACTTTCTGTGTTTGACTGCAGTCATTAGTCTCAATCCCTGCAGCAGGAAACATCCCTGTAGCACGATGCTTCGCCCGAAGCTCTACAGTCTTTGGATGTCATGACTTGGGTTGGAATTTTGTACTTCTCTAAGCAAAAGAAATCAACTCCAGACTGCAAAAAAATGCATGCTTTAGGTTCAACGAAGGGAATTAAAATACAGGTCACATTTAAAAAAGACAAAAAGTTGATGGAATAACAACTAAAAACATTATGAAGTTATCTTTGCAGTACAACAGCAAAAATATGACTTTTGCTGTCCAAGAGTTTATGAAGTTGGTTGTAACTATCTATACAAATTGTAACATTGTGTAAAACTAGCATAACATCATCACATTTTGTGTCTTTTGCATTCTTTGAAGCTTGCAAAGAATGGCAAGCTTGGTAAGCATAAAAACCAGCTTGTGATAAGAAAAAAGGGATAACAAAAACACAAAATTAATATGCATGAAGATCTCAAGTCACAAATATCTTGTCCAAGGCTACAGAAGAGTTTTATCAATGCACAATGTTGTTTTTGGTGTCTAGCTTTCAAACACGTCAATCAGAGTAATATTAACACAGTATATAGCAGACCTCCAGACAATGACACCATGTTACCTTGTACGAGTCTAGAGTATGCCATACATAATGACTCATTATAACTTTTGTCAGACAGACATGAACATTTTCACATTTTTCTATGAAGTTCAAACGTTTATAGAAAAAATAAAAAAATAAATACAAAGTTCAGATGAAGATTTATTATTTTTCATGAAGATTTACAATATGTATCTCTGGCAATCTGAGGGGATTCTGAGCAGGAAACGTGGCATGAAGGTGATTGATTGACAAGGTCTACAGCCAACCAGGGTGCAGAACTACATCCAATGTTAAAAAACAAAAAGCATGCAAATTCGAACAAAAAAAAAAAATCCACAAAACAGTGATACTGCAAAAAGGGAACCGCAATAGCGAGGAAGACTGTATATCATATTGCCATTTTAAGTAGGCAATTTTTACAGCTGCAGGACCCTCCCACACTCTAAAGCACTTACTGCCTTTTGCAAATACGCCTCCCCACTGCAGTCAAAAAGAAGATGGTAACTTTTGACAAATTCAGCTGAAATTTACATTCAGTTTTTGACATTTATAACTGTACATAGCATTAATTAAAAAGTCACTGGCTGATCCTTTTTCTCTCCATGACTGTGTGTAAAAGCTATGATAATATATTTTAAAAGTGTACAAGTTTGGAATCACCAAAATATTGGATATTACTATCCCGTCTAAAATGTTATTAATAATTCTCATAAAGAAAGTTCAGGTCACACCTTGCTTGTTCTGTATGCTGACCATACTGAAAATTCTTGTAAATTCAATGTAATTTGAGCTCAATTCTATGACCCATCCTGTTTATGCTTTACATGCAGCTGTACATAATCAGGAAACACAGTATTAACTTTCACTATTATGCAGATGATACACAGTTGGATTTATATTTTTAAAGTTATTGATTGCTTTAGCTAGTTCCTGGATCAAAATAGTAATTAATTTACTTTACTCATTACCCATTTGAAATAGTAATTCACTACTCGTTACTTTACTTTAGTTTTTTTTTCCACTCGGACAAATCCTCAGGAGATAAACATCTTCGAACAAACAAGATCCCCTTGTCTTTCTTTTAACAGGGCTCCTTTAAAATGTTTTTTCTTCATTTCAATAAGACTTCTGTGGTTAAATAAATGTAAATAAATACAATGAATTAAATATCTATATTTTTAAAGAAATAACCTTGTGCAAGGTACAAACATGGTTAAAGACATAACTTGGCTTCATTTGAATTCAGACAGCAGTGGGAAAAATGACACAAAAATAACTTACAACATATGTGGTTTATGTCACTGCTCAAAGTCAGAAGTGGAAAAACCTGTTTTGCCTGTTGCTCTACGTTCCACAATATCTCTCTCAAACCTATCAATTCGATTTATATTAGTCCCTCTTCTTTGAATCTCTAAGTCATTTTTCATAAAATGTTCACACATTTTGGAGAACCTGATTTTTTTCTTCCCCTATACCTTTCATGTTGCAGAGTGTAACATAAAGTAAGTGTCACCCAACTTTCATGCTTTAGGCTTTTTATCTGATCCAAATATACAGCTGTCTAGTTGTTTCACGACACGATTTTAACTCCTGTAATTTTAAGTAATCAAAAGTATTATAGCCACCAAATAATTTTGATTGTTCAAAGTTTTGTCAAAATTGCATTTTAAGTACAGTCAAGTTAAGTAACTGTTCTTGGTATTTTGCCAATTTGTAGCAGCTAGTAGCATTCATTTTTGTTTTTCATTCAAATGCATTGTCAAGTAATTAATTTTAGCCTTTTTAAATTTGTTAAAATTGTACATTTTTTAACACGTTTACTTCATTTGTTTCTGTAATATAAAATATCTATATAATATCTATTATAGCAGCTTTATAATTTGTTCTAAAATACGTATAGCTCATAATATTCTTAATTGGACTAAAAGCATCCATACAGGCATTTATAAAAGAAAAAAAAAACGTCTTTCTAGTTTAGCAAACAAGGGTCGTGTCTTTTTCTTATTGACATTCACAACAGTTGAGCATCACGCTTTCTGAAACTAATGCGTTTCTTTTATGTCAAGTGCACTCCCACTTAATACACCTACAGCCGACTTCATTCCAGGTAATCCACATTTAGAACAAGCCAGGAAATTTGCAAGAGAAAAGAGAGGAGCTTATTGGAGGGCACACAATATTTTTTACAGTAAATTATATATTTATTCCAGGTTCTTCTTTGAATCTGCAGGTATTCTTGCTTGGTTAAAATTTTTGAGATATTGTAAAGTTTATGAAGGATGTATATTTCACCTGCAAAGACCAGCTGAACATCTGCCCCCTACCACCAGCAGATTAAACAGTCTGCCCATGTGAATAACTCAAACTTAGATTCACACCAGGCATTTGATACACGTTCAAGGATAAGCCAAACGCATTAAATGCACTAAAGCTGGGTTCTTGATTGGGTGATTAGTCCATGTCTATCACCAACAGTGAGAAGAGACTCAGTGCAAAATGTCGAAGCGATGTAAATCTTGCTCCAGGCTTTTTCTTTCACAGCTCTATTCCAAATATGAAAGCTTTGGTGTCATCTAATTCCTTTGGGCACAAACCACAATTAGTAATTTTTCCTCCATGATCAATTTTCAAATGGTTGACACTTCCGTGAATTAAATGGAGCGCCATCCAAACATCACGATCAAATTTAAGTCTATGATTGGTCAAAGTTCAACCTGGTTTAACTTTCAACAATGGCCTCACGTTTTGTGCATAGTGATATGAGAGTTTTGAACGCGGAACCTTGAAAAGCGCATTTACATAGACTTTTTAATGAAAATGGTCTCTTGAACCCACGTTGCCAAAAGCGATGTGAACGTCGCTTCAGATTCAAGGTGTGAGTTGCACTTACGGCTTTCAGTCATACATCATCTCTAACAAGACAAAGTACTTAACACATTTGATGAGCGTGCAGCTGAGTCATGTCCGCTTTGAGGAAGCAGCTGCCCCATCGTCGGTCAGCTTTACATCCAGTAGATGTTATTTGAAACTTAGTTGAAATGGTGAAGGCTGCAGAATGCACTCCGTCTGTTACCACTCAGCACACACAGTGATTACTCATGTTATTGTGCTATCACTTGTGCCAAGGAAAAGACTGCTGATTTAACATTGCGTTGTGTTTTTTTTTTCTCTCACTCTGCCTGCTGCAAAGTGTTTACTTAGCTTTATTTAAAAAAATACCTTCAGCAAGGTGCGTCTTCTGACTGAAGGCGTCAAGTTTCCAAAACTATAAAGGCTAAAACTTCAGGTCATAAAGCTGAAAGCAGCTTTATTTTTTCTCTTTCTTTCTTTCTCTCAGTAGATAACAGAAACTCACCAGGACGCTACTCCAGTTTCAATCAATACTTTTTAATCGAGGGAGAGAATCTTCTGGGTTTTTTTCCAAAAAGCTGCTATCAGTCTGATGATGAAAAAGCGTGTCCATCACAGTTTTAAAGGTTTAAAAACGCAGAGATTTCAAGATCTAATTTCACATTTTGCTGGAGACTTTGTGTGGCTTGATGACAGTGCAGGAAAAACCATGGCCTTCAAAACTGAGGAGCATTTATCAGGCAGTGTAATTCATCTCGTTTTACCAAATACATTTAACACACATGGATTCAATAACAGCTGACATCCTTTTACTGTTAAACTTTTTACACTTTTAATTGTGATCGTAGCATCAACCAAACACTTTTTCCAGTCTGCAAATTGTAAGAAAAAAATGCTTAAGAAGCACAAATACTGAAACTAATCACTATTTAAAAGAGAGACTTTATGATAAACTGAGCTGATTCCATTTTAATATTCAAACTATTCATTAGAGAATTATTACTTTTAAACTGCAGGAGTTTTCTGAGGATTTCTTTAAAGTGAAAAACATGAGCACTCAGCACTTCAGCATCTTCATGTGGCAGAGGTTAATCAGATGGTAAACTGAATGTTTGATGATAATAGTTTCAAGTGTAATTATGCCTCTGCAATTTATCTTGTTAAACAATTTGCTGCTCAGTTGGATGCAAATGAATGTATATAAACAATCGAATGCTCAGGAGGAAGGATTTCACTATTAGAAATATGCGATTTTTACATTTATGTCAAATCTGTTTAGAATTATCTTTCTAAGAAGTTTTTTTCTTATGTTTCTTCTTTTAGCAGACTTCAGAGCATTCATGTTGAAAAAAAAATCATAAGGCAAATGAAAGATTGTATCTTTGCTTAGTTTCATACTCAAAGTTACATGCAAGATTTTCCAAACCATATCACTAAAGTTTGAGCATAATTGAGACTTCATTTACCTAAGAATTCAAATGTATTTTAATAAATGTAAGAGTACAGAAAAAAATCATTGCATAGTTGCATACATCATCGTAAATAGGCAAAACACCTGGAGTAAGAAAACAGGAGGGGTTTGGATTTCTCATAAACTGTTGACTACTAATAATACTACCTATTTATGATGCTGTATTTTTCCCCTTTTATCTTAAATGTTGCTTTTCCTTTGTTTTAAAATGTGTCTTAGTAAATGTAAAATTCTCTTCTCACCCTCTTTGGGTGGTTTCTAACCCAAGTTTAAGTTTTCTACCAGAGGCCTGGGAGCTTGAGGGTACTGCACAGTATCTTAGCTGTTCCTAGCACTTTTTTTTTTTTT
>BSAI01000101.1:4654746-4839880 GCA_036245035.1 Adrianichthys oophorus
TTTTTTTTTTTTTACTAAGATGTCTGAGGTATTTCCAGGGATCTGCTGTAGCCACTCCTTCTGTTTGAAGGTTACTCCCCCCAGTGCACCAATCACTACAAGCACCACTGTCACCTTTACCTTCCAGGTCTTATCCAGTTCTTTCCTGAGTCCCTGGTAATTCTCCAGTTTCTCATGTTCCTTCTTGTTGATGTTGCCATCGCTTGGTAGTGGTTAGACTGGTTCCAGCTGATAGAAAGGCAACAGTAACTCAAATAACCACTTGCTACAACCGAGGTCTGCAGAAGATCATCAAACGCACAACACGTCCAGCCTTGAGTCAGATGGTCTACAGCAGAAGAACACACCGGGTACCACTCCTGTCAGCTAAGAACAAGAAACCAAGGCTACAATTCACACAGGCTCACCAAAACTGGACAAGAGAAGATTGGAAAAAAAACATTTCCTGGTTTTCTTAGCACACTTTGAGCCCCTTCGTACCAACATGGTTCCAAACCCACAGCCTTGAGTATTGTTGCTGACCATGTCCATGCCTTTTTGACCACAGTGTACCATCTTCTGATGGCTACTTCCAACAGGATATGGCACCATGTTATAAAGCTGGAATCATCTCAGACTGGTTTCTTAAACATGAAAATGAGTTCAATGAACACAAAATGCCTCCACGGTGACCAGATCTGGATCCAATAGATCACCATTGGGATGTGGTGGGATGGAAGATTGACATGATGGATGTGCAGCCGACAAATCTGCAGAAACTGTGTGATGTTGTCATGTCAATATGAACCAAACTCTCCAAGGAATGTTTCCAGTGCCATGTTGAATCTATGCCACCAATTGGTGTGGGGCCGGGAATTCTCCCACTCTCCATTTTTTTTTTTTTTTTTTTTACATTCCATCATCCACGTCAGCTTAACATAAACATTCATCTGAGCGCAGGTCTCGGCTCGCTTTTGCACAATTCGTTTCCATGACAAAAAGAAATGCTTTACATGTGTTGGTTTGTATGCATACGTGTGTAAGTGAGCTGTATGTTGACAAATTTTTGAAGACTCTTGG
The DNA here is from genome assembly GCA_036245035.1 of Adrianichthys oophorus. Classification (NCBI taxonomy): domain Eukaryota; kingdom Metazoa; phylum Chordata; class Actinopteri; order Beloniformes; family Adrianichthyidae; genus Adrianichthys; species Adrianichthys oophorus. Next base: position 4,655,806 of record BSAI01000101.1, read on the forward strand.
AGCCAGTAGATATGTTTATAACATCTGAGTGTGTGGACAGGTCCCACCCATTTTAGACTAACATTCACACTTGACTGTAATAATTATAAACTTCCGGCATCTTTTTGTTTGTTGTTTTATGATTCTACCCCCTCTCCCCTGTAATCATCTTCCAATTTCTGTAACCCACCCTTTTCCACTGTCTTTTTTGCACCCCCCCATTCCCCAAATCCCTCTCTCTTCTTCCTCCTTTTTCTTTTCCGTCTGGACCAACAAAAAGAAGGCAACAAACATAATTAATATAAATAAAGTTTAGTTTAAATCACAAAAGAAGTGTATACAAATATACACCTTGTGTGTCCGAAGATTTATAACCCTCGATTGTAACAGTAAAACCTGTCAAACACAAGAGGCTCTCAGCTCACATCTGTTTGATCAGCTGTTGGACAGGACAAGGACAAAAAAAAAAAAAAGAATCTATGCCACCATGGATGAAGGCAGTTCCTTAGAGCAAAAAGGGGTCCAACCCCATAATAAAGTGTACATAATAAAGTGGCCAGTGAGTGCATCTATATACATCTATACAAATATATATATAATATATATAGATAGATAATCGTAAAGTTGTTGACACATACTCAGCTCTATGCCATAGTCTGCAAATTTCAGGCTATATATGCCACAACAGGTCTATTTATAAGTTTGTGATGTGGCAGGGTTTGCTTTGGCTCACACTGACTGCATCATGGAACAATGATTTAAAGTCTGCCCCTAAAACCCGAAACAACAATCCAGATGGTTCCACAGCTCAGTTCAAAGTAGTTTTTGCATCTTTTGACAAAATTCTTCTCGTATAAAATGTTTCCAACTCCCGAAGATCTCAAATTGATCTGGAGAATCAAAGAATTACTCTCCTTTATGAGGCTTTATCACTGCTAATGACAGCACTACAGAAGAAAGAACCAGGACACGAACACAATTTTGTGTTGATTACAATGATTGGCTGTTTTTTTTTAAGAACTGGACTGAGCGAGTGTGACATCAGCCATAGAAAATGCATTGGTTTCAGCTTCAACAAAATGAAGTCAATTCATATTGACTATTTTTTCAGTTGACACATTATGAGCAAAAAAAAGCACCATTCTTGGAGGTAACTGTCATAAAAAAACCAACATTTGGATCCTATTTGGATCTTGATGTTAAATCGAGCTGCAGAGACTTATCCATTTATTTAAAACATCAAGTTCAACTGCATTAATAAAACCCTGAACATCTCAGAATTTCTGACACAGCATAAGGGCAAAAGCAGTGTAATTGAACTAGTCACCTCAGGAAAAGAACAGCTCACTATTCCTCCAAATGACCAGTTTTTAAGCACAGAAACTGCAGAAAAGTCTCGAAATGAGAAAATGTGTCCAACAGATGGAACAACCGATAGCCTCCATCGCAGATGAGACTGCTGGAAGCAAAGCCACCTGACAGTACCACCTGGCTGCCAAATTGAGCAGCATGAGAACTCTTTTATGCATCTATGTCTTGGCAAAAAGTGCAACATAAATCCTATATCACAGACCACACATTGCTATTTTCTGTGCGCTTTCAAAACAAAAAGGCTTTAAAAGTGCGGAATAAGTGTTGGAGGAAATGTAAATGTATTTAAAGTTTCTCTAAAAAAATCAGACAAGATAACGACTTAAATTACTTAACTATTCTTTTTTTTATTATCATATACTGAAGAGAAACCATATTTGCATTGAACTCCTTTTATATATATACATAATTAAAAAGTTATTTTAAGTTTTAGTGGGGGGTTTCTATCCTGAGTGGAGTTGTGGTTAGTACTCGGGCCTCAAAGTGAAGAGGCCCTGGTTCAAATCCCAGCTGGGTCCTTTCTGTGTGGAGTTTTGCATGTTTTCCTTGTGCATGCGTGAATTTTCTCTGGGCACTCTGGTTTCCTCCCACAGTCCAAAAGCATGCCTAATAGGCTTATTGGTAGCTTTAAGTGTCCCAGGTGTGAGTATGAGTGTGTGGACCTGTTCAGGGTATACCCTACCTCTGATCAACAGTAGTTTGGTCGGCTCCAACAGCCCCATGACCCCAAAAGAAATTCAATGTAATCTGATGATTGATGGATTTCTATTCTGAATTTTTAACTTCTATAATGCAACAATTAAAATCCTACTTTTTATACTTTTTGGGGATTAGAATTTCAATTTTGCCCATTGCTCTCTCATCCTTGGAACATGATGCACTGTGTGTTTTAGATGTTTTCCTTCATAAAGATTCAGAGTGCCAACAACCCTGACATAAATAGCATTTGTTGGCACAGAAAAACACAGCAAACCTACGTAACAGAAGGAGATATGGACAAGGATTAATAAATTCATTCATTAATTTTCCAATCCGCTTTATCCCTTTCGGGGTCACGGGGTTGCCGGAGCCTAACCCGGGGTGAAGGCAGGGTACACCTGTCTGTCGCAGGGGCCACAAACAAACACCCACATGCACACTCACATTCACACCTAGGGACAATTTAGAGTAACCAATTAACCTATGAAGCATGTTTTTGCACATGAACATGCAAACTTCACACAGAAAGGTGCCCCAGCCAGGACTTGAACCGGGAACCTTCTTGCTGTGAGGCAGGAGCGCTAACCACTGCGCCACCGTGCAGCCCTGACAAGGATTAAGTAACACAAAATATTCTATCCAAGTACAAAGCTTGCTTTTCATTTTTTTCCCGTAAACAAGTGTACTGTATGACTCATAACACTAATACCAAAAAAAAGTCATTAAGTACCACGTTTTCTGCCCTATAGGATGCATCGTCAATGAATGGTCTACTTCGTACAAACAAGATACAATGAGCTATAAGGTGCAATTAGCAAGACAAAAGAGGCAGCGATACATCCGTCAGTGAGTCCGATTTTTTTAACTAAATTCACAGTAATTCTAGAACTTGCTTGCAACACGCCACAGGTTAGCCGTGTTAGAATATTCACAAGTCCTCCACTTTCCTTTGTAACACATAAAAAAAGAATAATATCGCAAAAACAAACATTTCTGTAACTACACTAAAAAAATAAAACATTCTCACATCGTTACATGTTAGCGTATTTATTTTAACACTAGGGCAGTCAACGTTAATACATTAATTCACGTAATTAATTGAAAAAATAATGCTTTAATATTAATTAACAATAATTAACTACGCATTAACAACCGTCTTCTGCCAGTTCAGGCTTCCACGGCGTGCGTCAATTTCTGATCCACACTTCGTCAAGCACTATCCCACTTATGACAGGGTCACCTACAATAGAAATAAATAATCAGTCATTTTTTAGTACTTATTACCATTGTCATGGTATCACGAAGACTCTGCAGCAACATTGACTGCAGCAGCAAAGTAAAGCGATATACATGCTGATCGGTATGTAGGTAGATAGGTTAAAGTATCAGTTATGAGAGAAAGTTCCCCTCTTACTGTTTGTTATTGTCCAGATGTTGAAGGAAAGGTTTGTTTTGAAGAAGCCTGCACAAATAGAACATTGTGACTGAAACGTATTCTTTAGGCGTGCATCCACACCCAGTGACCAATCAGATTTGAGTATTCACCCAGATCATTTAAAATGCAGAAACACAATGTTTGTTTATTATGGCTGTAAATCAGCATCTTTGTTTTCTTGGAGTAATACTGCAGACATTATAGTCTTTAGAATTCAGCTTTATCTTACTGTTGATGTGTTTTGTGCACTCAAATTAAACTTCTGAATTAATACTTTATAAATGTAAACATTTAAGACAGTAAAAACGAAGGGAAACATTTTCTCTCTGTCCTGTTTTTGTTCAAAAGCTGTATAATGTCATTTAAAATGTACCTAGTAAAGCATTGTGATTCTTTGTGATTAATCAAAACCCAAAACATTGATTTAGGTAAAACAAACACTACTTTGATTACGCTAACTCCCAACCTTGTTAGCAACACATAAAAAAACCCCACTGTCCGACATCGCTACACGTTAGTGTATTCACAATAATACCCAACCAAAGCTTTTCACAGAGCATTGCGTACCTCTCAAAATTCCTTTAACATCAGTGAGCACAACCAGAACTAATCCATAAGGCACTCCAGATTATGCAGCGCACGGTAGTTTAAAAAAAAAAAGACTTTTGAGTGCAGCGTTTTTCGTGCAGAAAATATGGTAGTTATAAAGCTGCAGTGGATTTAGGCAACTGCACTAAACTTCATAAAATAGTTTGTGTTTTAACTTGATACTCGTGGAAAGAAGTCTGTCACATCCATATTCTATACTGATTCCAACTTGAGTACTGTCAGAATTGAAGTTTATTCCATAGTCAGATCACCAGAACTTGAATCTCTTTCATACAATAAAATAGCCATGGAGTAATATCATGACAAGAGTGGATATGTGCCACAGAGTATCAAAACTGATTTAAATTTCAGTATATTTCCTGCTATGAGACAAAAGCTTTTTCTTTGTCTGGATCAAAACAAAATTACTAACACTGACGGTAGAATCAACTCCACCTCTCCCATCTTCATTTCCTCTCTTCAGCTGAATCTCCATCCTTTTTTCTTTAAGCTTTAACTCTAGAAGTAGTTTGATCCCATCTGTCAGGAAGGAAACAGTGTCACCTCATATATGTTAATGTTATGCTGACAGAAAAAAAACACTCCACTGACATCCTCTGATATGAGATTTTCCTTTTGCATTTCCAACTCTACAATATTTTAAGATAGTGAGGCACCTTCACTTATTTCAGTAGCATGCATTTGAGGAAAAAAAACAAGAATAACTGTACTTCGTTGGGATTACAATTTAAAATGAAAGTTTTTAGAAGTCAAGGGATTACAATCTAATAATTATTTAAAAATTTCTCTCTTGACATAAAAACAGAAAGTTCATTAGCATAAGTTTACATCCAGCGTAATCTGTCATTATTAGGTCAAATTCTGTGGTCAGTGTTGCACACATTTACACTTATGTGAAAAAAGAGAGTGGAAGAATCAAAATATGGTATGATCTACAGAAGATCTGCCTTGTGAGTTATCAATAAAAGTTAACTTTTTTACTTAATTGCAAAGTCAAGCAGCTCTCACATCAGCAGAAACAAAGACCCCAATTCCCCCCTCCTTCCACAATCAGTTTCCCTGCAGGAAAAGCATCAGTGTATCTGTGTAGTCTAGAGCTATGATGTAAAATACAAACATCTGTTCAGTTTGGACTCCTAAAAACAAATCACCCTAGTGTTTTTTTCCTCTCTCTGAAACACATGTTCTTTCATAGCAACATGAAGGATCTTGAAAGTGTTTCCTGTTTGCACCTATGTGTAGTTGCTTGTTCATTTGATTTAATATGATAAGCATCATCTTCATCAACATCTGTGAAAAGTGGAAACAGCAAACATGAAAACAGGAAAAAGAGCAACACCTTTTTAAATATTGTAGAAATTATTTTTCCATTGTGAACAAAAGTTGCATAATAAAAAGCTGGGGGGGGGGGGGGGTGATCATGATAGTGGGAGAATTAACTCTTTACGTTGTTTCACCTTGAAGTTCAGACACAATAAAGAGAATACGCATCTCCTCTGCTTTATCTGCCAGATCAGTATTTTTTTTCGTCTCTACTATTATAAAATATCAGACACGGCTTCATGTAACAGAAGGGAAAATGATCTCAGGGTTAGAAGTGTATAGAAGAGAACCTTCACAGTCACATCTCATTGTCTCAGCGGTAGGGATGCAAACACACCCCCCCCCCCCCCCCCCCCCCCAAAAAAAAAAAAAAAAAAACATGGAAAGACCTGCCTCTGCCTCCTATATATACATGCATATATATATATATATGTACATATATGGCAGGTGAAAAGGACAAACACATCTGTCAGCCCCAAAGGGTGAGGAGCTAATACACACTAAAAGGGAAGTGGGCCACCTCTGAAGGAGTTTTGAATATCAGACGTTTAGTTGGTTCTGCCTTTAAATGTTACACGCCCGAGGGATGTGCTGCTGTTCATCAACCATGGTGACAGTTTCAGGGCGAGTTCATAAACAGCTGCTGCGGGAGGCTGAGATATTCAAGGATGTCAGCACCTCTACATTGTTTGATCAAAGCTCAATCAATGCAAGCTCAAAACTGCTGCATAGCTAAGGCTTTGCTGCATTTTAGCCATCTGGGTAATCTGGAGTTAACGTGACTGTTGAATAAAAAGTTTGTGGGTCTGGTTCAGGTTTTCAAAGACCCACTCCGATTATCTTTTTACCTTTTTTAAAAGCGTTCTCAGTGGTACTTTAAATACAATTATGCCATTTGACTTAGTTTCTGCAGAGTGGCAAGAGTACATTACAAATTTGCCTCTGAGTTGTGAGCAAAAATGTTGGCAGGGAACAACTCTGCCCCCCTTCCTGTTGCTGAGTTCTGTTTACATACTCTTCTGCGAGCTTACAGCCCCACACACCCCAACGTAACGAGAAAAACAAAGATGTATATGGATCTAGTCATCTACAAGAGGATGCATCGGAATAGACCGGAGCAGGGAGCTTGTGACCTTGTCGTGTTATTTCTTCATAAAAAAATACAATCTTTGTCAAGCTGCATTTTTTTCTGCTCCTGATTCACCATGGTTTGAATAACAAAACACTCAGAAATAACATTTTAGGCTTAATTTTCTTTAGATATGTCTTCTATCATCAGAAAAATTCCACAAGAACATGTTAAAAACAAAAAAAAATACAATTTTCATCGAAGTGGGCATTTAAACTGGGGTTAAATAGGTCAAACCATGTAGCACTGTTTAGATCTCAAAAAAAATATTTCTTAAAAGACACCCCTGAAAAAAAAAACAAAAAAAAAAAAAAACGATAAAACCCTGTTATTTACCTGAAAACATTTTAAAAAATCAAGGTATAGTAAGCTCATGTAGGGAGATTCTTGCTTTGAAATGTATAAATTGGGTCTTTGGCTCTAGTATATATTTAGCTCTGACTGTTGCATCCAATTGGTTTTTTCAATATGTATTCAAGTGATGCAAAACCCTAACCAATGGAGGAGGCAGTTTCTCCTAAATTGGATGCAGGGAAGCATGAGTAAAGAAGATGGATGACTGAGTCATTGACTTGTCACAACCTTAATAACTAACATTTTCCCACTGAAACCACAACTTTTACCCACTTTTTCATGATAAGGGCTAAAAAGTACCATGATCTTTTAAAATTAGAATATTGTTTTAACTGCTGTTGCTGCGTTCATTTAAATACAAAGGTGTTGCACTTTTAAAACTATGTACAGGTTTGTCTTTGGCAAAGCTGAAACAAAGTACTATCACAACATTTTTAATACAACAATAAAGGCCTGAAGGCTTTTAAAATTCAAAATTTTCCAACCATTTAGATTTTCAGAGCCAAGACAGTGATCTTTTGTGCACCTCAGCAGGCATGCCTAATGTCTAAGGCATTCAGGACACTGCAGCCCACATGCAGCACACATTCCCTTGCACTGCCACTGTGAAGATAATGGAAATGCAAAGGTGCAAAACAACAACCTTGGGGCTTGATCATCACGCAGCTCAAAAGAAGTGTTCATCTGCATTGAATTCACTTCATGCAAGGTAAAGAAATATAGCCAAACAATAAGGATGGATTCATGCAAAAAATGTCTTCAAAAAGCTGCAACTGTGACACTAAAGATGGTTTATTGCATGTCCGGGCATCCTCCAACACCATGAACCCCTCACTCATCCATTTTTTGTCCCTGTGGTTTCTCCATCTGCCCCCTCCTGTGCTATCAAGCTCAATGTAATTTTCAAAAGCTGAATTTTTTAAAATTGTTCTTCATTATAATATGATTCACAATCGGGAGATGTTTTTTAAGTGGGATTTATAGCTGGACAGTGTCTTCCTAAAGACCCCGATCAATTTTTCTCATAATGTAGGACATATTTATATTAAAAAAAGCGTAAAATTGCTTTTCTGAGTATTTATTAATTCAAATCATTGTGAATCAGGAGCAGACAAAATGCAGTTTTAAAAAGATACTGGTGGTATTTGTGACATTCCTATGCATCCATTCGTAATGACTTGATCCATGTACATCCATCCATTCATTATTTTACTGTTGCCCTCTGTCTGCTTGTGTCCTGTTTACAAGTTTAGCTAACAGTTAAAAAAAGTCTTATCTATTAAAGCTTACCAATGCTTTTTTTTTTTCCAGAACCTTTTGTGTTTTGCAGTTTTCATTATTTCCTAGAAAGACAAAGGCATCACTGCGGAGTTTTCCGTTTATCCAGTTTCCCATCAAAACCTTAACAGAAAATGTAACAGATATAACTACTTGTATGCAGGCTCATGTTCTCAATAGGGCTTTATCAGTCTTTATCAGTGAGCTGTTAGCAATTGCAAAAAGAGAAAGCTTCATAGCATCTGTCACTCAGATTTAACATCTATGTCTCATTGACTGCATATGAAAACTGGACTGAGTAATCCTCCTGGCATTTGAAACGGGAAGTACCCACTGGTTCCAAGAAGCCAAAATCCCATAGACTTCTATAGAGAAATAAACAGCTATTACTCAGTTGTTCTATTTGTCAGAATAACCATTCTTGATCTGATACCTTTTCAACATGTTCTCGATAATCCTCAGTTTTGTTCATGATATTTTCTTCTGTATTGCGAGTTATATAGGTTTTAAACTGACCAATCAGATGGCCCAATGAAAGTAGGTGGTCTCATGTTGAAACATTTGATTGACAGATTTTGTAGAGCCCGCTTGCAAGTGGTAGGGGTGTGGACTTTCAACAAGCCCTAACATTACCATAGGAACATTAATTCGACTTGGACCAATCACTGCTTACTGATGATTTCTGGTTCCAACAAGGCGGCATCCGCATTGCAAAAAAATGGCAACTGAATTGACTAAGTTTAGGAAACTACAAAGGAAGGAAAATTCTTCATCTCCAGAGCTGAGGTGGGACTTCCAGAGGGGCTTTGAAGAAATACTATAGCCCTGGGGCTCACAATTTACTAATGTGGTGCTGCCCATATTCAAGTTGTTTCTGGGTTGCCCAACCCTCATTAGGGTTCATATGCTATACTTAGCTTTAGAAAGGAAGGTTCTGCAAGAGCTTTATTGTCACTTCACGATCAAATGCAAGAAAAAATGGAGAGAAAATAGCAGTGCTTGGCAGCTGTCATTTCAGCTGTTTAACATCACCACAACTGAGGTTGTCAATTGTGTCTTTTTTACAACTCAAAAAAGTTACGATAACAACATACCATGTGACCACGTGATAGTCACGTTTTGCAGTTATTCGGACACAATCAAAGCTAAATGTATTACCATGAAAATGTATTTGTGTAGCAACAGAGAAGAGTTAACGCAGAGCTTCCCATGAGCCCTCTGACAGAGGAGGCTGCAGATTTGTTGAATGACCATTGAAACAAGCAAAGCCTTTGTTATGAGCAAAGACTTGAGAAGGAACCATACAGCCTCTGGATTCGTGGTTGGCTGCGTCCAACAAGCATATGCATAACCTCATCTAATACAACTATACAATTGCTGACATTTTCTTTTAATATATGTTCAAGTTTAACAAAAAAAGATATGGAATAGGTGTGACTTTCATGAAAAAATGTATTCTGTTTTCAACACAGTCCAAGCAAAAAGAGCCAGTAAGTCAGGATATTGCAGCACTGAGAGCACATTGACATTTTGAGATCACTTCAATATTGCATTGGCTGTTATTAAAATTCATATCATGTGTGTGTATGCTTGTGTGTCAGTGTGTGCCCTAGGGTGGTACACAGCGGGAGGATTTGTATTTGGCACATCAATTAGTCAGTCATAATGTCATAGGCTTCACATTGTCCTGCTTAAGGAGAAAAGTGTGTTTCTGGACAAGGTAAAAAACACAACAATACTTATTGATTAAAGGGAGATTTTTTTTTTTTTTTTTGTCGGTGTTGCGTACCAACTTAAGTGTTTTATTCAGAGTCACAATTGAACTGTTTTTAAGGGTGTGAGGCTGGGAATGTTATTACTCCATTTTAACCCAAGTAAGTTGAGATAGTAGCTAGACTACTCTAAAATAAAAGTATCTAGTTACAAGGAAAAGTATCTATTTGTATTAATGTAAAAAAGTTGTATGTAATGTAAAAAACTAATCAGTTTTCACAATTCGGTTGAAATTAGTAATAAAAAAAAGTCGTTTTATTGTTAAATAACTTTCAATTTGTTAGTATTTTGTTAACAACAAAAGTAAACATAAAAAAAAACATAAGTGGATTTAACCCCTTTAATACCAGTGTTGTTGACATTACACCCTTTCTGACATTCGGTAGCTTTTTATATCTTTACACGATCAACATGAATTAGCTGAGTGAACTAATTAGTTAGATACTCCTGAACTGACAAATATATCGGTGTTACGAAACATTGTTATTCTAGACCGATTTATTACAAACTGGTCTGCTAGATTTCTATAATTTCAATGAAAAGGATTCCTACCCTACAAGCAAGAAATGAAAAAGTAGAGGCATGCACCCGTTCAAGTGCATTTGCGGCCGAGCAGCTCCACTGTGCTCAAAGTGCTGTTGTAAATGTTTTCAAAGCAGGTTGACCTTGACAAAAGTCAAGGTTTTAATCAACACATTATAATCTACAAGAATCTACTACTTTTTTGATTGAGGTCTAAAGGTATTCAAAATAAAAAATAGCATTTAAAATAGTATTTGTTTGTATACAGTATTATATGAGAATCTGTGAGATTAAAGTGAGGCACTTTAGTTTTGTGAAAGATGAATTTGATTCTTAACGTTAGTGATTTATTAAACATAAAATGGAAATATTCTAACTGACAGAGCATCTGCTTTGCAGTTGTTATTTTAGTGTTGCATTCTGCCTGTTGTTCCTCAGTCGAAAGCCTTGTCTTGCATCACAGTTAACAAGAGCAAAGCTTCCTTGAGAAAGTGTAAAAGTTTGTGGAGTTGTCTGAAGAACTTTCTCAACAAAAGACGCCTACACATTTCATAAACTGCCGGTAGAGTAGCTTCTGTGTCTGTACATGCCAGCCACAATTTTAAAAAGTGTTTTTGCTAGAATGTTGGCTTTTTTTTGGGGGGGGGGGTCATAATGGCACCACAATAAGAAGCTGCTAGATGATACTGCCACGCTGAAGTCTGTTCAAGGGCTCAAAAACACCAAAGCTGTTAAAAAATCATCAATGCAGTTGAACTGTTGTAACTTACTCTGAAATGTACCTATGATTATGAGTGCAGCTCCCATAGCAGACTAGTTGGCAGTGTGCCCAAGCCTCGTGTGGATCTGTGTATGTGTGTGGCAACATGAACAAACATTTTTAACCTAAAAGACCAACAATCACTGATACTGGCAGATTAACTTATATTTAATTTACCATATTTTTTTTAACAAGGCCTACTTAAAAGCCTTTTTTTTTTTCAAAAAACAAAAGTGCAACATACAGTATAATCCAGAGCACTTTATATATGGATTCATTCTGGTTGTGCTTGTTGATGTTAAAGCAATTTTGAGAGGTAAATGCTTTGCTTGGGTTTTTTTGTAAATACAATAACACGGCTTGCATGTAGCAATGCAAGACTGTCTTTTTTTACGTTACTAACATAACTAAAAGTCACATTAAATTTGTTTTAGTGCTATCAGTCTGTTGTTGAGAAAAATATTGGGAATTACACGTATTGTGAATACACTAACAAGACTAACACAGCTACCATGTAGCAGTGTTGGATTGTGTTTTTTAACACTTTCTAACGTGTAGCAGTGTTTTTTACACATTACTAAGAAAGTTGGGAATTAGCATTGTCACAGTTTATCACTTTCTTTAGTGGTATCAGTCTGTTTATTTATTTATTTTACGTCTAGCAAACACGGTTAGGAGTTACAGGTGGTGTGTAACGCTTCTAATGTGGCTAACATGTAGCTTTGGCGAAGTGTGTTTTATTTTTACATTTTACTCACAAGGTTGGAAGTTACAGATATTGTGAATATGTCTAACTTGTAGCATGTTACAAACTAGTTCTAGAGTTTCTGCGAATGCGGTTAATGAAATCTGACTGACTGGCAGCCTTGTCTCTGACTATTTTGTCTCGCTTAATGCACCTTCTACAGTATATCACATAAATTCCAAAATAGACCATTCACTGACGCTGCACCTTATAATCTGGTGTGTCTTACAGTGTGGAAAGTATGGTAAGTTGTCTGTTATTATTTGTCAGTAGGCTAAATGACTACATTTTTAAGCATTTCTGATTGAATAACATTTCTCAGAGACATTTTCCCCCCCAAAAAATTATGCCAGTTTAACTAAAACACAACAATTCTGAGAGTGGTGGAAGATGAATGGTGTGTTTTTCCATTTCACTCAGTAAACTCTGTAACTTAGCACACAAACAATGAGACGCTCACACTTGAATGAATCATCCAGCAGAAGCAACGCATGGCAACACCAAGCCAAATCCTTTCTGAATCTAATATAAGTTGCTATAAACGCTGTGAATTTCTGATATTTAAAATCTTCCAGTGTTTTCCGCTCTGCTGCCTGTCTTTCACCATGTCCTTGGATTCTCAAAGATATAAAAACAGGTACTATCTTCAACCAGTGAAGCCATTAGAGGGAAATATTCTACAAGGGGTGTGTGGCACACACTGTTCCTTCGGGAATGTCAAGGCTCTGACCTCCTCTGCAGTTATCATTGTTTTTCTGAGAGCTGTCCACAGTTATCAGGAAGCAAAGCAGAAAAAGGAAACATCCTGAGCACAGACCTAAGGGACTGAATGGGCGGAGAAAAAGAGGAGATGACAAGAAGGCAAGGGAAGCAAAATACTTGGAAAAAGAAGACAGAGAACAAGTTAGAAGAGAGTGAAGTCATTAAAAATAAATACAGGAAAACATGTGAGAAGATTAGGAGAGGAGATGAATGCAGGGTGTAGTTTAGAGAATCAACAACTCTGAGTTTGAAAAAAAAGATGGCTGCCTGATGCTCCTGACAGTAAAACAAGGAATTGGAATGAAACCTGGAAGAAAAAAATAAGACTTTTATATTCATCTGCTGCACTGTCACAATACTGAGCATGTGAGGCTGCCCTGCTGATGTCACGTACGGAGCAATGGAGCACTTCCTTCACATGATCTTGCCATGACTGACACTTTAAAAGCATTTCAACACCCACATAAAACAGCCACACACCCATCCAATTAAATTATTTTTTTCCAAAGCTGTGGAAACAGTAAATGCAGCAACGCTGGCTGTACTGTCTTCGACTGGTAGCACTAAATGGAAGTGTCTCTGCTAATGCAATTGACACAGTTTCTCAGTAAGGCAGAGATCTATAGGGAAGTCATTATTAAAAGGTTCCTCTCAGTATGTCGACCTCACAGGAAAAAAAGAATTACAATAATAACCACCATGTTTTTTTTGGAGGAATGATTATTGTTTTCTTTGGGTATTACACATCTTTCAGGAAAAAAAAGGACATACAAGAAAAAAAATGTATGTAGTAAACTTGATAATAGAAGAAGAAGGTGCAAGTACAGAGCACGTAAACAGAAGAAAGAAGCTGTGAAGGTAAGGCAGAGAAGATGAAAAACTACATAAATTATTGAGCTGATGGATAAATAAAAATAAAACTAGTAGAGAGAGACGCCACAGAATATGAAAAGACAAGAGGAAGGACACAAAGAAAAGCAAAAGAAAATGAGATATATAAGAAATAAATGGGGAAATAAACAGAAAAATTGAAAAATATAAAGAGAGTCTGAGAGATAAAATTAAGTAAAGATCCAAGATGCAGAAGTATGGAAGCGCGTTGCATTCAGTAAAAAACACTGGTGATCATTCTATTTTTTGTGTGTGTAAAAAAACACAAGTGATGTATGTTCTAATTTCTTTGTGTATAAAAAAATACAGGAGATCTTCATGCTGTTTTTTTGCATATAAAAAAAAAAAAAACTACGGGTGATCTTCGTACAATTGTTTTGTGTATTAAAAAAAGGGTGATCTTTGTTCGTTCTAATTTTTTCCTTTGTTTTTGTGCCAATATTTGTTTTAACTATAACAAAATAAAAAAAAAAATAGGTAATAAAATTTGTTTTTAACACAAAAAAAGTTAGATTAATTATCTTTTTTTACAGAAAAAAATAAAACAAAGATTACCCTTTCCCATTTCTTTTTTTTAATTGAATACAATTGCATGAAAACTAAACAAATTACCAAAATGAACAATTAAATGGAGAAACATGACAATGAAATTCATTATAAAAAGAGAACCAACACCCACTTTAAATGAAAAAGATTTTTTTTTAAAAAAGAATCAAGTTAAAACGGTTGAGTGGATTAAACTAACAGAAAAAGAAGTCTGAAAAGCAGGTCAAGTAAGTTCTCCAACATCTGTTCAGTAAACTTTCTCAAAGACTTCTGATTCTTCCAGCAAACAGCCAATAGAAAAGTCAGAAGTCTGTCTGATTGCATCTTCACTATTTCTTTGTGTGCTTGTTTGTGTTTTGTTTGTGTGCACTGACCTTGAATTCCTCCTGAAAGCAGCAAACAATTCCAAGTCTTCCTTTCCCTCCCACGGATGGATGTGTCAGTGTCTGCGTGATGAGGAAGAGCTTCTCCACCTATTCCGTTCACTCCTCCACCTGCAGGGAGGCGGGGATGAATGACAAAGAGCAGATGATCATTAGGAGCAGAGCAAGTTGTAACATCTAGATGACTTTCAATCTTTTCAATTTAATCTTTCTAATTCACTTAGGTTCTTTGTATTTACACCATTTTGCCATGTGCTGATGTACAAATTACTTCATTTCAATGAAACAATTCTTTAAAACTCTGAGGAAAACACAGTTAAGCACGTTATAGTATTTTATGAATATGCGTGTTGCAGTCAGTGTTGTGGGTAATGGATTACAAAGTAACAAATTACTGTAATGTGATTACTTTTGTCAGTAACAGAGTAACGTAACAAATTACAGTTCAAATTTCGGTAATAATTCAGTAATTTCGGCAAAAATCATTCGACACAGAAACTTTTTAAAGATCACAAAGACAACATAAAAGAAAAAAAAAAAAAACATTAATTACATTTTTATTTTTTGTATGTTTATTAAATGTTTGTTTTTTTTGTTTTGTTTTGCTGTGGTTTCTGGAATTTTGTTTCATTTTCTAAAATGTATTTTTTATGCTTTATTTTGACATTACTTTAATTTGTTTTGCTTTTTTTGATTGTCCTTGGGATCATTCATATGTTTTTGCTGAGAATTGATTTGTTGGTGTGATTTGCAATTCAAGTTCACCGTAGCAGTTGCTGATGTGCAGTGAAAAAAGAAAACGTACAAAGAAAACTGTAAAAAGAAAAAGCTGAAGCATTTGTACATGCTTTAAATTATAGTAAATATTCGTTTTTTACACTTTGCATTATTAGGTCGACTTCATATTAACATGAAACTGACTTGCGCATTTTTTGTATGCAACAACATGACTGTGCAGTGTAAGCCCTGATTAAGTAACTCTACATTTGTTTGATGTAATCACATTGTCTTGACCATAAAATTAAAACATCTGAAAAAACAAATGTGATGTAAGATATAAAAAGATAGTTTTATATGTTGGAAATCACTATTCTTTTTATATATTTATTCAAAAGTACAGCTTGTTTTTTTCTGCCCCCACAAAACAATTTTTTAAGGAAAAGTCAATAAAAAGTCTTATCTAAAGGTAAGAAAAACACAGAATTAAACACAAGAGAATCACTTTAAAAATGTAATATACATATCATCCCATCATTCACCAGCTGAAAAATAATATATTGATGTTTATATATATATATAGTTTGTAGGCCACTAGGTGAGCACTTTTTATGGTAGATTGATTTCAAGTAAATATATATATTTGAGTAATAACATGAAAACTACCTAGAGTGATTTTCTTCTTAGAATGATGTTTTCTGCGATGACGGTTTGCATTCTGGCATTGACATGGATGTTACTTTGACACTTGTCACCTTTTAAAGACAGCGCCTCTTTACTCTGACCTGACCTCAGCAACCTACAGCTTAATTGGGTTTGCAGTTTGCTAATTCAAACTCTTGTTCTACCACCACTAATCTTCTTTGGCTTTTGGCTGCTCCCATAGAAGTCACCACATGGAATGATCTTCCTCTATCCTACCCTTTCTGCTACCACCAATAATCAAAGAAAAACAAAAAAAGGGAAGTTAGCTTCAGTTTGAAAATCATGCATGCAAACATGTTAAATAGTCCATATCCCTGTAAAATTCAGAAAACACTTTTTTGTTTGTTTGTTTAATTTTAAATTATGGTCGTGAGAGAAAAAAAATGTGGGATTCTGCTGGAATGAGTATCCACATATCTGATTAATGGGTCCACTGGGACTCCATGCAAAATATATATTTGTATTGGCAGGTCTGTATCAGCTCATGCCAACGTTCTTCATCATCTGTGCCTGGTGTAAGGCTGACGCCAAGATGAAACCCATAATCACACTGTGCACCACTAAAGTGATCATGATACTTTAATTTCAGTGATGACTGTTTCTGTTGTGTGTCTAAATATCAGGTTCAATATATTGATCAAATGATAATGTTATAAAAACTTGAATTCCAATAATCAATTTCTGTCTTTTTTATTGTTGTTGATTTGATTATGGTAAAGTTCAGAGAACAATTGGCATTTTTTTGCATTTTCTGAATGAATGAGCGGTTTGGCCTGATGAAAAATGCTAACCTCAAAAAAAAAAAAAGACGTCAATGATCTTCAAAATCGGTGACAAACCAACAAAAAAGAAAAAACAGGAAAACAAACAAACAACCAAAACAATGAACGATGTTTTCATTCATTTTCATTAATTTTCAGAAGTGTTAGCCCTTTCAAAAAGAACAATGCACATCAAATGAATGTGAAAAAGTGACAAAAAATGAAAACAAAATCCTTGGTGCGTAAATCTGTGCTTGGCAAAAATGCAAGTTTCTTTGAGCACAAAACCAAATTCCATTCCCCGGTTCATTCCCTGAACAAAACAGGTTCATTTTGAACCAGTATATATTTGTATATATGTATGTATGTATGTATGTGTGTAAAATGTATTTATTTACTTATTTATTTTTGATGGTGGCTCTAATACTCTGTTGTAATATATATGTCTGTTCTATGTGAGAAAAGAGTGTCCCATTGCAAGAAAACAATTAAACAGTTCATTTGCATCTGCCATCATTAGGGTTCAAAGAATGCAGGCAGATTGGTTGGCTCTCAGATTTTCACCTCGCCAAATCTGGCCCTTTTGCAAAACGCTTGGGACCCCCCACCCCCGGTCTAGGTCATTGCTTAACATGAATGGATACAATGAAGACAGAACACCTTTAGAAGATGAATGGCATTGTTTTCATTTGCTAAACACGTATCACTGTTGCCACATTGATTAGCACTTTACAACGCAAAAGGCACTTAGACCAGTTAGGGTTTAGGAAGCAGATTTGCTGTGTAGGTAAGCTTCTTAAAACACTTGCCAGCTTCCTTCGTTGCCTGACAAATGTTGAAAAAGAAAAAAATCCCAGGAAAAACTCTTCATTAGTTTTTCTTGCATGTGGTAAATATGTTGTTTTCAATCAGGCCTACATTGGGATCGCTTTTGAGTAATACTACCACATGATGTATCATTATTCTTTTTGTCATAAAGAAACTCTATGTGGCCAGCACTCTTAACAGACCACACTGTGAGTGTGATATACTGACGCAAAGTCCTTCTCAGCTTCACTCTGCAGTCTCCCATAAGCAGCTGACGTCAAATTACATGTGTGAGTAGACTGGAAGGAGGCTGCGTCAATGAATGGACACATGATTAAAGATTTGTGAGCAGGTCAATCTCCTAAAATACTTCTAGATAGAGTATATATAGAAAGTTCTCAGGTTTTTCAGCATCAACCCTATTTCGTGTTCATGAACACACTTCTGAGCTTCAAAGTTGTACAGAAACAGCAGATTATAGTTTTACCACATAGCTGGGTCTTCTTGATCAAAGGTACGAGTTCCAAACTGCTGCCACGGAGGGGAAGGATGGGGTGGGGATTTTTGTACTTGTGTCTACAGCAAGCCAAGCACACTGACAATGACTCATGCAGGGTATAATGTGATTTCCATGTTCTGCTCGTCAGCAGTACCTGACAAAAAGCCATGTGTACTCATTTATATCACACATTAAGAGATTTGTAGAAAGCATATTTGAGTTTGAAGCATATTTTGGGGTGCTAACAAAACCGCAAGCAGAAGTTGAAACAGTTTGTCAGGTCAAGTCACAAGAGCAAAGCAAAGGGCCAGAGGGAATTCTTGCTTTATTTTTGTATTCTTTACTTCAAGCTGTAAGTGCTTGAAGTGCCTCTACCCACAGAGGTTAAGTCCTCTAGAAACGATCATGTTTTTAAAAGCAAAAACAATTCTAATTGGCATTGAAGACTTAAAAAATTAACATAAGTAAAACATTATATGCATCACCTTAAAGACCCACTATACTCATCTTTTGATTTATTTTAAAACTGTTACCAGTGGTCTTTTATTTATGATTAAGCTGCTTTAAGGCCAAATAAAAAAGCCTGTATCATTTTCAAGAACAAACTGTAGTTTATGCAGAGTGGCAGTAGAGCTAGCCAAATTTGGTTCTCAAGAGCCACAGTCCTGCCTGGTTTCTAGCTCTACATGAGCATCTTTCTGCTGATTGGCTGACTCAAGTGATTCCACATACTGACTGACTGAACACACCTTGTTTAGGTAGCATGAAGAAGGATGAGGAGAACAAACTTCTCTCCAAGTGGATGCATCAGAATGAAGCAGGGAGCTTGTGGCATGCCCATAGTATTTTCTGCGTAACAAAGATATATTTTTTTAAAACAGCATTTTTTGGCTGTTCATGATTCATAGTGATTTGAATAGAGAAAGACTCAGAATTGCAATTTTGAGATTGTTGTTGTTACTTTATGTTCTCCATCATCAGAAGTTAAAAAACAATAGAGGATTTTCATCGAAGTGGATCTTTTACAGTGTGTTAGAAGTTTGTTTTTTAATTAAACTCATGGATGATATTGTGTCTGTAGCTCTTTGGATCACTGACATCAATCTAAGACACTTATAATAATTAGTTTGCAAGGAGAGCTCAATTAAAGTGTATACTATTCAAGAAAGACACTTCGCATTATTAAGCAGACCAACATTTTCAAGCAAAATGGGTAAAGAAATGGATCTCTGCTGATGAAAAGCGTGAACTAGTTAAATGCATGGAACAGGGTATGAAAAGCTTGAATATTCACCAAAACTTAAGCGTAATCATTGTACTATTAAAAGATTTGTGGCTGATTCAGAGCATAGACGGGTTGGTGTAGATGAAGACAGAATGAGGAAAGTTTCTGCCAGACAAATACATCAGATTAAGAGAGCAGCTGCTAAAACACCATTACAAAGCAGAAAGCACATGTTTGAAGCTGCTGCTGTCTCACCAACATCAAGGTGTAGGATCCTCCAGAGGCTTGCAGATGCATATTGATACAGATGCATATTGCAGGCTTTATTACCATAACATGTTTTAAAAGCTGTTTTACTAATTATTTCATTCACACTATGGTCCTTTCATGCTGTTTAGGAGTAATTACACAGTAGTGTTGTTGTACCTACTGGGTACTTGTATGATACCTGCTCTCTATTTATGTGGTACTTTTTAGTTCATACTTACAAGGTACCTCACTCGTAATTTTTAGTGTACCCACTGGGTAATAAAATGCTGCTACTTTAATGCTTAATTATTTTGTTTGAAAAGTATTCACAGGAGGCTCAAATTCAATGTTTGGCGTAATTCTTTTATTTTCAACTACAAGTACACAGTAGCATTTCTAATAAGAAATGATTATGTTTAAAGGGTTGGAAATAAATAAGTAAATGCACACACACACACACACACACATATATATATATATATATATATATATAGATATATATATATATATATATATACTTTATAGCACATAATTTAAAAAAAAAGGAACATGTTATTTTGTATTAACGGTAATACAGCTTTTTTCCCTCTCAATAACATCAGTTTATTCTGCTCTAAATTAAGTATATTTTTAAAAAGATGAGATTCATTAAAATGCTAAATTCTAAACTGACTCAAGTGGATTAAGTCCAGCACTTGTTTCATGGTGGTTACATCTGATTAATCCTAAGAAGATGGAACCACTGTAGCATGGAAATGCTGCTCCTGCATGAACATAAACAGAGACATGTGCATGGGCCCAAAACAGCCGGGTCACTCAATCAGAAATCATTCCATGTCTTCAAAATTGAACGCATAATACAATCATCACATTGGCCCAAGTGCTTGTTTGTGACTTTCTCTCCACGTGAAGCTAAGTTGTTTCCCTGGAAATCTCATTAAGATAATTCAAGGCTTACTCTGGCCAGCTTTAAAGCCTTAGCTTAGGAACAGCACTGAGGCAATGAGAGGTGAATCTACTTCATGAGGCTACAAAAACGCTCTCTTCAGCCCTGCCAGCATCTTAGCAAGGCCAGGTTTCTCTGACCCAGCAATTGGCAGTGGAAAGGTTCAACCCAGCAGCCACCTGTTTGCGCAGGTAGGTGGCTGCGGCTAAGAGGAAGTGTGCCTTCTGCTCCGGCTCGTTGAAAGTCAACAGCTTGCCTCCACGCGTCATCTGCCGTGCAGAAAGTTCACACAAATCTGCCATTGGTTTGTCTGAAGTGGAGGCACAGGTATCACAAAATTCCCACTACTTCAGCCTTGCCTCAAGGCAAGCTGAGAAAAACTTGGCAGAAATAAAAGCAATTTATTAAAAAAAAGACTGGAGTGCTCTTGTCTAATGTTTCATTAAATTATCCCCTCATTCACCCGCCTCTATTTAGTAGTAAAGCCTCTAATGGCAGCTGTGAGATTTCAAGAAGGGGGGCAAAGGCCAGCTGTAATCTGATATTTCTTTCCGCGGATAAAGAATGCTGTGGAGCCACTTCAGATGGGATTAAAAGAGCCACTGATCTGTTTTTGCCCATCCCCTATGTCATTCCAGCTGTTAAAGAGAGACCAACACAGACAATTAGGCACCTGAAAGCAACATGAGCTACAAGGTCATTTTTATGTGTACACTGGTGGTGTGCAGCAGTCATTTCTGGGGTGTTGTTCCACTCTTGGTGCATGCTCTTTAAAGCCAAGCTATGCAGGGTTGAGAACAACACTCAGAATGCCCTGACTGTGAAAGCCAGCCTATTTGTTCAGCTAGTGTATCTATGCACACTTTCAAATAATAGTTTTAAAAAATATATTTTACAAAAATTAATTACAATTATCAACCAATTGACTCAGTAGCTGTCACATGACTGCAAATCTTTGCACAAAAGAACCGTTTTTCCTAATTCAAAACCATAAACAGATTGAACATAATAATACAATACCATGAAAGCTGCTGCTCTGATAGTGAAATGAAAAAAAAACTTAACCTTATCCTAAATAGAGCATGTAAAGCTCTATTTTCTATATCTGTGCCATCTGCTGCTCACATCATTTTTGATCTCCTCGGCAGATGATTCTCCTAAAGCTCGCATTTAGCTGCAGAAGTTTGATCAGAAAAGAAAGAAAAAGGCCAAAAAAAAAACATCCTGTGTGTGAAAGCTCACTTTCCTGTTCAGTCGGACACTGATTCCAAATGAATTAATTTATTGCCTATAAAATATTTCACATTTGCAGATAAACCTGGCAATTTTATGCAAGGACATGTTTCCAGTTGGAAATGAAGCTTCGTACTTTTTACAGTCATTGTCATTATCTATGATGGCTCATTACAGCTGTAGGATGTTGCACTAACAAAACATCATGTATTCTTCAGCTCTGTGAGTTTTCCACTGAAAACAAAACATTGAGGCATCAACGTAAATAGAATGAACTATGTGGACAAACTAACATATTACAGTTTTTTTGTCCCTCTTAGCTAATCCAAGCAAGTTTGTACAAAATTATGTATTATAAATTGCGGCACCTAAGGGAAAGGCATCTAAATTAATAGGTGGTTTAAAACATAAATACGCAATTTCATTTGTTCAAATAAGGCTTTTTTTTTTTTTTGGAAAGCTTTAAATCCATCAGTTGTTTTTAATTCCTACAACAAATGTATGCCACTTAAACTGCCTTAGACCTGAATCAAATTAAACAATCTTTCCACATGAGCCGCCATCCACAAACTTTCAGGGATACAAATTCACATTTGTAATTCAAAGTCCTTTAAAGCCATTCGACACTTGTGAAATAATTTTTGTGTTGTAAACACATTTCCATGTGGAAAGGTTAGAAATATGTTTTTAATTTATCTGTAATATGCTCTCTGCCAGCATTTTCCACTGTTTGATTTCAAAAACAGAAAAATGCAAATACAAAGCCTTAGGCAATGTAGTATCCCAGAAGGCAAAAATCACACAGTGCTTTGCATTCTACTAACAAGAAATTTAATCTATAATAAACATGTTGCTAACCTTCTGCTGCGAGTTTAATGTGGGGTCACCTCTAAAGCATTAGCTCTGATGAAAGGAGACACAATTATATCAACTTTTACGTCTGATTAGCAGTTTGTGCCTTTTTATGGCTAAACACAGCAATGAATACAACACTATCAACACAGTCATGGCCTCCGCCACAACAAAGGGAACTATCTCATTTGCAAATGATCCATGTGTGTGCACGTGCAGAAGTATCATTACACTGTTTCTCCGTTTTTACAACACAACTTTAATGAACTCATGCATTTGCACACACTGATGTCAAGACTATCCAACTCCATTTGTATTCAGGAGGTTGTGTTGGTGTCACACTTTCTACTTCATTTTGAAAACAATCAACAGCATGCAAAATGCCAGTGTCTTTATAAACAGATTAGATCCAGGCTGTTTTACATTATTGTTTTTTGACTCCTAAGCTACTGTGTGTTTGACACTAGACAGGACAGTCTTTGTGTGATGATACACTGGATGCAAATGATTTCTTCACAGATGCTGGGAGGCACAATCCGAGTGAACTTCATAAACAGTCAGCTGAGCTGCTGTATTTTGACTGAAGATATCATTGATAACACTCTCCAGCAAACATACTGACTAAAAAAAAAAAAAAGAGTACAGATTTTGGATGCGGACAAAAGGTCATTTCTGCCCACTCAACAGCTTTACATGATGACATTTTGTAATGGCTATTCCTTCAACAGCACATATACTCAGACGGTACGATACTATAAATGTGTAAGTTTTACCATTAAAGTTTGCCTTAAAAACACACATTTTGCTTGCTTCATTTCATATGAATCACATGGTAACGTGACGGCAGAATGCTCAGGTTTAGTCATGATAGTAGCCAGTCACCAATTGACAGAAAGACACACGTTTATGTGACATTTCAAAGATCTTGTTGAGAATTACATGAACTTCTGTTTCAATGCATATCTGTCCAATGCATGCATTGTTCCTAACTGTATGTATGTCTATCAGTGTTTCATTTGTATTGTGTCAGAAACTTACATTCTAACTTGATCCTATGTCTCCGCCATTCAATTAAAGACCCACTCCGAAAGTGCCTCTCTTTGACAGTTTTGTATAGTATAACACTCAAATCAACCTGTTAATAGGCCCAAATATATATGTTTCAATCCAATCCTCTTTTGATCTATTGTAAAATTGTTGCCACTCATCTTTTAAGTATGATTATCTCGATTTTAGCTGGAATCAAAAACCGTTTCATTTTCTAGGATATAGTTTTTGAAAAGTGGCAGTGATTCATTAGAAATTTGCCTCTGATTGTGGGAAGAACTGTTAGCGCAGGGCAATTCCATCCCAGTTGCTGAGAGCTCTCAGTTTACATGCTCTCCTGGTAGCTAAAAGCCCCTCACACCCCCAACCTAACATTACTGGTAAAAAAAAAACAAAAAACAGTGAGCAATATTAGAGCTATCCAGCTGTACAGTTTTGAGCCAGATTCCAACTCAGATGAGAAAAACAAAGATGTATATAGATCTATTTGTCTGCAAGTGGATGCATCAGAATGGAATGGAGCCTACGGGCCGCCCATCGAGTATTCTACATTAACTACAAGCTTTTCAAAACAGCATTTTTTCATTTGCTCCTGATTCACAACAAGTAGCATAAAGAAAAACTCAGAAACACAATTTTGACTTTAATTTTTTAAACATATAGTCTGTTCATCATCAAAATAAAGGCCACAAGAACATTTGAAAAGCAACGAAAATAATTTTCATTGGAATGTATAATACTACTTTTGTAACATAAAAGTCATGGGACTATCAATGAAAAACAGAACTTTGGGTGATTCTGGCTTTTTTTAAACTCATGTTTATCTTGTATTTTAAATGGTAAATAGTGAACACGTGTAAAGTGCTTTTCTACCTTGTTTTAAAAGTACCATTTAAAAAACATGCAATTAAAAACAATGAATGTGTGTATTTTTCCCCAAAGCAATAAGCAGCATAAATACATTTTCTTACTGATTTTGTCTTGGTTGGGTAGTTAAAGGGTTATGGCCCAAAGCACTTTAAAGTCACAGTCCTATTTGCTGAGACACTTTGACGCAAGGCGAGAACCAAACCTGTAATTGGTCAACTGCTCTACTGCTGCACCTCAGCCATTGTACTATATCATTTTGTCCCCATACAACAAACTAATTTAAATTCATTTAATAAGTAAGAAAGAGTGCCCGACAAGGAATGCGTAATCAAGAACTGATGGAAGCCTAAACTGTTCAAAACAAAGGGGATGAAAGTTTCACCAAAAGCAGACTATTTGGTACATGGTTGTCATTTTATCGGCTACAGAGCCCACTCTGTGGTGTGTTAAAAATCATGAGAAATTAAACAAAGCATCCATGCAATTGCTACGGTTGGCATTTGGGCCAGAACAATGACATAAAAGATTTGGGCAATGTGACCTGATTTTCTCTTTCTTTTTTTTGCATTATCACTGTGGATTATCACGTTTAAATCCACAGTCAATCAGAATCAATTATTCACCCTGAGAATGAGGAAAAACATCTAATATTTTGCAGGCCCACCAACAGTTGCTTACATTGTGGCCTGATAGGATGACAGCCATTGAAGTTTATCCTTGTTTATTTATTTTTTTCTCTGTTCCAACACATTTATTTTCAACCTGGCGTTTATTTAATGCTACTAAGCATTTTCAGCAGGTTAAAAAACTATTTTTTTTTTACCTGGAAAGTGTGAGACGTTTCACCTGTGTGGTGATAAATTCACTGGCCCAAGAAAGGCATGCTTTTAATGAGAATAGACAGACGTATGTATGTCACTGTATGTTGTATGTTACTGTTAAATGCAGACCAGTTTTTTCTGCCAAGGGAGTTTCCCGTCATTCTAGTAACAGCTGTTTACATTCCTCCGAATGCTAACTCTAGCTCGGCCATCAGACTTTCACATGGCAGCATAAGCAAACAACAGAGAATGTATCTTGATGCTTGATGCTGTGCTCATCCAAGCAGACCTCAGGTCAGAGATCCCTAGATTCCATCGAGGGAGCCACAAGAGGAGCAAAAACACTTGATAAAGTGTATACAAATGTCAAGCTTGGCTACAGAGCAAGACAGTTTCCTCACTTAGCTCAGTCTGACCACATGACACTGCATCTGATCCCTGCGCATTGCCCCCTCTGCAAGACTCAAATCACCACAAAAACTGTCAAAATCTGGCCTGACGGTGCCTCCCAGCAGCTGCAGGACTGCCTCAACAGAACAAGTTGGGATGATTCTGAACAACCGGATCTTGAACTGTTCACAGACACTGTGCTGTGTTACATCGAGAACTGTATTGACACTTTCACAGTGGACAAGGACATTCATATTCATCCCAGTCAGAAGCCCTGGATGACACGGGAGATTCAACACCTGCTCAGAAGGGAACACCTCCTTCAAGTCAGGTGATCGGACGCAATACAGCAGAGCCCGAGCTAACCTAAAGAGAGGCATCAGATTGGCCAAGCGGGACCCTTCATGCTGCACTAACCCACCTGGAGCAGAAAGGGACCTACGTTCGAATGCTCCCCATAGACTACAGCTCTGCCTTCAACAGGATCCTTCCCTGCAAGCTGGTGAAGAAACTTGGGTTCTTGGGGTTTCCACCTTCCATCTGCGCATGGATTACGTTTCCTTTCAGATCGCAGCCAAAAGGTTAGGATGGGAATACACACATCCACAACAAGTGGGGGGGGGTATGGATTACAAAGTAACAAATTACTGTAATTTATTACTTTTGTCAGTAATGGAGTAATGTAACAAATTACAGTTCAAATTTCGGTAAATAATTACAATTAATGAACTATAGAACCCCTTGTTACTTTGTTACTTCAGTTTTGTAGGCTCTGACATTTTCTTTCATTAAATGAAACAAAGCGGAGATTAATTTTGCGCAGAGTTGGGGATTGATCAAAGTAAAGAACATGCCCTCATTGCTGCAGTCACAATGCTTTCCAAACTGGCTCAAAGATGAAACGAAAAGAGACGCTCAAGAAGTCCTCTCAGGTTAGCAGCAGAGCAGAGACCCGCCCTTTGTGTTGATGTGACGGTTACGAAGGAATGCCTCTAAAGCCGCTCTTTGAAGTGAGCTTCTTCTTGGGAGCTGTTTTTTTTCCTATAATAATTTACCCTGTCTTACTGTGATGGGAATTTCCTATTACACTCAATTTTTTGTACTAATTTTAATAATCTTCATTTATTATATCTTCTTTTGTAACTTTATTGGAGATCCAATGTGTGACTGTGTTTCTGCATACATGCTTCTGTTTCACTTGTTGAAATCAGCTGCACCTAGCAACTGAGAGCTGACCTTCGCAAAAGCAGAAACACATCCTGTTTGAACCAGTTCTTTTAGAGAAGTATTAACTAAAATTGTCTCGCCAGATGTAAGTCTGAAACTTAGATGCAGCAGGTCTAAAGGTCATGAAAAGTGCCAAGTTGTTTGTACATCTCTATAAAAAGGCAGCACGCCACTCAGCGTTGGGACATTCCCTTTGAATCTCCGCTACATGTCTGGTCAACGTGTACTCTCTCTATTCTTTGACTGTTGTTCATTAACATTTTGTGTATGCTCTTAAAGTTTGGTTCTCTCATTCAGATTTTCGAAAATATTCCACAAAATTACTTTATTTTTCTCTCAAAGCTGCATGTGAGTAGTGGTCAATATGAGTTGGCGCTAAATGCGCTCCGCGGGGGGTGATGTGTGCATAGTTTGGTAGACTCGCAGCCGTGAAAACTGTGCACAAAAAGCAGATGGAGAGAGAGAGAGAGAGAGAGACTGGTGCAACTCATTGTAATGGAAAACATAAAGTCAACCAAAATGAACATGGAGGCTTTCTTTGTGTTTTCAAAAGACTGGCTTTGTTTCAGATTTGATAGAGATGACTATACAGTAGAGATGAATAGACATAACAGTGTTTTCCATCTGACATCTGACCAAATCCATCTGAGTCTGAGCAGTGGCATAGACCACATATGTTGTATCCTATTTTAGTGTCATTTTTCACACTGCGGTCTGAATTCAAATGAACCCAGGTTATGTCTTAAACCATGTTCATACCTTACACAAGGTTATTGCTTTAAAAATATAGCATTTCATTTTATTCATTTACCTTTATTTAATCAGAGAATTCCTATTGAGATTAAAAATATAAATATTTAATAGAGCCCTGTTAAATGAAAGACACGAGGATCTTGTTTGTACAGCTATTCTTCTCTTGAGAATTTGAGTGGAAACATGTAAAGTAAAGTAATGAGTAGTGAATTACTTTTTTAAACAGGTAATGAGTAAAGTAATTTAATTAAAATTTTGATCCAGTAACTAAATAAAGTAATTACTTTTTTAAAGTAATTTACCCAACACTGTCCAAGACCCTCTCCCTCTCCACTTGAACTGCACAACTCCCACTGTCTCAAGAAGGCCCAACACATAATCAGGGACACATCACACCAAGGACACTCTGGCTTTGAACTGTTACCTTCAGGACGGCAGTACAGAACAATCAGAGCACCAACAAACAGATGAAAAAACAGTTTCTATTCCACAACCATCACCACACTCAACTAAACATTATACACACAAGAAATGACTACTGAAACTGACTAGCTGTGCAATATGTGAATTATTTTGTGAAATAAGTGGAATTTTTCTGTGCAATAAGTGAACTTTTTAACAGTACTTTGTTATTTCTGTTTAACTTTTTCGGACCACATGACTGTAAGGACACTTTTTGGAATTTTTGTTGTGCATGTAAATGTCACAATGACAACAAAGCCTATTCTATTCTCTTATTTTATCTGGGCTATGCCAGTAATCCGTCACAGTCTTCTAGTTCTCATTAAATATAATTTTTTTCTGTTTTCTGACAATTATAATAAAAGCTCCTCAATCAGAAAAGTCACTAATCTTACAATGCTCTTTTGTCTGTTTTTTTTTCTCTAAAATGCAGCCAAATGTATCAGTGGTGAGCAGCGTGTCCACCGCATCAGATACCTTCTGCACAAAGCATCTTTTTTTTCTTTTTTGACCTTTTAGCGGAACAGTAGCCATCAATTTACATGTGCTTGGCAGGCTAGACACTTAAGAGGTAGCTTCACTCAGGGACATGGGTGACAGAACAGAGGCTGTTTGGCCTTACAAAGAAATGAATGCACATGCTCTCAGAAGGTCTGTGAAATTAAAAACCTCTGAACAAAATATACAAACATCGATGCTCCAGTTCACAGCACAAATGTGCCAGAAATGATTTTTTTTCCCCTTGCCGTGTTTTTAAAACGTAGCAAGAGGACACATTAGGAAAAAGCAAGGTTTTTTTCAACTGCAGACCATTTTGTTGAAACAGAAGTTTCTCCTATGCAGTTACTTTTAAAAGCCACTTGATACGACAGTTCTTCTCATTTCTCACTCACTGAAGTGTGAAGATTTTCTTCAAGCCAAAAGTATGCCTCCTCCATAAACAGCATCTGTTGCTAAATTTCACTGTCAGAATGCTGAGGCTAACCAAAATGATTGGACATGAGAGAAATATTAGCTTTACAGAATTATATGGCAAATGATGGTTCAAGAAGAACCTAACTGTAACAATCTAAAATGATTCAGAAAAATCTGCAAGTGAAATAATCAAAAATCTAGAGCAATGGCCAAAAACGTCATGTATTTTCTAAAGGCTAACAAAATCAAAACTGCAAGCAGCGTAGTTTTTTTTTTTTTTTTCTTCAAAATGGCAGCTATTCTGTTGGTTTTATTTTCATGGCAACCATTTTATGTTTTGGTTGCCTGTGGGTGACAAACAGGTCTATGCCAGTTTTAGAGGAATCTGCAAAAGTACACTTTTGGAAATCCTTAGCAACTGAGATTTTTTGCTAACCACACACACACACATTCTTAACATCTTCATATTATAAGTAATTTTGTTTCATTCAGTTTGAGCCAGGGATTCATGTATTATATTTTCACAATATTTTGCGAAAAAAATGCCACTTTTGCAAGCTTGCCAATGCTAACACTGTTCAAAAGCTACAACTTCTAGTATCAACATTTTTTTCCTAAGTCATTTCCCAATGATGCTGGAGGCGTTAGGAGTCAATTGAAAACCCTAAGAGGAGTTTTTCAATTTGTAGCTGGACCTAAAGGTGTATTTTTTTTTTATTCAAACCTCTTCCTGAGGTCAAAGGTAAACAAAACTTTAGTTGTGATTATAGACTTAAGCAGGCGGCATGTGTGTGAAATTTTGGAAAGATCGCTCAAACAAAAGTTTTTTGTTACCCATATTGTGTAAAAATGTGCAACTGCCAAATTACATTTTTTTTCACATTTTTTTGAAAACAACACAGAGTTTAGTTTTTGTTCACAATGCCCAAAATTCATTTTCACCAGGTAGGCTACTAGATGTGTGTAAATTTTAGTGAGTTTTTGAGTGTATGTTGTGGGTGAAATTTTTGCTTGAAGGTGCACTAAGAAAGAAGAAAAAAACAACCTGGTCTTTGCAATCCAGGATTGCTGCAGGTCATAATAAAATGTGTATAAGAATAGGTGGAAGTAGAACTGTTATGTGTCTCTTGTAAACTCTCATATATGGCTCTTTTTCTGCTTTTGGAAACATTTCAGCTGTGCTGGATCATTGCCGTAGCTGGCATATTTGGGTGGCTCTGGGATTAAATGTGGAAAAGCTGGCCTTTAATCTTACGTACCCTACTAAATCTTGAAAAAAAGTAATAGCTTCAAGTGCAATCACGGTGTATAATGGCTGCAGCATTTGTCCTGAAGCTCCAGCCTGAGCTGGTACCTAAAGTATGCAGAGTGAAGTAAACAACATCAAAAGCAGAGACGCACAACTTCCACCAAGCCTTATTGCTTGCTTTTAATCCTTTACCAGCCATATTACGGCATAATTACTGCATTGGCTTGGCTCAGAAACCGCACGTGAAATTACATCTGAAGAACAACAATGCCAAGTTTAAAACAACAAAACATAATTGTCCTAAACCTAAGCACAAAAGCAAAACATAGGGGAGGGTTGATCAGGCAACTGACTGATTGCCAAAGTCTACATTTTCCCAGAGATACAAAAACCCTTGACCCAAAAATGTTAATGGGGATTCCAGATTCGTGGTTTTTTATGTTCTTTATGCATAAAACATTAGTTTGAATAATCCTTAAACAACTTTTTAGATTTAAATAACTAATTTTCTTCTTTTATTTTTTTTCCTAAACTAAAGTTTTTCAAATGTCCAATTGTGTCACAGGCAACATTTACACAACAGAACAGCTGGCTGTAAGTGAAAAACCTCACAGGGAGATATCTTCAGGCTGGATAAAGGTCAGGCGGGCTAATGTTACTGTGTGTACTAGAACATAAGAGCTACCGACTCCATTGTATACAGTTTTCATCATGAATGAAAGACAAAAATTACAACCACTCACCTTTCGTATATTTTAGAAATTAACGTAACTAAACTTTACTTTTTCTGCAAACAACCTTAAAAGAAAACTACAGCTGATCACAGAGCTGAACAAAGCTGGCATTATCCATAAAAAAACTCAAAAAATTATAGAAGCAAATGCATTTATTAGACGTCTACACTTTTTGTGCATTACTCAAAGTGTAAATTTGTTGTAGGTTTTTTTTTTTTTGTATCCGCTTCATTCAGTAATTTTTTATTTTTTTTGTTTTTTATTGATTAGAAATTATCATTTTTTTCTATGTGGTCATTACTCCTTTACTGTCGTTTAACATATTTGTATTAACATGTATTTATGAGAACAGCCACCTTTTCCAGGTTTTCCAAGTACTCCACAGTTGTGCTGTATTTTCCGCGCAATGAGGCACACCAGATTACAAGACGCACAGTCAATGAATGGTCTATTTGTAACTTGTGTTATTCTGCATTTAAGGTGTACCAAACAATCAGGCACATTAAGAGAGACAAAAGTCTGAGCTGAGTCAGTTAGTCAGTCAGATTTTATTATCTGCATTCACAGAAACAAAAACTTGTTTGTGACATGCTACACGTTAGAAACGTTAGTCATGTTAGTGTATTCACGATACCTGTAACTCCCACCTCATTTGCAACATGTAAAAAAACAGACTGAAACTCCTAAAACAAATGTTACTGTGATTAGGCTCGTTCCCAACTTTGTTAGTAACTAAAAAAAACACAAAACATTCCTGTTTCCCGCTCCCCAGAGAGATTCCCGGTGGATCGTCTGTTCTCCTGTCTTTGGCTGTGGACCTCGCCTCTGGCTCATCTCGCACCCCTGCTGCCACACAGTTTCATCTGGATGAGGCCCATCTGCTACACTATTTAAACATGTAGTTGTTATTTAAACATGTAGTTGTAGAGTTAGATAAGTTAATCCTTCTTTAACAGTTCTAGCACATCACCTGTCCATCTGGGAGAGGATCCCTCTTTCATGTGGGAATCCCTGAGGGTTGTTATTTTTTCCCCCAAGGTAAGGTTTTTTAAGAGTTCTTCCTCACCAAGATGGAGGGTCTAAGGGCAGGGATGCCAGTTTAGCTTAGTCTATTTAGTTTAGTTCAGCAACCAGGTATTATTTATATTTTTATGACTGGCATAATGTTTTTTTGGATGAGTACCTGTATGAAGCCCATTGAGATGGCTTTGGTTGTGATAATGGGCTACATAAATACAATTTTATCTAACTGAAAGAAAACTAACCTTACTGTGACAACAGTAACTCCCAACTTTGCTAGCAAAATATTAGAAAAAAAAAAAAAAAAAAAGGATGACACCGCTACACGTTAGCCACATTAGAATGTATTCAAAAGCACCCAACCTTGTTTGGAACTCAAACATTTTTTTAAAAAAGTGCCATGTACCTTTCAAAATCACTTTCCCATCAGTAAAAACAACTAGGATGTATCCATTATAAGGCGCACTATCTTTTTTTGACAAAGTTAAGGCTAGTCTTAAGCCAAATAAGCATGCTTATCGTGTGAAAAATGTGATATTGTCTTGACAAAGTCAACATTCCATAACAAATGCTCTTGTCTTTTCTGATCTTCAGCATCAACACCTATTATGCTTTCAAAAATCACCTGTTGTTAGCTTTATCCGAAATCGCTAACCAGGATTTGTGCTGTTGAAGATCTAAAATGGCCTCCAAAACAGAGACAAACTTTAATGTATGATGTAAGCAAACACACATGGGATGACCTGCCTAATAAAAGTTCACCAAAAATTCAACATTGTGTGTTTAATTCGTGTCAACTGCAGGTATGAACAGAGTAAAAATCAAAGTTGAAGTTATGGGAATATGTGTTGGATCTACAGTTGTCAACATGCATGTCTTCAATAAACTGTAACACTTGTTTAAATGTGAACATTTTGCTATAAGAGGCACACTGATAGTTGTATCCCCCAGGGTAGTCAGGATGTATGCACCTTATTTACTGCAGCACAAGTTATAATTTAGATAAATAATATTTTTGCATTTATAGATGAGACAATTGCTTGCAATCGTTCCTTTCTTTTTTTTTTTTTTTTCTAAGTACTGGATAAAGTTTAAATTTTGGATTCCACTGCAAAGGACAAAATAAGTTGTGAACTCAGAGCCGAGTATTGTTCATTGAACTCTTGAAACTTATGTTCAGTCCTACAGAAACAGAGATTTTTTTTTCTGCTGTCTGCACACATTTTCATATCATTGTTAATAATATAGTATTTGTGTTCGTGTTAAGCATTAAATCTAGACTAATCTGATGCATGTTGTCATTTTAATAGCTAGCTGTGTAATACAAGAGTGCAACCTATTATTTAGACATGTGAAAGCAGTTAATAAGTACATTGAAAGATTATGGACAACACATTATTCATTTCTTATGAAAACAAAAACAGTTTGAACAGTGGATTTTCTACATTATCAATATTTTTTTAAATGGCCTTTTCCAGTTAACTGGACTCATTCTGGGATAGTCTATCTACGATGTCGAGTTTAAGAACCTATGAAAGGAGATTTTAAATGTGGTCTTTCAAATGTGGATTTTTAAGTTCAGCATTTACCACGACAATCATAGAGTTCAATCCTCTGACAAGAATTTTGCATTTTGCAATTTTGCATTTGAAGCAATTGATTACTGGAAAAAAACACATATGTCAAACCAATTTTATATATAAAGTAACACATTGTTAAGAAAATAAAGAAAATAAACAAAGATGACAGAAGATTATGCTATCTTCGTAACAGTGAAATTATTCATCATCATACCGACTTTTTTGCAGTCATGCATACAGTACACACTCATGTCCTAATCCAGTCCTTATCAGATCAAGTACATATTGTTTATTAAGTAACAAATTGGAGTTCTTATTGATTAACCTCAGAAAACTCTTACATCATGTTAGTAAACATTAATATGTATGTATTAATATTAAGATGCATTGGAAAGTGGCAGCTATTGTCCAAAGTCATCACACCATCACACACAGCTGGTGCTCACACTCACTATTTCAAACTCTGCGGGTACTAGTGAACATTTTGGATTTGCTCTTGTTAAAGAAATGTTGGTTCTACACATAATGATCTTTCATTTTATTTTATTTTTTTAAGGTTAGCCTTTTTATTTACTGGGGTGTTATTTCCTTATCCCCCTATGTCAAAAAATGAGTGCAAAGGGGGGTTTTAACCATACATTTTCCCAACCTGCTGTGACCCTTTTGAGGTCATGGTGTCGCTGATGTCCCCTATGATGTTGGGTGAAGGCAAGATACTCCCTGGACAGGTTGCCAGTCTGTCACATGGCCACACAATCACACACCTAGGGGCAAATTAGGGTCACCAATCAACCTAGGAAAAATGTTTTTGGACTGGGAGGTGCCTGAAGAGAAACTCACCTATGCACACGAAGACAATGCAAACTCCACACAGAAAGAACTCAGTCAGTATTTAAACCACAGCCTTCTTACTGTGAGGCGAGAGTGCTAACCACTGTGCAAAAGTCTGCAAAAGGGATTTTTTTTTTCATTCAAATAATTTATAATGCATACATCAATTTAACTGTTTATGACACTGCTGACTTGCAGCTGCTTTCTGAAAAAAGTGTGAAAGGCTCCAGACCCCAAACATCATAAAAGCCCATATGAAACCAATGTAACATTCTTTTAGTTTAGGGAGTTTGGCATTTTGGGATGACAGACTTTAGTCTATAAGACTAAAAACTGCATATAAAATACTAAAACAACAAATTTAAAAAGTAAATCAATGTTTTTTTTATATTAAATTTAAATTATTAACATTTTTATTTATCATTTTTATTTTTACCTACATAAAGAAGCTATACATTTGTACTTTTGATAGGAATATTTAATTTTTACAAACTCTTCCTCAGATTGTTTCATCGTTGACTTGACCTCCAAAGTGCAATAAACTAGCAGCCTGAAAGCTTTTTTCTTCTATCCAACTTTTCACTGGCATTCAACAAGCACATGTGATCCCTACTGAATTAAACATGGACTACTGAGCTCCTACTAAGATCCAACAAGCCAAGTCCCACAGACAAATCCCTGTACGGAGATGCATGTTCTCCCTTAAGGTTTCGTTTTATTCATCCATAATTCCTTTAACCTCAATTAGACATCCTTTGACTATAATGGAGCACACAGTGGACTCTAAATGAACCAGATTGTCTGGGATAGCTGACTGAAATACCGTGTCTGCCCTAGAGGTCTGTTGTTCACTTCAACGGTGCACTAAAAAATTAAAAGCTGCATGGTGCCTGTGCTCTAAAGTGCCCATAGAAGCTGTATGGCTACTTTCAACCCTTTCAAAGTAAGCCAAACAGACTATTTTTACTCTCAATCGTACATGGGCATTAAACACTGAAACTCTTCTGTGAGATTGCTGTTTGTGGGAACACAGTCTCCCCCCAAAAAACAAGTATAGCTAAAAACAAAAAAACGCTTCAAAGCCAAGGTTTTATAGAAAATCACATGCTCTTACATCCAATGTCGTTCAGCTCCTATTCATCCATCTTAAACTCCATGACCAATGTAAATAATTTCTTGTTCAGATTGAAATTTTCTATACCAACACATCTGAATGGTTAACTGAAACTGAACATAAAAAGACAAAACATGACTGAAGTATTTTTTCAAGTGAGCATGTTTGCAGAGATCATGGCTTTAATTCTGCAACAATAATTATTAGATGTTGTTTGCATATAAGGAAAAAGGAAATTGCATTTTGTTTTACAACTCTGTCATTTTTTTTTGTTGTTAACCTTTTTGCATCTTTTATTACATCATTGTGTGTTTATTGGTATTTAATTTAGACTGTTTGGATAAACTTGACAAAAGAGCTTTACACAGCAACATTTACACACAAATGCAATTCAACATGTTTTTACACAAATACAAAAAGAGGGGAGAAAGTTTAGTTTTCAGTTCACATGTGCATGTGAATGAATAAAATTGGGCAGATTTAAAGAGCCACTCTGATTATCATTTGATCTATTTTAAAAGCATTAAAATAATGAATTATCATTTTGTTGTTTGTGTCCAAAAAAATAAAACCCCTCTGTTGTTTTCTAGGATATAGTTTCTGCAGAACGACAGAAGTTCCTTAGAAGTTCAACGCAGAGACATTGGGAGGACTGCCAGCCCCATCTCCACCTTCCCCTCCCTATTCCTGAGAGCTCTCTGTTTACATGTTCTTCCGCTACCCTACCTGACAACCCCAACCTAACATTTCCAGTGCTTAGAAATTAGTCTATACCTATGTCAGGTTTTCTTTCCTTTTTTTTTAAGGGGGGGGGTCTGTCTGTTGCTTATCCGGGTACACAGTGGGACCAAATGATTCTATTTTATGTTAAATGAATGATTAAAATGTATTTCCTTTAATGTAAATGACGCTCTGAATGTGGTTAAAAGAAACAAGATATTATCTAAACTAAAGCAAGAAAAGGTCAAAATCCCCTGATACAGGAAACGCATATGAGTCAAACTGATCATTTGAAGCTGAAGAGAAAAGGCTTCACATAGATTTACTCATCATGTGATAAATCCAACCACAAGAAAGGCGTGGCTGTTCCTGTCTCACATATAATTCATTAAGAAAATATTTCAGAACACAGTGATGATGAAGGAAGATATGTCAGAATAACAGAACTGATATAGGGGTCTAAAGTCAATATATTTAACGTGTACCCCCCACCTGGGAGTGATTTGATATTTTATAGGAATATTTTCAAACTAATGTTGGAGGCTGAGGGGACTGTTATTTGTGTGTGTGTGTGTGTGTGTGTGTGTGGGGGGGGGGGGGGGGGGGTTAATTTTTAGATTGATCCCAACATGGATTCCTCTAATCCAAAAAATCAGAATAACCCAATAATTAGAAAAATGAAATCTTATATGGAAGAATTGGGGGTAACTGATAAATAAAGAGAATTTTATCCAACTACCAAAGATTTCACACATTACTCAGCATCATTTAAATTCATGTTACATGGGATTATATCTTATTAAGATCAAAGAATGCAGCATTCTAACCAGGGACTTGACTGACCACAGTCCCGTCTCCCTGCCCCTTCAACTGTCCACGAAAAAGCGAGTTACGGGTACTAAACTCACATCCACTCCATAGCTCTATGATTGTGTCTAAAACAAAGGAGGATATTAAAGAATTTCTACAAGTAAATGAAACCAATGAGATATCTCCAATTATCTTATGGACACACTGAAAGCAGTAATGAGAGGCAAATTAATAACTATTGCTTTATATTGAAATAAATTTAAAGAATACAAACTGGCGGAACTTCATGCAAAACTGCAATTGAAATTAATGACATTTCAGTAGAGGAAGCCCAGAAAAACTTCATCTTTTTGAGAGAGAAATATTATGAGATCGGAAGAAAATCAGCTAAGTATTTTGCTTATAAACTATGCAGTCAACAGCAAGAAATACAATACAATACAATACAATTCATAAGATTAAGGACCATAAAACAAATATCTTGGAAACCATACAGGAAAGAGTTCAGGAATGCTTTCTTCAGAGAGTTGTACTTACAATCTAATGCTACTGACGAAAATTATGTTCATACTTTTCTTGGCTCATTGAATTTACCTTCAGTATCAGATATTCAAAATGCAAATTTAATACAACCAATTTCAGAGGAAGAAATTAAAGCAGCTCTCAATAAGCTAAAACCAGGAAAAGCAGTTGGACCGGACGGGTTTAATGCCGAGTGGTATCATTGTATGAACAAAGAGTTATTACCCCTTTATTGAAGACATTTATTATTTTATTCAGAATGGAATAAGGAGGAAAGCAACAATGTCAGTATTCCCAAAAGAGGGGAAAAATAGACAGGAATGTGGGAATTACAAGCCAATCAGTGTCCTGAACACAGACTATGAAGTGTTTACCTCCGTTCTAGCACAGAGATTGGAATAGTTACTTCCTAATCTCAATCATTTAGATCAAAATGGTTTTATTCAAAATAAGCAAACAACGGATAACATTAGGAAAATACTGTTTATTTTAATTATATACAGACAACTTGGACTCAATCAATATTAACTATTTTAGATGCTGGAAAGGCTTTCAATTCTGTTAGATGGACAATTTTATACAAAAAGGTGGGCAAATTTGGTTTTCAAGAAAAATATATCAGTCATTCAGGACCTATATGACAAACCCACAGCCCGTATTAAGATCAATGAGAATGTATTGGAAATATTTTGTTTGGAATGTAGGTGTAGATGGAGCTGTGCTTTCTCACCACTTCTGATTGATTTATTCATAGAAACATTGGGTCAGTCAATAAGACAAAATTTAGAGATAAAGGGTATTTCATTGTCAGGAGTTGAGCACAAGGTAACAATCTTTGCTGATGATCTATTGGTGTGTCTGGAGAATCCAGAGATCATTTAAATAATTAATGTCTACTCTGTCTGACTTTGGGAACGGGTTATAAAGTGAACATTTTGAAGACTCAGGTGATGACTCTTAACTATACAGGCACTATAACTTTACAATTTGAGTTAAATTGGGAAAAAAAAAAAAATCAAATATCTGGAAATACACTTAACCAAAGACCTTTCTGAACTTTTTGAACAATGTTTGAGCAAATTTTGAGCCAGTATCCTCAAATATAAAGGCTGATTTACAATTATGGAACACGATTCACATATTCACATATTTCACACATATTCCACCTTTAAACTTTCTAAGGAAAGGGAGGGAACTAGTCCTCCATTGCCTTGGGAACTATTGTT
Organism: Adrianichthys oophorus; assembly: GCA_036245035.1. Classification (NCBI taxonomy): domain Eukaryota; kingdom Metazoa; phylum Chordata; class Actinopteri; order Beloniformes; family Adrianichthyidae; genus Adrianichthys; species Adrianichthys oophorus. The sequence goes on from BSAI01000101.1 coordinate 4,694,650, forward strand.
ATGCAGCACAAATATACCCTATCTTATACTGGTATAACAACAAATATGTGGCAAAGTGGAAGGAACTGGAATCTAGCTTATCTTCTAATTTCCCATCCAAGCTGTTATAGCTGATAAGGATCTAATGAGCTGGAAATGTTGGAGATTCCTTACTCATACACTTAAGGTCTGGATAAAGGTAACCAATATGTAAGATACAAAATATGTTGCAAATTTTTAGATTTTTTTTTTCTTATGATTCAGACTTTTGCCAAATAGACATGATGCAAGTTTGAAGTTGTGGACAGCTTATGAACTCACAACATTCCTCTCACTAACTAAAAAAAATGATTCTGTATGTGTAGTTTTGACTCGCTACGAAATAAACATGGTCTGGAACATCATGAATTTCATAGATACCTACAGTTACAATTATAAGTTAATAATGAATGTGAGATGACCAATTTATTTGAAGTGGATATGGAAATGTATCATATTTAAAAAAAAACACTATGACCACGATCCCATATACTATTTCCATATAATATAAGACACTCCATCTCTAGATCTGATAACACTCCGTACATTAAAAGCAAATGGGAAAATGACTCAATTAATTATATAAATTGAGATTGGAATAGTGTCTGGTCCTTCCAGTGGTCGACCTCCAGCTCCATGATCTGGAGACAACACGGAAAAACATCATAAGATATTTTGAAACACCAAATCAAGAGCAATATAAAGGTCATGATAGGCCATGTTGAAGACACTGTGATTCAACTACGGCGAATCACTTCTATATCTTCTGGAATTGTTCCAGTTTATTGACATTTTGGAAGGGTGTTTAGACCTCTCTGAGTGCTGTGTTTAAAATTCCTCCAGATACTTTTGTGGGATGTAAAAAGCAAAAAAAAAGAAAATGGTTGAGCCCCTTGAACAATTGGGTGGGAATTGTCTTATAATTATTCAAGATGGAAAAACTGACATAACCAACCATGCCTTACCGTTGCAAGAACTTGTATTTTTTCTTGTCTTTTTTTTTTCTCCACTGCCCAAACAATGTAAGGTTTACTAATGTGTTTTGTGACTGAATTTAACAAATTTGGATTAATTTCTGTCTATGCTGATTATCATTGCAATGATTTGTTTCCTCTTTTGTTTTGCTCTCTATTGTCCATCCCAAATAAAGATATGATGGGAAAAAAATACAAATAAAAACATTCCCAGTACAACAAAAATGGGAGGCAAAATCTGAGCTATCCAGCCGTACAGGTCAAGTCAGACCCAGATCAGATGAATGAAAAAAAAAAAAAAGAAGACGTATATGGATCTGGTTGTCTGCAGGTAAATGCATCAGAATGAAGAGGAGAAGGGAGCTTGTAGCCCCCCCAGCATATTTTCTGTCACAAATAGGCTCTTTTTAAAACAGCATTTTTTGTCTGCTCCCGATTCATAGCGATCTGAGTGAAGGAATACTCAGAAATTGAATTTAAAGTTTAGTTTTCTTTACATTTTTGTCCTCCATCATCAGAAAAATTAAACAAGAGCATGTTTAAAACACCAAAAACAGGATTTTCATCGGAGTGGGTCTTTAAGCTCATTGGAAACCTGATTCCATCTGTGTCAGTAACAAAAATCTGCCATTTCTCACTCAAAGTTTTGCCTAAAACTTGAACTAAAACTTGAACTAAAATACTAAGATGTCTTCGTTTCTGTCAATAAACAAGTAAAGTACAATCTACATGTGTTTACTTCCGTTTGTATTCAGCCGTTCTGTTGTGCTTTTCCAAGTGTCCTTGACAATTTGTTTCATTAATTAAAATATGACGTCATGGTAAACAAACCCTCATTCCGCCGTGATTTTGGAGTATATTCGCAACACTTCTTTTTCTGCGTGACTCGCCTTCAAACAATGGATTTACAAAGGTGGACATTGTGGTATGAGGTGTGAATGTCCATTTTAAACAAACTCACCAACAAAAAAGTCCAACAGCCTGCAATATCTCAGCCCAGGCTCTGTCCTTTTTGTTGTTATTCTTATCAAAATAATGTGTTGTATCAAAAAGGATGGGGTAGTTTTGGATCTCTGTGATCAGCCTCTTGTCGTCCATGATGTTATATGGCCGAAATGATGCTCTACCACACACTTTGAGACCCCGTGTTAGCAAAAAAGACACGATGTTTACAACATGGTGAAAACAGAGAGTACCAAAAAATATACCGGATGCACAATACATTCGCTCGCATGATTCCCGGTTTAACTTCCCAATAAAATACAACAGCTTAGCTCCGGCGTCCTGAAAAAATTTGAAGCCAAATACATGGATATGCAGCGCCGCAGTTCCTCTAAGGTTGTCCTCACATATTTGGATATTTGGAAACCAACAATAGAAAATGTTTGTTTATTTGGGCCTTAAAATAAAACTAAAATGACGAAAGAGTAAAACACATCTTCTGCACAACGCAATGATTTTTGCCAACAATTTCAGAGTATGCAGTCAGTACATTAAAGTTCAAACGAGATTTTTGCTCTCACGTGGCTCCTAAGAGGATTTTTTGATCAACGAATAGTGAAGCCACTAAAGGCTTACAACAGTAATCTGCCAGATGTGAATAGCTTTTCATCCTGCTGAGTTTTACTCTTCTTGGTTTGAACTCTAAGCATTCAGAGTTGTAGGCCATATTCATTCACTTACTATGCATTTCGCACTCTGCTGCCTTTTTTTTTATTTTTATTTTTTATACAATCTTGTGAATGTAAGTTAAAAGCAACAGGATGTAGAGCGCCTGCATGGCATATGGTGTAAAGGACAGAATCAAACTCATGATCTGACAGGAAAAAGCCCTGCCAAATGGCTGTACATGCTTGATTATACTTTGTGCTACTTAATCTCCTGGGTTTAAAAATAACAAAAAAAAAACATAATAAATATTTTAAATGGAGATTATCCAAAAGCTGGTGCTAAAGAAGTCATTGACAGCCCCATTTTGACATTCAGTGCACTAAGAAATAGTGGTCAAATTCCCATTTGTGAGAGATTGCTTGTAAAACAAAAGCAAAAACTTATTTTCTTTTAGGTTTACATTATAAAACTTAAAAAAAAAATCAAAGTTTTTAAGTTTTTCTTTTGCAGCTTTTTGTGAAAAAAAAAATGTGGATCACAAATTAAAGCCAGAGAAAGTGTATTAAGACCTGCTGGTGTTACCCCCCCCTCCATCAGCCACTGCCACCTTGGTCAGAGCTGCACAAGACAAATTAATTCAAAGACAAGGAAAAAAGGCACACTTTTTTAAAATGGCATTGCAACCATCTTTCCATAGCAACATTTTATGTTTTGTTGCCTTTGGAGGTGTCAAACAGATCTGTGTAATTTTTAAACAAATATGCAAAAGTAAACTTTTGAATTTTCTTGGAAACTGAAGTATTTTGTTAACCACGTCCACATTTCTAACAAGTTCATACCGAATGTCATATTGTTTTGTTCAAATTTAGGCAGGTATCTGTGTCATTCATTTAAAAAAAATGTAAGAACAACAGGGCAACACCACCTTTTTCAGGTTGCCTCTAACGCCATTAAAAATCTACAACTTCTAACTCCAGTGTTTTTTTTTTTTTTTAAGTAAATTCCCAATGATGCTGGAGGAGTTAGGAGCGGAAAGATTGGAATCCCTAAGAGGAGATTACATTTCTTGGTGGGCTTAAAGGCAAAGGAAAGTTCATAAATACTGCTCATCCAAACAGAGTGGAAAAATTTGAAAATTGTCAAATTTCACACTTAACCACAAAACGGCAGACAAGCTGTAGGTCCTGTGGCCATCCCATGATAATTTCAAAACTACCTTTGGGTATTCAAAATACATGTGTTTTAGTTTTGTGGCGTACGTGAATTTTGTCATTTTTTTTCTCGAGCCCCATATGAGATTTTGGCCCCACTCATTTTTTTTATCTCCCATTGTGATGTCATCCTTTTGTGGGGGTTGTTTTTTTTTTTTTTAATATGCACAAAATTAATTTTTATCGGGTACTAGATGTGTGCAAATTTTGGTGAGTTTTTGTGTATTTGGTGGGGTCAATTTTCTGCTCAAAGGCACAGAAAAAAAGAAGAATTGCAAAAAAAAAACCTTGCAGTCCAAGTCCGATGCTGGACATAATTATGACTATGTACATTCAAATGAATTTTTTTTTCTTAGAATTTACATTTTTGGGAACAAGAAGTCTTAAAACCTTAAAAGTGGAAATAAAACCTTTTTTTTTTTTTTTTTATTATTTCCCTCTATTGTCAAATGACGTGTTATTGTAACTACTCCATGTTTTGTCATGCAGTTACCTAATCTGAGAAAAATAATGAAGATATCATTGATTTCCTCAAAAATACGGAACTTCTACTGCCTTTATCCCTTCAAATACATCAAAGTCTTTTTGCTGCTGTGAATTCTTTCACGTGCTTTCAAAGAGTTCATAAGGACTAGAATACTCAGAAAAACAAGGCATGATTGAGGCTCTGGCACAGTTTGCAAATGAATACACCACTGAGAGGCCTGGAAGAGGCAGAGAAAGGAAATGGAATATTGGATTTGTTTGTATAGTAAGATGAGCACAGAGAAAACACCTGGGGTCCATGTCTGCTTCCAAAATAACACTGAGCCGTTCTGGCTGCTGATGGTCTTCTCTTGTTCTGCCCAACAACCACAGAGAGAGGCGACCAGGACAGAATTCATCAAACAGCCCCAGATCCAGGTTGTGCATCAATTCAGGTAGATAAATGAATGACGGGATGTAGTGTCGGCGTCTTCTCCTACCTCACCATGATGTGACCGCTCTAAGACAAATGCACTGATGCATTTAAAAATGCATTTAATCTTAAATGCATGTTTTTTTTTAAATTCTGGATAAAATACAGTATAAACGTCGATGCATTAACAAGAACGCCATCCATATGTCACTACAAAAGCCAGGTTGCAATTGGTCAAAATTCAACTGGTTTAACTTTCAACACTGTTAAATGAATGAATATACTTTATTTTCTTCATTATAATTCAAACGGCATTTTTTAAAACTGCTTCTGAACTCTGTTTGACCTACACATTGAAGTTTGCTGTGTTTTTTCTTTTTCTCTCCGCGTACCATCTGGAGAACGGAGACATCGTCAGAAAGCAGGGAGTCTCCGGAATGCGAGCTGATTAAAACACAACTCAGGAACTGTGCACTGATACTCCCATGTCTACAGCGAGAAGTGTAAACAAGTATATTGTAAACTACTGACCTTGCATCCCTTAGATTCATTATTTTTTCTGTAACTAGGGCAACAAATTCTAAACTAAAACGGGAGGTCGGACAGGCGTCCTCAGAGCTGCTTGGAGCAGATGTGATGTGAGCTTGTCCGTTTCCGGCTCTTGCAAGAAATTGTACTCTGCTCCTAACTCTGCTAACACTGCCCTGTGTTTTCAGAAATAATCTTGACAACTCTCAGAACAACTCTCTGTGATGTTCCCACACACATACACATGTTTATTTTTTATTTATTTTTATTGATTTTACATCGGCTCACGCCCCAACCTGGCATTGCGTTACTCATGCCCTAAACTAATGCGCATTCAATGGCATTTTGTTTGTAGAGCCTGAAAATAGACTTGAAAATGTGCATAGCAATGCGTGAACATAAGAGTTTTGAATACAGAAGCCAGAAATGCACATTTACGCGCATTTTTCGTAGAAATTTTTTCCACTGACATCTTTGACTTGACTGTTGCAATGCACTTTGAACAGAGATGCCAGTCTGGCCTACTGGAGACCTCAAATTTAGCCGATCTCATTTTAAATCAGCTAAAAGGACACATTACACCACTGTTTGGATTGTTGTACTTTATTGTCCAACCTCATACTAATCTATAAATCAGCCTCTTCTTCCTCACCTTATTTGTATTTTGTTTCAGAAAAAAAGTGTTTCCTAAAAGACCAAATGTAATGACAAAACACTTGTGTGGTTAGAGTCCGGCCTTAGCCAGTTCTAGTGTGACGGGTGTTTCATGATTCAAAGAATCGCAAAAAAAGCCATGTGTTTTGAACTACTAGGTATTCATTAGGAGAGATGCAATATGTTCCTGAAATATAATCAACTCATCAAATGACCACACATCCCACCGCCATATTACAAGTCTCCTTTGGTGCAGAACAGTTTGTTTCTCGTGAAATATTTTGAGCTTTTAAAGTTGGAAAAGAACAGACGCATTCATTGGTGTGAAAGGAATTACTTCATAATACACACTCTGGAATTACATTCAACCAGAAGGAAACATCACAACCTTTCACTCTCTAACCTTTGCAAGTATTTCCTCATTAGGCTGAGCTAAGCCATAAAACTAAAAGATGTAACTAACAAGATGTCTTTCAAAGATCTGAAAATCACATATACAATCATTTCAAAGACAGCCAGTGTCAGAGTCTGACCAATAATTGAGAGAAAATGAACACTTTTCAAAGAACAAAAACTGCGCTCCTCGTTAATGCGTAACGGTATGATGTTAACTGAATCGTCAAAACAGCATGGCTCCTCCACTGTTTTCAGTACATGTACTCTTAACACTCAGAGCCTTGTATTATTTATAGCAGCCTACATCCAGACCGCAGAAACTGGCAGCGAATTCAAGTGCCGGGCATGCTGAGAAACAGACAGATGACAACTCTACTGGTTGACACGCTCTCTGTGTGTTGGGGGGGAATGTGAGTGTTGAGAGACAGTAAGCAATCTGGATCAGAGATCTAATCTTAACGAAGACTTTGTGGTACTGTGTGTGTTGGGCCTTTACTTTCGTATCAGCATGAGGTTTTCTTGGGATGTCTGAACACTTTTGACATGTGATAAACCTGACATTCTTTTTCTGCAAATAATCACCAGCAGAAACAATGACAGACAGCTCTTTATATAAAAAAGAGAGAAGATAATAGGTTTAGTTGGAACAAACAATGAATAAACTTTTTGTTCTGTTGTGAAAAAAGCTGGTGAACAATTGACTAATTGGAAGAAAAACAAAAGTTCCTCGCATTCCAAACAGGACCATCTGGTTCTAAGAAGCCAAAATCCCAGACTTCTATAGAGAAATAAACAGCTATTAGTCAGTCATTCTATTTTGGCCATTCTTGCTCTGATCCTTTTTTTTAGCATGTTATTGATAATCATAATTTTTACATGATATTTTTTCTGCAGTGCAAGTTATCAAGTCATAAACTGACCAATCAGACACCTCAGTAAAAGTATGTTGTCTTACATGACAGATTTTGTATAGCCTGCTTTTCAGTGGAATTAGGGGTGTGAACTTCCAACAAGCTCACTCCTGATTGGTGAAACCGGTATTTCCGGTATTTAAAATATTGACAATTATTTGTTCCAATATGGCAGTATTGTGAAAAAATGTCGACTAATTGACTTAATTTGGTGGGAGCCAGATATAAGTTATTTTGTATTGATGACATAACACTCATTCAATCCAATGATGTAGAGACTCTTTAAAGTCTCACTCCAAGACTTTTAAAATTGTCCCCAGTGGACTTTGGAATTATGATTATGCAGCTTTTAGCCAAAATCAAAAAGCCTGTGTCGATTTTTAAGACATATTTTCTGCAGCGCAGCAGGAGTTCATCAGAAACTTTCATCTGGGTTGTGGGGGGGACTGTTGTTGTGAAAGTTAGCTCTGCTAATTTTCCATTTAGCCCTTGGCTTGAGCGTATGCTAGGCAATGAGCTGGTGGGAGAAAGTATACACAAACATTAGAATACCAAAAAAAAAAAAATCAGCGATCAATATTGTGGCTATCCAGCCACACAGTTTAGAGTCAGATGTCAGCTCAGATGAAGAAAAAGAAGACGTTAATCGATGCATCAAAATCATAGTGGAGCAAGGAGACTTTAGCCCATGGCAGTTGCTGCGTCAAAAACCCAAGCTTTTTCAAAAATTCAGTTTTCATCTAATCCTGATTCAACGCAATTAAAAAAAAAAAAACACTCAGAAATGTGGTTTTGATCTTAAATTATTTTATATATACACATCTTTCACTACAAAAGCTCTACAAGAACATGTTAAAAATGCCAAAAACCCCATTGGAATTGGTTTTGAAAAGTACGCAAAATTAATTTTTATAAGTTCTGCTTTTTTTTTTTTTCCTTTTGGGTGTAAGTGTTTCTTAAAACCTTAAGATGGACAACTGCATAGACAACAGAGGCCCCAAAAAGTCAATTTTCCAACAAGCTAACTATATCTATTTTTTATTGTTGTAGAAAAAAATGCAAATTATGTCCCTGTATTTGTAGTGCTACATTTTATTTCTTAAATGCTTAAACCAGCTTAAATAAATTCTAAGTATTCAAACAAATTTCATTGAATGTTATTACACTTCACAGTATTGGAATCTTATGTTTTCAAAAGTTGAATAAAAGGTTTTCAGCTGCTTCTTCTTATGCAACAGAATAAGAAAATGACCTTTAAAATTGTTGTGTTTAACCAACTGAGGTTCAGTCTGATTGCACCTGAAATTCAGTTTGACTCGCTCTCTTGACTGAAAATAAGCTTCTGCCACTGGACACTTTAATCAGCCTTCACTGAACAGTGTCAAGTCAGCCTACTGTTTTAAGCACAGCTCCAGCTGCAGGAGGACATTTGGATTTCTGATTTGTGAGAATGAGATATGCTCAGACAACCAGCAGTCAAAGGAAGCAATCGTAGTGAGGCATGCTCCCAAGAAAGACCAGCCTTGTTATCCAAGACTAGGAAAAAAAACATTGTTCTCACTCCTGGGTGGGCACGGTTAACTGTGGACAGCATAACACTGAAGGTGAAGGCAAGAAAAGCAGCCTCAAAGGATACGCTTCTGAATGAAAACTGAATTGCAATCATCTAACAATTCCTGTATAAGTTCATTAAAAATTCAATGAGGCTTTAGCCGTGCAAGAGCATCTAACTTTGAATTGTACAGGGACCTTAATGATGTTAACATGAAACCATGTGCAGCGATCAGCTTACTTGTTTTTAAGCACTGTAGCGTATCAGGTATACTTGAGTCATTTGAGCTCCTATTCAAGTGTGTTGGTATCTCGTTACTGTTCATTTGAATAAATAAAATCTGATTGTTACAGAAGCATTGTGTTACATTTGTTTCTTAAAATGTAACTCATCCTAGATGTTTAGAAAATTTGAGTAAAAACCATAAATGAAAAAGTTTTCACTCCATATTTACCACAGCAACAGAAGTGCAAATAGAATAAGATACATATAAATGAAATAAGATTTATATTATTTTTATTTCAGTGTTTCACAATATATAATAAAAAATGTCAGTTCTTGGTAAAGGTTTTAAAATATTTTGACTGAAAATTATCTTTCTTTGTCAGGTATTTGGTGGGATGCACAACATGCTGCGATTTACCAAGACATTTATTCCAGAGCGTCTTATAACCTAAATGGATGAATTCTGGTTCAGCTTATACTGTCCATGCAACTTTGAAAGGTAGACCTACGCAGCTGACAAATTGTTAGGATGGGGGTTATTGTAAACACATTTAAGGTGCTTACACACCGAACGTGATTCGCGCGGCGGAGGAGGCCAGTTTCAATGTAAAGTCAATGGTTTAAACATAAATTGAGGTTCTGTGGTTCGAATTGAGGCTGGCACGGCCCAAAAGTCTGGAAATAGCGTGAATTGTGGAGCGGGCGTGGCAAGAAAGAGTAGAAAACAAATCTAACCTTTGGGAAGGTCGCCATGTCTGCTTTAACCAATTAGGGACTCAACTTTGGGCACATGACGGTTTCAGTGACAGCGGGTAGAATACATTTCCAATATGGTGGATCCAATCTCCTAAACTTCCATTCATTGTGTTAACCTGATGATGTCCTTTCAGGACAGCTGAGTTTCCTGAAACCTTCCCGGCTACTGTTGGACGACAGTCTGCTTCAAACACGGTCAGAGAGAGACTACAGTCAGCGGAAGTGGCCATCATCCAGACACAGTGGGACTGAAGCTCACTACACCCAGAGAACCTCTAAATCAGAGGTGCTCATAATTTTTTGGCATGCCAGCTACTTAAAGGACATACAATGATGTGAAGTTTTCATTTTAAGCACTCAAACATACAACCAACAAGCTTTTACAACAGAAACACGATTCCTGTTAAAAAACAATGAAAAATCCATGGATGAACAAATCCTTTTGTGACAACCCGAGCGAGCCCTTCACTCAGCTTTTTGTGGATATATGTCTTTATAAAGTGACATATATTACTAAAAATATTAATTAGAAGCAGGATAATTTTTGGGATTTGAAATGTCATTGGAATGTATTTTTTATAGTCATGAGTTTTTTTTAGTAATAAATATTTAACACAAATAAATGTAGTCTATAAAACCTTTAGTTTAAAATTTCTTGTTGGTTTTAAAAAGATGTTCATAGAAATGTATTTTAAAAATGATGTATTCTTTATGCTTGGTAAAATGAAGATATATATTTAAAAAGTAAAACACAACAATACTGAGATTGGAACCAAGATACATGCAGAATGGTAGCTTTACAAGTGCATGATCCACAGCTGTCGCCACAACCAGAGGTTTGTGACAAGGAGTGTTTGCTATTTGATGACTGAATTTTACGGAAAAAAAAAATCTCTAAACATCATCCGTGTCTTCCATGCATTGTAAATTAAATACAGACAAAGCTTCATGTAGTGTTCAAAAACATTAGCTAGCAGCTCCTCCCACAGACAAACGAGGTGGCAAGCTTAGGGAACACATTTTTGGTCACGCGGCGAGCAGCGAATTCGCAGCGCGGCGAGAAAGGGACGGGCCAAGCAAATTAGCCGTGTGACTTGCATTCGATGTGGATACCCCTTAACAAGGCTAATGTAGCGGTTTTGGAATGTTTTTTTTGTTTGTTTTTTTTGTTAGCGTGGTCACAGTAAAGTTTTATTTAGTTTAATCAGTGTTTTGTTTAAGTGTTCAAGGTTGGGAGTTACAGATATTGTGCTTATGTAGCTAACGTTTTACGTGTTAGAAACACATAAAAGTCTGACACTTACCTCTGACTCTTTTATCTTGTATAATGGGCCTTATTGTTTGGTACACCTTATATAAGTATGAATATAGACCATTTAATGATGGTGCGCCCTTTAGTGCAAACAATACGTGTTGAAACTGTTGTTAAAATAACAGGTACAAACCTCCCAGCTAGTGAACTATAATGCTTTTTTACTGAGTTTTTTCAAGATGTGGCATTTATCATTCCCAGACAGTGTGTCCTTTTCAGTCCCGGAAACTGCAGTAGGTGGGCCAAGGTCTCCCTGCTCCATTCCATTCCAATGCATCCACTTACAGACAAATAGATAAATTAACGTTTTTGTTTTCCTTGTCCGAGCTGGCTCACAACTGAATGGATAGATAGCTCTAATATTGCTCTGAATTTTTATTGCACCACCAATGTAAGCTTAGGGTTGTAAGGGGCAGTAAGTTACCAGGGGGGAGTGTAAACAAAGGGATCATGGGAAATAAGCGGAGGCTTACTCTGTGCCAACAGGTCCGCCCACAACTTAGAGGGCAGGTTTCTGATAAACTCATGTCACACTCCAGACACTATGTTCTACAAAACCACCCTTTTTTTTTTTTTTTTTAGCACAATCATAATAAAAAGGCCACTGGGAACGATTTTACAATAGATCAAAGGGTGATCAGAGTGGGGCCTTTAAAGGGCATTTATTATGCTTTTCTTAAGCCTTTCAGAGTAAACTATATCCATATATGTGATCATATATTACCTTTGCCACACAAAAGAACAAATTATGAAATAAGAGTTATTTTTGTGGACTTCTTTCATACTCAGAAATAAGACGACTCGATCACTGAGGCACTGCCTTTTGCCTCTTGTGGGTGCCACCCATTTCATGACGTCATCCTAGAGCTGGCCTTTGCAGCTTGTCTATGTTTCACCCACCAAAAAACAAACATCCACATTTTTACAAATATGGATGTCCATATTGTGTATCTGCCTTCAGTAGCCTTGATGTTTATTCCAAACATTTGGAAGCCGGCCCAGTATTTATTAGAGACAGCCATCTATTCAATCGCAGACAAATCGGTGAAAGTTAATTGATTCATTTTGCGGTAAAATTCGGTCACAAAATAACAACACCAACATGAACACCAGATGAACTATTCAGAATTTATACAAATGATGAGAAGATTGTATTATGTTCTAATTAGCACTGGCTGTGAACATTTATTTTACTCTTTGAATCATCATTAATCTCCGTATCAAAAATCTTTACTTTGATGAAACTCATTTTCCTGGAGACGCGCACCTTTCAGTCTTTACTTAATAATACATTTTCAAACAAGTTCTTCTAATTCTTTGCATCTCCACCAGGTAATCAGTTTCCCTTTTGTGCAGCCATCTTCTCCATATCTCCAATCTGCTTGCGCCATTCTCAGATTTGTTTAGGATCTACCCCAAAATGTGGTGCAGATTCCCCGCCAGAATTTTCTCTGGCGTATGCCACCTTACTAAGTTTAAACTCAAAATCGAATGAGCCTTTATTGGTCATTGCTACACAACACAAATACTACAGTCAGATATTCGGCGTCGGCACGATTATTCTTGATCTTGGTGGGAGTGTTTGTCTTTGATGAACTCGGCCACTGTTAGAGATCAGCATCCAACAGTAACAAACATAAGTTAGACCCGGTAAATATTGGAGATGGAATACAATTGGAAAAATGGTAAAAACACTGCATGGCATCACCTACTGGGGGAGAGCTGATCAAACAAAGGGGGCATTAAGCCATCTCAACATCAGTCTGGTCTGAAGCCAAATGGTAGCATTTATCAATTAAGCTTTGTGTACAATGTTTTTGTGGCAGTCTCTGGGTTAACACTTAGTTATGTAGCCTGAAACTGCTCTTTCCTTGTTCATAGTTACAGTATTTACTTTTCCCTCTATTTTGTGCTTTATGAAAGTTGCAGTTCTGTTATTTATTGTTTTGTTTTATGTTTTTATTTTATTCTTGGACTGCTTTTGGGAGATTTTGGCCATAGATTAGTGTTTCGTGGATCAGTCATAAGATTAGATCAAAACTCCTTTCCCTGGAGTTGAGAAAGCTCCTTCTCCGCTCTGGGACAGATGTTACTAAGGAGCCAATAAAAGCAGTTTGATAAGGTGAGATCAGATACAAAAAGACGGAAGGCTGCACCTAATAGCTATGAAAAGGTTACAGCAATCTGAAAGCCCCGAGTAACGACTCTTTTTTGGGGGGTCTTATAGGAGCTCTGAGGCAGAGAGAATGTAGCAGTGGCAACTGGTTTATTCAGTCAAGGCCATAGCCAACAAAGCACATCCACAGTTTTATCCAACACAGCCCCACAGCAATTTGTGAAACTGACTTGAAACATGATCCATTGATTTGGGTCATGAAGGAGACTAGATATAGGAAAAGACTCAGAGAATGTTGTCAGGCTGTTATGAAAAAAAATGATGATCTTTTTAAATAGACAGAAAGTCCATGCTAAGAGGCCAGAATAATTTAGCAGATGCCCACGTTTATCTTCTGTTCAACACAAATTATAGGAGCAATTTTTTATTCTTTTCCATCTTTGCTTTACTTGTGCACACTTCTCTCTACAATAGAAATACTTTAAAATTGTTGTTTTTTAGATTGATCTGAAAAGATGTTCTTATGGTGTCTTCAAATGCACAACCATGACTCAAAAGTTAAAGAAACATCACATCTCAAAATTATGCGCTATGACCATTTGGGCCTTTTTAAGACCCACTCCTTGGAAAATTGTGTTTTTGTTGTTTTTAACATGTTCTTGTAGCATTTTTTTGATGATATATCTTAAAAAATAAGCTTCAAATAGCATTTCTCAGTATTTCTTTATTCAGATTGCATTTTGAAAAAGATTGTATTTGTTATACAAGCTCCCTGCTTTGCTTCATTCTGATGTATCCCCTTCTAGATGACTAGATCCATGTACGTCTTCATTTTCCTTGTCTGAGCTAGCATTTGGCCCTGTACGACTGGATAGCTCCAATTTTGCTTGCCATTTTTGTTGCACCAATAATGTTAGATTGGGGTTGTGAGGTGGTATAAGCTAGCCGGAGAGAGTATAAACAGATGGGTGACGTGAAGTGGGGGCGGGCTTAAAAATTGCATAATTATAATAAAAATTCCACTGGAAACACTTTAAAATAATAGATCAAAAGATGATCAGACTTTAAGACATAAAATAGCTCCCATGAACCCCCTTGAAGCACACATTTGCTTGTTGCTTCAACCCAAACCCAAGACTTCTTAATAAAGTCTGCTCTATCATCACAACCAAATATATTTAATCTAGCCAGCACATCCTGTGTTGGTATTGGAAAATTTTGATGGTCAATGTATAAAGCTCTTTCAGCATCCCCACTGATTGGAGTACTGACTCCACATGCTGTGAATGGTTTTCCTCCCAGATAATCAGGTGCTTTGTTTGCAAATGTGACACTGCATGCCTGCTTTATATGCAGCGAAGTGCAGAAAAGAGCAAAGCATTTTTCCTCCAAACTGCTGCATGATGGATGGACTGAATGGCACAATTTGTTTTGCCGGCACGCCGAGCCTCTGTCAGCGAGGGTATTTTCGCAGGCAGAAGGAGAAGGCATTTACTTGAGCAGAAGAATGACGCAGCAGTTTGCGAGATAATTAGCCTGTCCTTAAAGTGACGCCGAATCATGTGGGCAAAGTGCAGAACAGCTTAAGTCCGGCAGGATATTATTGTTCACTGATTATCTCCTGGTACGCTTACAGCTATTTCAGAGTGAACTGCTTTTTCTAAACCATGCTCAGGTTTTTGTTATCATTCATGTTGCCTTTACTGTAGAAGGAATGGTCTAAATGGTCTAAACAAGTGGCATGATGGATGCTCCTGTGTATTTATAGATGTGTAAAAAAATAAAATAAAAGCGTCTGCGAAAATGTCTATTCTGTGTTTCATTAGTTGGTTTTACACATAGAGACAAACGGCTTTAAAATAAGAATCACTTAAAGCATTACAAGCCTGAAATTCCACCTTTATCCTGCATCAAATGTCAGAGCAAGGAAAACTGTTGGAAGGAATTTACCTCAATCACTGCTCCATCTAGTTACATTCTCATAATGACAGAACTTTTACATGGTGAGCACGGCCATTTATGGAATTAGGAGGGAAAAAAGGAATGTCATAATTAATTAGGATCATTTGGTCCCAACAGTTTCTTCTATAAATTAAGCACATGTGTGGAGACTTTCAGACTCTTAGATGTTACTCAATTCTATACCTGAGAAAACTTGAAACAACACCTGAACAAATGTAATTCCTTTTATATCTCAAGTCAGGGCTTTTTTTTTTTTTTTTTGGAAAGTGATGTATACCCAAACATGTTCAGACTGATTTATTCTTTTTGTTTGTCAGCGTTTGCATAAAAAACAATAACTTAGTAGTACCTGTACTCAGCAAATAATAGTTTTTTGATGGTAAAAACTTTTTTTTTTACTTTTTATTTTTATTCCTTTAACAGATACAGTGTGTTCATTTTGTACGTTGAACATATATGCAATGTATATCAATTAAAATACATAAAATTTATGAAACAAAACAAAAAGTGGGGCACTGTACAATTTTAGGTATAAACATTATTTCTTATTTTAAATTTTTGCTCAAAACAACATAATTATGTTTAAAAGACCACTGGGAGCAATTTTACAATAGAAAAAATATAGTTGGAGTGGAACTTTACATCAAATTCCTTTTGACTTGTAGAGCATAAGTCAATTTGTCCATGAGAATACATTTTGTCCACAGTTTGTAACCACTGGTCTAACTCAGGGGGATCACATTTCAGCCAACTCCTTGTGATCGTCTTTTTAGAGGCAATTAATATTATTTTAAAACGATATTAGTCTCTTTTTCAACCACATTTTCAGGAAACAGTCCCAATAGAAAGATTTTTTATGGACTTTTTAAGGATGACATAACTCATTTTGACTTTCATGGTGTATGTCTAATATGTCTGCAATTTTGTGCAAGAGCAAAAAATGTGAGACAGATTAACATTAGCCTGTCCACACTGCCTCTAACAACGTTGCCATTTTCTTTGCAATTTGTTCTTCATTTGTGGTGTTGTAAAGAATCCAAGAATCATATTCCATCTAAACTCCTTCCATCTCCTAGATCGGATTGATGTTAGTTGTGTCTCACACAATTCAAGCTCAATATTTAGCTCTTTTTTCCCCCATTTTAATATGGAAAAAATTGTTTTTATTGAGCACACAGGATTGGCTGTTGATCCATGTTCCATACTGTACCAATACAAGTACAGAAGTTTACATTTAAATGTAAGTATTGAGTTTTTGTTTTTGCATGACTCTTTAAAGTTATAAAACAGATGATGTTATGTATTTTCCGAGCACTGGCAGCTATGCGGTAACGTAGATGACCGGCGACTATTGATGACGTCATCAAGCAGCAGTAACATCCAAATATGAAGACACTAATTTTTCATTATTTTTCCACTTGGAGGGACACATAAAAGGATAGAGAAAAGTCATAGGGGTAGGGAAGCAGTTCAGATTTAGCTATTGTGTCTCAAAATGTTGGGAGTCAATTATTTATTTTTATGAACACCAAAAATTGCAATCTATGCGAGATGATTCTTGCAGAAATCAGTGCAAATCTTCTTTTTTCAATTTGTGAAAAATTTGTGAAATAAGATCATTTCTTAATCTCTGTACAAACATGTTCCTTATTTAGGACACAGAAACTGTGTGTTCAGATCTCTTCTCTGATTTCTTTTAGAACATCATGTGCTTTATGGCTTTGTTGGTGATGTACAAATTAGATGAATCACAGATAAACTTCCAATTTCTAATGGACTGATTTGACCTGCACATTTTAGCTTTCTATTTCTCAGCTGCTTTAATCTTGATCATTTTCAGTGGTCAATCGAGAGTGTGACAGTGCTACTGATGAAATACCAAAAAGTGGCTAAAGAAGAGTACATCCCTAAAAAACAGAAAGACATATGGGATCCTATAGACCAGAGGACCCTGCTGAATTAAGCAAGACCTGCTAAATATTAATAAGGTTACAAATTCTTACATTTTATCCTCTCAATCAGTTTGCATAGTTTTGGGTCTCTAATGGCTTGGTTAAAAATGTCCTTACGAGCTGTCCACGGTCAAAAACTGGGAAAGCCTGTGGGCCCCGTATAAAAACAAATCAAGACTGCAGACTGCTTGGAATGCCTGTAGAACAAAAATGATTGTGGATATTTGTTCTACAGGCATGCTGCAAGAAACAGGGTGACATAAGTGAGGCGCAGGCATGGCATACACATTTTTGATTTTTTTAACACCGCACCCCCCACCCCCACCCCAATTTTGCAGACCTCGCAAGAAGCAAATAAGTGTTGTTCACAAGATAAATATGTGCTTCTCACATGTTCCTTGCAGGCAGCCTGACTGTTAGAAAGGAGGAAATTAGACAATCAGAGTGTAGTTTGCATGGATATCCTACGAATGTCCTAGGGGCAAATGCTTGTCTAGTGCACACTCTGTGCATTTTGCATTCGCACATGGTCAGTAAGGGACCGGTGTGCATACCTTATGAATGACTAGAGTGCGGCGTAAGAGGCAACATACAACAGCATCACTCATACATCATAAGTGCGTGCATCTTACATTATCCTTACAAATACTTCCCGATGAAGTATTTATTTACCACATGCAAGACAATTAAAAGTTCCATTTTCATAAAGTCCCTGGAGGTGGCCATGCAAGGTTCAAGAGGACTGCTGGATACACCTGCTCCTCCTTTAAGATGCAACTGCTCCTATCTATGACCCTCCGCGGCCCTGGACAACCCAGAAACCAGCAGCACCTGTACAGGTCAGCTCCTGCGGGTGCTTTTGATTGAGGACTAATCAATGTTCTGATGCAGCACCTGATAAATAAACCTACAGGAACTTCTTGTTGAAGATATCAGGTATTTAAAAAAAATGTTCTACACTAAATAAAAAAAACAACGTAGCTTATGCTTTTAAAATGCAGACCTTTATTTAATGTGATATAATGGAAATGCAGTATTTTTTTGCTAATTAATGAGGGTGTTTTTTGATTAACACGAAGAAATTCAAATGAATTTAGGCTTATGTTCGGATAAACACTTATACTTTACGTTGCGTGATAGTATTTCGTCAAAATTGATGACATTACAAAACATTTGTATCACCTATCCGGTCATGTCACCTAAAATGTTTTTTTTTCTTTTATTGAAGAAAAAAGTTTGAGATTTAGAGAAACTTTTGGTAAGACTGAAGAAAGACCTGCACCTGAAATGAGACATTACTAACCTATACATCATGTTTTTGTGCTGTACAAGTTGAGGTGACGTATGATTTTTGTGCGGGTCGTTTTCAGTGACGCAGCTCCACTGTTGACACTGTAAAAAATATGGTAATGAATATATTTGTATTGTTGAGTTGGTGTATACAAATATATATATACATATATCTATATGTATATATATATATATATATATTACCTGTGCATCTTTGATTTAGCAGTCTGTTATAAAAAGTTAAAAAAAATAGAGTTATGAGGTTAAAGAATTTGCAACAGCTATCAACTTCTCATCCTTGTCAACATAATAGCTCTCTTATTTTGCATATTATAAAAATGCACTTCAGTTGAAACAAAAAGAAAGAAAAGATCAATTCAAGCCATAAAGCATCAATTTTGTTTTTTCTGAAAATATCTTTAGGGGCAAAAAGAAAATACAAAAGCAGAAGCTCAATGAACAGCCAGACACAGGAGTGTTTTGAAGTTTACAAAGTTCACAGATGTTGGCAAGAAAGAAAAGATACAGCACATTGAAAGGGTCATGGATTTGTAATAACAAATGACAACAATCTTCCTTCTTTTTAATGTACTGTTTGTGCTAAAAAAAAGTGTACATGATGAAGTTACCTGCATTATATTACTGTATTTGCCACAGGAAAGTAATTTGAAAGCAGAATTGGCAAAGATTCAATCTCAGATGGCTTTCCTATTGCAACTAGAAAACCTGGTGTGAACCAGTAACATTGCTAATTACTAATTACACAGAGTGTGGTGGTGGTTGGTTGGTTTTTCCCACTGTGACTTTATTTCAGCCAAAGCAATGAAAAAAAATGTTTGCATGCCTTATGTCACAACAATAAACTCATGGGGGAAAGATTGCATTTCTACCAGACAGTACAGATTGTTTCTATTCTTACGATCCAACCAAACGGATTTGTCTGGAGGAAGTAGTTAATTGAATTGAAATATACCATTATCGTTTCAAATGAAATACAATGATTATCTTGACCTTGGATAGTAGGTTTATTTAACTAGAACATAAAAACAATCAAGTTCCATCACAACAGACAACAAACACATGATGCAGCAAAAACTGATCAACCATCATTTCAGTCCAATGTGTGGAAACACTTTGAATTTATCAAAAACATGTGACCCTACAGTGTGGTAGAAAGTTCTAATAATGTCCCTTTGGATTAATATGATGTGGAAAAACAAGTGAGCAGAACTTATAACTAAAATAAGAATGGATTTGACATTAATTCTTGTTTACTTGTTTGTTTTTTACACATAATTGATTTACACTTGATTATCTTGTAAGAAATACAAGGAATGTAGAGAATGTCACCTATACTGTTTAGTATCAGGTATTTATCTCTGAGTCACACTGGTTGAAATTTTGGCTAAAGATGTCCAGGATCAGTTTTAGGCCAGTGAATCAGATCATTCAAAATGACCCAAAATCAACAATGAATGGTAATGGCAACCATAAAGCCACAAACCTACTTTTCTCCACAACAGAATCAGCTGTTTTATGTTGATTATATAGGCACTTTACTAATATAAAGTGCTGCATTTCAATGCAAGGCTGCTTTCCCCTGCTTCAGAATCCACTGGAATTATGTTAATTGCGTAAACAGTTGAAGAGTTACGGTAGTTGAAAGAATGTCAACACTGGAGCAAAAGCGCCGTAATTGAAAGGTTAAACATGTTTGCTGACTGAAGGAATTCCAAAGTAATTCCTGTTTGCTTATTCCTGTTCAGGGTCAATGGCTTGCTGGAGAATACCCATCTATTGGGCGAGGACGGGGTTCACCAGTCTACAAACAGTAATATAATAACAAACAACCACACAAATTCAAACCAAAGGTACACTATGGAGTCCCAATTAACCTTTGTTAATGTGATGTTTTTGGACTGTAAGAGGAAACCAAAGAGGCTGAAGACAAAAACAAGGCATGCACAAGGAGAGCATGTAAATTCCACAAAGTGGTAGAGAAAGACAGAGCCAAGATCCTGTGGGACTTCCAGATGCAGACTGACAGGATGGTAATGGTGAATCAACCAGACATTGTAGCGGTGGATAAAGAATAGAGGAAAGCTGTTTTGGTTAATGTGGCAGTACCAAGCAATGGTAACATCAAGAAGAAGGAACATGAGAAACTGGAGAAATACCAGGGACTCAGAGAGGAACTGAAGAAAGCTTGGAAGGTGAAGGTGACAGTGGTGCCCGTGGTAATTGGAGCACTTGGGGCTGTAACCCCCAAATTGAAGGAGATAACAGCAGATTCCTGGAAAGACCTCAGACATCTCAGTCCAGAAAAGCACAGTGCTAGGAACAGCCAAGGTATTGAAGAGGACCCTAAAGTTCCCAGGCCTCTGGTTAAAGAACCCGAGCTTGGGGTGAAGTACTACCCGCGGAGGATTAGAGGGTCTTTATTTTTAATTAATGGATTGAAGGATTACGACCCACCAAGTATGTCTTCAAAAATAAGGAAGACCTTAAAAGCAAACCAAATCTTTAAACTGTAAACCAAAATGGTCAGCAGTTATTTGGGGCCTGTTGGTGCAAAGGAAAACCCAAAAGAAACCATCTTTCCCCCACTTCTGAAATCTGCAGTTGAAAGACAATATCAATGGTGCTCAGTGAGCTGCAACCTAAATTTAAGTGCAAGATGATTTTACTCATCTCATATATTTAAGGAAGCATTATTCATCCCACATTTGAGACTTTGTTATAGGTTTTTGTCATGGGAAAAATCCATGCCATTAGAGTACCATGAAATTTGACCTCTAACGACGATGTGCACATCTCACTGCAGTTTAACAGGCAGACATTTAACTTAAGAGCATTTCACGGTCCAAAGCTTTGCAGGTTTTCCAAAACCAAACGCGTAGTTTGCAAGCACAAGTTTAAAGACAAGGACTGCTGTACATGTTGTGGGCTCATGCTGAGGAAGAAATGTAAATTTGTTTCATTGAAATCCAAACAGCACTTTGCAAAGAACCTATCAACAGAGCAAAGGAGCACCTTATCATTAAAAGACCTGCTGTCAACAGAGACTGTTGTGAAGGAATTCCAATTGTCTTGGCAAAAATGGGACATTTTATTCCTAATGACTGCAATTTACAACAGAGTATGAACAACTGTGAAAGTAAGATTTTGAGAGTCTATTATGGGCTACAAGGTTTTAACCCAAGCGTATTTAAGTTAACCCTAGCGTATTTAAGTGTTGATTACTCTTATACCGCACAGTAAAGTATGCAATTACCTCCTGAGAGTTTCAGCTGAAACAACCACACCAACAGGTTCTCACTCCCTAGTCGTCACATATTGACGCATGGGTAAGAGCCCTCTGCATCATTCTTTGACGCTTTGGGTGCTCCCAGCTGGTAGTTTTTTGATGTGCTGGCTGTTTGTTTTGATGTGCCGGATGTTCCGGTTAAATCAGGGGTCCAGTTGTTTTACTGGATGTGGTACTTAACGTGGCCCGAACCCTACCCTATCTTAGGGTTGGGTTTACCTTGTTACGGTAAGGGTTAGTGTTACATCCCACTCCAGACAGGAGGGAGAGGATTAGCGACATTGAGAAAAATGATGAAACCCGGGAGGATTTTTGACTGGCTGGACAGGGTTAATTTTAGGTGGAACACAAATAGGACATAAACAATATTTTTGTAAAAGGGACATATTTAAATTCACAGGCACTATTCAGCATTCAGTATGCAAGTAAACAAACTGAAAACATCCCTCAAAAATTCAACAAAGGTAAAACAACCCACTAAACCTAAACCAGAGGGACAGAACTAAGGAACAACCAGAAACAAATAAAACAGGGACATAATTAAGACAAGACTAATAATGAAAGGGAGAACAAAACGAAGAAGGAAAACCAGGCTTTTCACTGGCTTCAAAACAGCCAAGACCAACAACAGGGGTGAGCTAAGAAAAGCAGATCCCTCACAGGGAGTTCAGCTGCCACTGGAGCAGGGGCTGCTGGTGGTTTTATGCGTCCCTCCAAGCCTGGTGATTGGAGGAGGAAAGAAGCCTGCAATCAGGAGGTGGAGTCCTACCCATGCGTCAATATGTGACAACTTGGGAGTGAGAATGGGTTGACCACACTGGTCCATATGTTATAGCCCAAGGCAGGCCCAGAGTTAGCCAGCCCCACTATGGGGTGGTACAGGTCGAAAATGGACGGGACAAGTCTGGGTGTGCTGAGAGTTTTGGGTGTGATATCCTTCCACACTTCAAAAATGCATGAAAAAAGATGCTTTCACCATATCAGTTCATCTATCTATCTTCTCCTTTGACCTATGTGATATGTCTTATAAGTTAAATGCTGCTCTTGAAAATATCCTAAGCATTTATAGAGCTTAGGACAGGTACAGGCAGGACACTGGTTTGTGCCCTGTTAAGGCTGCATTTATCAGTTTTTTCTGTCTATTTGTTCATTTGTCTGTAGAAATCTTAGGTAACTTTTATTCAGTCAATCAGTCAGTCAGTTGTTCACTTACTTATCTTTGTTATCTGTGTTTTTTTTTTTCTTGGGGGGGTAGGGTAGATCGTCACACGAGACACAAGAAAAAAACATTTTATTGTGCACACCCTGCTAAGGCTGCATTTTTTTGGCTATGTTTAATTTTTTGCTTGTTTGTGTTTTCTGTAGAAGTTTTTTATTTTATTTTATTTTGGTAGGTCATCACATTGGTGGCGGGGGGGGGGGGGGGGGGGGGGGCGCTCCCCTTTTGCCCATGCATAAACGTATTTGGCCTTGGTCCAAGTACACAGGTAAGAGCATCTTACTGTGCATTTTTCCATGATAAAATCGAAGGAAAGCAGAGGATGAATATCTCTGGAAATGGAGCGCTCCGCATTCAAACAGCTTTTAAACAGCAAGTTGAGCAGGATATCATATTTCTTCCTGATTTCCTGCTCTGACAACTCCATTGCCACATGAAGACAGTCGCCTGTGTGTAGTAGCAATTGACTTCTTGGACCAAGTTTAGACGACTCACTGTCTTACCATGAAAACCCATGAATAATAAGTGTGATGGTTCTGACCACAGAACTGTAATGTGGACAAAGATGTTTCTCCTGTTTGCTGTGAGTCAACAAGACAACTCATTGCTTCTGTTGTGTGGATTTTTTTCCCCCTCTTACTATTTCTTTATTTTGCTCGGGGGCTTAGGAAGATAAGCTCTACCAGGCCTTCTCTAAATTACAGATTCTTCACAGTAGCAAAATCCCCACAGAGCCTGAATGTTATCACTCCACAGAGGCACAAGGAGCTCTCAATTTTAGATCTCTGGAGCTAAACAGTTTTTGTTGCTAACCTTGGGGCCCGGTGCACATGAGTGAGGAAGATGAGTTTGCCAGCCGGTGCTGCTGTCATGCTCTAGGTGATAACTTCAGCAATAGCTGTGTTTTCTTTTATTAGAGCAGGAAACATAGTGGGCCGCAAGGGAATGTATGATTATGTGGATTGGGAATGAAGAGTGTTTAATTACATGAAAGTAGAATTTTTTTTATTATTTTTTTTAACAGTGATGTAAAAGCTGTTGCAAACGTAAGGTAGCATGGTGACTGCAGAACACAAAGTGTTTTCCGCATACTGGTTTTAGTGCCATTTAATTGCCAGTCAAGTTTATTGCAACCCTGAGGTGCATAAAGACAGAAACAGATTAATCTAAAAGCATCAAAATGTCCTCCAGAGTCTCACTGCAAGCAAGAAAATGAAGCTGCATATTCTTTACCGCTGTGCGGTGCCCAGGGTCAATGATTATCATTTTCATTGGCAACAGTTTACAAAACATGGTGTCATGTAGCTTGCTTGTTGTTTGAATCTGCTCTATCGAGGTCAGAGTGATCCAATATTGTTGCTTTGTTTTTTCAGATAGAGCTTAAAGAAATTGAGTTTAACTCCTCTGCAAATAAAAGCTGGCAGGGTAAAAAATGTTTT
The DNA here is from genome assembly GCA_036245035.1 of Adrianichthys oophorus. Lineage (NCBI taxonomy): Eukaryota > Metazoa > Chordata > Actinopteri > Beloniformes > Adrianichthyidae > Adrianichthys > Adrianichthys oophorus. The sequence continues at coordinate 4,718,981 of BSAI01000101.1, forward strand.
GTTAGCTAAATTTTTTACTTTACTTTGGACTTTGTTATATCAGTTTAATATTTCTGGAATTTTTTTTGGCTATTGAGGTAAACATTTTTTGTTATTTTTGTTCTGCATAGAGCTATCAGAGCATGCTCAGAGAAACGTCACTAGAAGAAGGCTAAAAAAAAAACAGTTGATCATAGACATTTTGTAACCAGAAGTTGATGAATGTTAGAGAAAAACAGTACATTAAATGTATGCATCTTAAAGACCCACTCCAACAAAAACAGTAGTGAATTCCTAATCAATTACTGTTAGATTGATGGCGCGCTAAATCCCATTTTGTAGCATCTGTTCATGCTGTTTGAGTTTCTTCAAATTCTGCATCAAATTTTACTATAAGAAATAAAAGTTGATGTGTCTACTGATGGATTCAGCTAAACAAGTAACCTCAGTTAAGTACATCTTAAAAAGCTTTTTATTTAAATCACAAACATATGTCTTTATTGCTTTGTACTCTTTGCATTCATTCCTTGTAAACATCTTTCAAATGAAAAAGTTCCAGTGTTCATGATTTGAGCGAGGTGTCTGCCTCTGAAAGTTTCATTTTGCTTTGTTCATTGTTTTTACATGGGCCTCTTTTGCACATATCCATGAAAGAAGTAATAATAAGAAAAGTAATAATAATTAGCATTCAGCAGATGACAAGTGTGTGGTCAATGAAATGTTCTTTTGTCCATTAGCAGGTTAGCAAAGATGAAGTCCTGACCTTTAATGACAAACAGAACCATGGTGAAAATAAATAAAAAAGTTTTTTAAAAAACTTTCAGATTCTTTAGATTTTTTTCTGGCATGTCAGTAGCAGTGATGATCAAACTGTGGTCCAAGCTGTGCAAAGAAATAGGAGCTCTGCAGTATCTTTCTGCGATTTCCTGACTGGTGTAACCTTTATGAGGAAACTGATTTCAGCGTATGTGGTTTAAAACGTTTGAAATAATTTTTGCAAAAAAAAAAAAAAAATGGACAAATAAGAAAAAGTATTAGTACCTCTCACTTACTCCATTCACAAAAACTATGTTCCCACTTTGAAATCAGCTGATCCTGATAATATTAACCATTTAACACTAGGGATACTAAAATCCTCAGTTTTTGAACTGAACTGAACCGTATTTTACACAATTAAACTGATCTATGGAGAAAGCAAATCGTTGGACTCCTACAGCATACCAGTATGTTAATGATGAAAGTGACAAACATGTGTTGTGCTAAATTTAAGAAGGATTTAGCATTTATTGTTTTATTACATTACACCAGACTTAGTATGAACCCGCTAAAAAGTTATTCTTCATTGTTACTTGTTTATTTGCAAATTCAAAAAAGATTTTTTTAAAACATTTAATAGGTTTTTGCTGTTGTTTTGAAATCTCATACCGAGCTGACACAAAACCCAAAACTTGAGGCTTTAACTGAATGGCAGGGAAAGTGAATTGCTATGCTAATTTAAACAATGGAGCTTTAGCCCTAATACTCCACCAAACTTTATGCAGTCAAATAAAAAAAAAAAATTTGTTTTGGACACTCTTGGGGCATTGTAAAGACAGAAGTGTTGCAGCGTCTGCGGCATCCTGACATCAAAGAAACAAGTTGTGAAAAGCAAATGCTCCGACACAACTCTCCCAATCTAAAAGTGTGTCAGAACTAATCACTCCAAGCTGCCGTGTTGGCAGACATTCCTCCACCTTCCCCTTCTGAGTCTGTGATCCATAAAGCTTGGAAGCTGCAAATTACTCTAACAGGCAGGGGGTACATTACACCTCAAGTTTGCAGACAGAAGCCCATGTCTTAGTCAATCTGAGAATCAACGTAGTCAAGAGAAAACAGATTGTTGTGTTTTAACTTGTGCTGTCATGCGATTCATTGCTTTGTGTGATTAATTAATCGTGACCAGTAGTAATTCATTATTTAATTACTCTATTTTTAATCTAACCTAATGTTTGCCGTGAAAAGTCTCTTTTTGAGGTGTTTTCCCTTAAATTTGTGACATTGTGGGGCAGTAAAAAAAAAAATTTAAATACAATTTAAAAATGCGCTTTCTGAAGTTTTCCTGTTATAACAGACTTCCAAACTTTACACTAACAAGGGGTATTTTTTTATCACAAACTTAACAAAAATAAAAACAAAAAAAATCTTAAGTCACGAGTGCTCTAAATCAGGGGTCTTCAACCCTGTTCCTCGAGGGCTACCGTCCTGCTTGTTTTAGAGCCAACCTTGCTTCAGTAGATGCTGATTAGCTGGATTGAATCAGCGCAGATTCTGATTGACTGAACACACCTGATCCAGATGAGCAGCAATTACTGAAGCAGGGTTAGCTGGAAAAGCAAGCAGGGCGGTAGCCCTTGAGGAACAGGGTTGGGGACCCATGCTCTAAATGAACACAAAAATCTATAGAAACACTTTTGAATCCAAAAAAGCTCCTCTTTATACCATATTTACATAAGGAGACATACCGTATTTCACAGTTTACTGTCAGATGTGATCAGCCCTCTCCAGACCCCATTAATTTATGATAATGAACATCTTGTCAGGCTTAATCTCTCTTACAATAGTTGTGGCATCATTGCTTTGATTTTATTCTTTTAAGAACTATGTAGTCGCACGTTGATGACGTCACAGCAGTCACAGGTACACTCTGCGTACAGGGCCACTGACAGCGGTGTGAGACGCATTTTCAGCTTAGTTTAAATAAAACCTTAATTCAGGTTAACAGTTTGACCCTTTTTAAAATATTTGAGAACATGAAAATAGTAATTCAAAATGGGAATAAAGTAATTTTTAAAAAAGTGCACTATTTTGTCTGTAATTAATTAATTGTGATTGTTGTTGTTCACCTTTTGGCATATTTCTTTAAGGGTCGCCACAACAAATCACCTTTTGCTGATTCGCACACTTGGCTTGTCAGAGATTTTATGCCAGGTACCCTTTTTTACACAACCATGTATTTTATCCGGGCTGGGGACTGGCACAGGGAAGCCTAGACTCAGAGCCCCCCATGTGGCTACATAGTTGGGCAGTAGCAATTAATGGGATAATTTGACAACCCTAGTTTTACATTAAAATGTTTAATTTGATTCACTAAAATCAGTATTCGAACATACTGTGCCAATCTTTACAATGTTACACATCACACCCCTGCTGTGAAGTCTCTGTTTATCCTTGACATCACGTCACTGCCCTCCAGTTTTACCCAGTCAGCTGAATGCTCTGCAGGCAGCCTCAGCGCCGAAGCCTTTCAAATGAAAAAGTTTGTTGAAATCCAGGGGCTTGAGTGGGATGTAACTGCTGACTGTGATAAATGAACCTGCCATTAAATGACGGGCGCCACAAAAGTGCAGAAACAACAACAACAGAGAATTCATGTGGGAGAGGAGGGAAAGGGTCACAGCGAAACTGGAGAGTGGGCTCTCAGAGCTCACAGGCTTATTGGATCTGGAAATGAAACAAAAGAAAAGACAAAGGACAGAAAAGAGATTAGATTAATTTTCCTTTGCTATCTAATGTATTTAAAGGGCCTAGTTAGGATGGCAACCAGAGTTTGTGTGCAGACACACTGTCGTCTGTGCTGCTTCCATCATTATAGCACCAGAAAATGTACCCCCACTGACTGAAAATGCTCTCATGTTTCACATCTGTGGTGGCCTCTGACTGTGTCCCCATGGTCATATTGGTCAGTAAGAAATAGCATAGTAATGTTCCGACTTGTATTTCACACAGAATGAGAGCCGCCGCCTGAGAGCTCCCTAAGGTTCCCCATAAAGCTCCACAATCTCTCAGCGCTTCTGAGTCTGCAGTTTGCTTTGATGCATTCTGGTGTCGAGTGGTTTCTGCAACCACAGAAATGAAGAAAGAGCTGCATCCTGGTCACCCATATACAGCACCAGCAGGTGAGATGGCGGCAAGCGAGAAGGTCAACAATGGCTCATAAAGAGCTGTAACTTCAAATTAACTTTTCAAATCTTGGAAAACAAGCTTGGAAGTGGGCTGCACGATGGTTTAGTGGTTAGCACTCACAGTGAAAAGGCCGTGGTTCAAATCCCAACAGGGACCTTTCTGTGTGGCGTTTGTATGTTCTCCTCGTGAATGCATGACTTTTCTTCAGGCACCCTCCCACAGTCCAAAACCATGTTTGCAGTGATGCACAAACGGAAGCATGGGGCCAGTAATTTGAACAAGGACTCTTCAACATGCCAAATTCAAGCAATCCAATGCTGTTGGAAAACCACTATAGAGCATCACTTCTGTGTCAGGATGTATGCAAGTATTTTCCAATCGTGGGTTTAGCCACTATTGCCATTGGAACCAAACACATGAGTTAAGTCAAGTAGGTCTGGTAGTGTAGTCATACAGATGATCTAACAATCCGGAGATTTTTATTTTTTTGAAATCTTTAGATTTTGTTATTTTATATCGCGGGGTTACGTTCTAAAAATAACCCACAATAGGTCAAATCCGCTAAGTAGAGTTATAGATGTTTTAATGTTGTAAAACTCCTCATTACACACCTTATACATTTTTCTCAGACAGACATGTGAACATGTTTACACCTTTCTCTTCTGTTTAAACTCTCAAAGTTCAACCCTTCCTAGAAAAATAAGTCCAGTATTAAAGAAAAAAAAACTAAGATCTGATTGGATTGAAGATTTATGTCAAATTTGCCAAGCTGAAAACATTCTGTACAAGAGACATGGTACAGATGACAATAACTGACAGGGTCAACAGCCAATCAGGATGCAGAACCCAGTGTGCTGCTAAAAAAAAGCATGCAAAACTGCACTTAAAAAAATTGCAAAACAGACTACAAAAGGTGAAATGCCATAAAGTGAGGGAACACTGTATCCAAAAAAAAAAATTTGGATTTTCATACTTTGCTATAACAAGAAAAAAAAATGATTTCAGCTTAACAAAATCAAAGACACAAGTGCTGGGTGTTTGCTTGTCATTGGTCCGTGCTATTTTTCATTTCTTAGCCAGAGCACACTAGTAAATGCCACCAATAAGCAGCCATATTCTAAATGAGGCACACTCTTTTCGTGATTTGACCTTGTATTTCGTTAGTCAGAGTCCGTTCATTGCAGCCAAATCAAACAATCTCAGACTAGTAGGATTTGGACATTTGTGACATGTGTAGATATCTGTACCTATTGACATTTAAGAGGTCATCTAAAACTCCAATGGGCAACACCTAAGCTTTGTCTTTGTAAAACGTGCTTTTAATGAATAAATGCTACACAAACAGATTGTTCATTGCATTAGTGCAAAGCTTCCTGCTGAAAATAGCCTAGGGGTTATTACATTTCCCACAGGGCTCTGAGAGATGTTTTATTGATTTAAAATGTAAAAAAAATGGTAATTGTCAAATTCTGTTTCTGTGTTTTACTGCAGAGTTTCCACAAGATACTGAAGCAAGCATTCTTGCTTAAACTCCTGCATTAATTAATGTGTTAATGTCCTCTCATCCATCTATTTATGAGCTGCTGCATTTCCGGGCTATTGGGACAGCAATTTAAGCAAGGATGTTCTGACTTCTATCTCCAGTCACCTGTTCCCGCTCCTCTGAAAGGACATTGGAGTGTTGGCAGGTCAGGTGTGAGATATGTTCCCTCCCAGCTGATCGTGCCAAAAGAATCTCAACAGATTGGTGCTCTGATGGCTTTCTTGCTTGACGTCCACACATCCTCAACTGGCTCCTTTTCATGTGGAGGAGTCTTAGTGATAATCTAAGCTCCTCTCAGATGACTTAGCATCAAGGCCTATCTTCAAGGAGACCCCAATCCCCCGAGATGAAAGCTCATTTTTGCCACCTGAACCTGTGATTTTATCTTTTCATTAACAACCCATGGCTCATGGCTGGAGGTGAGGGCAGGAATGCAAATGGACAGCTAAACTGAGAACCTCCTCTGCTCCTCTTTACTGTGACTGAGTACATATCTACATTAGTGTAAATGAGGCTTTGATCCATCAGTCAGTCTCATACTCCGCTCTTTTCTTGTTTTTCAACAAATCAATGAGATCTTTAAACTCCTCCACTTGAGGGAGTGACTCACTCAAAACCTACAGAGGTCATTGCATCTTTTTCCCAAGTGAGAACCGTTGCCTCAGACGGAGTCAGACAGGTGCTGACTCGCATCCCAGCCTCTTCAAAGAGGAAATGAAAAGGACAGCATTAGCACCTTTCACACAGCCATAAAGGTCATAAGGCACTTGGCCATCACTAAACCAAAATGACTGTAACTGCTGGAACATTTCAATGGAAAATTAAAAAAGAAGCACACAATGTGTACTACTTTAAAATAATAGTGTAAAGTTGTGTACATGCTTCTGCTTATGAGAAATATCTACTTGAAAACCCATGCTAATGAAAATTGCGTTTGGCTTTTTTTCATGATGGAGGACATATAAAAGAAACTTAAGCTCAAAATTGTATTTCTGAGTATTTGTTTTTTAAAATAATTTGAGCAGACAAAAACATACGTTTTGACAACAAGCTTTTTTATGATGTAGAAAATACACCACAAGCTCTTTGCTTCACCCATTCTGATGCATCCACTTGCAGATGACTACATCCATGTACGCCTTTGTTTTCCTCGTCTAAGTTCAAAACTCGAGCATGTAAACAGATGGATGATGGGAAGTGGGGAGGGTGATTACTCTGCTCCCAAAGCGCCACCCACAAATCACAGGCAAAATTCTAATAATTTACTGCCGTTCTGCAAAAACTCTGTCCTAGAAAACGACATTTTCTTTTTTTATTTTGTGTGAGAACATGTTTAAAAGACCACTGGGAACACTTAAAAATAGTTTAAAACAATTATTGTTGTTGTGTGTTGTCTGAACTAAGATTAATAAACATTTTAAGAGCACTTCACAAGTAACAAAAAAAAAAAAAACTTGGTTGTGTGGAAGTGGCTGCAGTCTAAAATAAAGATTCATTCTGGAGCTCCAAAATCAGTTAACCAAGACACATTTTATGTGCCACAAAAGCAGCCAAATTCTTCTGCATCAAAGTCCCAGTTCCTGCCTCTCTACATGAAAGCTGCTTCCTCTTTCGTTCTTGATTTTGAATCACATTGTAAACCATTAAGAAGCAAATTTCTTATTTTGCAGTCATTCATTAAACAAGAGTGAGCTGCTTAACTAAGTTCATGCTTTACCAAATCTTAAATATGTCATGCATTGAAGCTTGTCAGTGTATCATTGCTACAATGTTGTAACCCCCCCCCAAAAAAAAATAAAACCTGTAAAATGCTGAATAATACTCTGAATACTAATCTTTCGACTAAATTTTATTTTCTTATTTTGGCATAAATTAGCATTATAAAAGCTAAAAGGCATACAAAATGTCATATTGAATGAAAACTGTTGTCAACCTTCAGCGAGCTTTACATGTTTATCTGACTGTTGGATGTGGTGGAATCCACATCAAAGCAGAGCCATAGAAGATACTGAATTATAAAAAGGCTTCAGGGTTACTAATTTCAATTTCAGCTGGTAAGAAGCTCCAGATCCCACACTTGAGACTTTGAAGGCAGCTGGCAAAAGATAAAGTAAATGAAAACAAAGCAAAAAATGGAAATAAGAAGAATTCATGTTTTTTGTGATGTGGAAAGCTACCAGTTCAAATGATGATTTTTAAAGCATTCACACTGATATCTTTTGTGATTTATGTTATCTCATGTAGTTATATTAACACCTAAAATAATGGTTATGCTTACTTTTAATTAAATATTTTTGCTCTATTGGTACACCTTTCCAGTAAACATGATCTGAAAGACAACATTCAAATGAACTGTCCTTTTGAGTGTGATCTTGCAACCATACTGACCCTCTTTTGATTAATGCATGCTGCTTGGCAACACAAAAAGCCATACAGAAACATGTCCACTTCTAGCTGCTGGACACATCATATGAAAATTTATCTTCACTGTTTTACTAATCCCCTTCACTATCTGTGTTCCTGTGCAACCACTGACTGTAAATATAGAACTGGACTGAGTGACCCCTCCCCCCTCGCATTCCAAACAGGAAGTACCTGCTGGTTCCATGGTTGGTTCAATCCCCTAGAATTATATCCAAATAAGCAGGTATTTCTCAGTCATTCCACTTTTCAGAATGACCATTCTTGCTCTGATAATTTTTTTTAACATGTTCTTGATCATCATTTTTTTAATAACATTTTTTCTGTAGTTCAAGTTATAAACTGGCCAATCAGATTCCTCAATAAAAGTATGTGGGATATTTCCATCAGAATCAATAAAGTTTGATTCTATTCTAATCTACTATTCTACCCAGATTGCACAGGCTGACGATGACAATAAAGCGATTTATTGTGCAGGTCTAGTCAACATGGTATCTTGAAAGACGGTGTAAACTACGATTAAAGGTTTCATTAATGTTTGCACACATGTTAAAACAATCTCATGGCAGCCTGAAGCCTTTAATAAATCAAAAACACTCTTAAAACAATTGTGTAATTTTTTCAACCTAATTCTTGGATTATTCATGTTGGAATGTATTTTTAGGTTACTTTTTGAAGCAACTCTCATTTTTTAGACTATAGTGGTTTCATTTAAATCCAATTTATGTTTTTAATATAACCTGGAAAAAAATGTATTTTTTTACCTTGAAGTTGGGTTACAAACAACCAAATTTAGGTTAATTTTAACTATGGAGTTATCAGAGTAAAGTCATTTAAGCATTTGACCATTCTGATGGACCACTTTCATGTCATTGACCAATGGAATAGAGTTTTTTTATGTTAGAAGACTGCCTCCCGTATAGTCGTGGTTCAGTATTATTTAAGTTATGTTGACTATTAGTTAAATAAAACTGTTGCAGTTATATAGAAATAATGTATTAGCAGGTTTTTGTTTCGCTATTTGTTCATATATCACAAGTTATTTATCGTCATCACAATACTAATTACTACTATCATACATCTCAAGCTTTCCTGTTTCTGCATCCCTACTGCTTACCCCTTAGTCAATGTTCAAAACATTTCATTGACAGATTTAGTCTAGTCCGCTTTCAAGTGGTATGGGTGTAGCCTTTCAACAAGCTCACCCCTGATTGGCGAAAGTGGTTTGGTTCAAACTAATTCCTACCTACCGACGTCATCTGATTCCAACATGGCAGCGTCCGTATCGCAAAAAAATGGCAACTGAATTGACTTAATTTGGTTGGAGCAGGTAAATCATTGTCTACGCGTGACATCACATTAGTCCGTCCACTTCTCATATATAGTCAGTGTGTGCAAATTGGGAATGGTATGGTCCACCTTACTATCATGTTACAGACAGGACCACAAAAGAGCCAAAAAACAGGTTTACATTAAATGTAAGCATTTTGACTCAGTACAAAAATGTTCTATTACAAAAAAAACATTGAGGAACAAATGTTTTTAAAATTGCATACAAATGTGTTAATATTGTCTTTTTGATTGTATTCAAGCTCTGAGGAGTGTCAGAACTACGTTTCTATATCATACAGTCTTACTGACAAAGTTAGATGGAATAACATTAGAAATTATAATATCTATTTTTTAGTAGGCAGTTTTTCAATTGAAATGCAGATGGATAAATATCAAACAAAACTTGGACAATAAGAACTTAGACATTGAAAAATGTTAGGTTTATTTAAATTCCTTTAATTAAATTCAAATTTTTTCTTATAAATAAAAATGTTGCTGTTCTACTTTTGAATGAGTTTGTTCCAAAAAATTATAGAGAATACTTCAGGCCTTTAAAAAAAAAAAAGTCATCAATAGATAAAAACATAACCAGTTTTAACAACAACAAAAAAAAACATTGTTTAGACACAATGGATTTTTATTTAAAAAAAAGACAAAAATATGTTCTCTGATTTCTGACAGCCTTCAGAGTCATGTGATTCCACAATCACCTGAGCTGTATCCTTGATATTAGATCACTACAATAACAACAGCCTGGCTTCTAAAAATGATAGAAACAGTATAGGGGTGAGGATATCATGTTTTTTCAGTGCTAAGACAAGAAACCAGACGAACAAAGATGGAACACAAAAGCTGTGAGGCCACAGTAGCCCCCTCAAGCAGATGATGTCTCCAAACATTGCATCAAGTGTCAGCTTCACTCTGCACATATGCTGCACTCCAGCAGCTGGGCCACATTCTTCTGACATGAATACAAACAAAAGACCAACCCAGTGGCAACAACACTGATGATTAAATTCATTAGGGAAATGTCTCCCTGCAATGCATGGCAATTTAAGGTGAAGAAGGGCATGAAAATGCCCTGCAGCTGCACACTCTGCACAAGTGTTGCTCTACTGTAAATCCATTGTTTCACAACAGATCAAATACATCTGACTGTCTGCATGTCAGCTCCTCCTACCTTGTGATTTGATTTATCTGTGTGTTTTCAGCATGCCTGGATCAATCTGTCAGGGAAAGTGGATGAATGAAGCCATGAGAGACTAAGCTCTAGTTTTTCTTCATCCAGAAGAGTCGAACATTGCCGCCACTAAGGCTTTGAGGGTGTAAAGCTAAATCGCACGTTGTTTCCACTTGATTCCAATTGCTTTCTATCAGCGCCTTCACCCATGAACACCACATGAGCCGGAATTGATCTCCTTCAAAGTTTAATAAAAGAGTCGTCCTTTTTTGTGTTCCTGGCACATCTTTCCCATCATTTTCTTTGCAAAACAACAATTTCTAACCATTTTCTAGGAGTGTTTCTGAGCACACCACACTGCTCCCCAAGGTAAAACTGCTCCACTTCCAAGAGAGTCTTCAGCATCCATCTGCCGTGCCCGTAAATTGTGTTCGCCTGCAATTGCAGGTTATCTCATCTGTCAAAGGCGTCCTATCAATTTCGGCAAGCAGTCTCAACGGAAGGCATTAACCCTCCTGTGTCACTCTGCCATCAAGCATTCAGAGACAATAAACACTGCTGATCCCTACATATCACATGAGCAGAGCTGACACCTCTGCTGTTGCTCTTCACAATAACCAACTAAATACATAAATATAACAAATTCATTGCAAAATAATTGAACATAGTCTCTCTGAGGTTTGTCTGTATTTAAAAAAAGATAACCAACATTTAGCGGGTTAGAATACAGAGAGTAATTGACTCTAAGCAAACAAATGAGCTGCTCTGTAACTGATAGGCCAGAAAATGTAAAACCGAATAAATAATCTTAGAGTCCCACTCAAACCATATTTTTTCTTTTGTGAAATCGTTCCCTGTATTGTTTTAAATTATGACTGTGCATTTTTTTAGCCAAAATCAAAAAGCCTTTGTCGATTTTTGGGCATATTATATGCCCAGTGGGAGAAGCTCATTAAAAATGCAACTCTGGTTTGTGGGCGTGACCGTTGGCGCAGAGCAACCCAACTTACTCTTCCTCCCTGTCGCTGAGAGCTCTGTCTGCATGCTTACGCGCAAGCTTATAGTCTCAACCTAGCATGAGTGATGCAAAAATAATGTCGAGCAATACAAATCAATCCAGCCATACAGTTTTGTGCACGAATTGCAATTCGCTATAGCACGAGTTTTGAACGCTCATTATTTCTCGCACACCTCGGAGTGAGCGGACCAGGGGGAGAGGAGACTTTGGCATGTCTTTTCAGTCACTGTGTCATTAGCCTGAGATTTTTCAAGCTTCCTGTTTTCTGATCCAACCAATGCAAATAGAGCAGAAAAATACTCAGAAATTCATTTTTAATCCTATATTATTTTATATTGGTGCTCTTTTATTACGTCTACCACCCACAGTTAAAAGAAGCTTGGTACGAAATGTCAAAGCAGTGCATATCTGGTGAAATTGGCTTTTTCTTTCACAGCTCTATTCCGATATATGAAAGACTTTGTGTCATATAATTCCTGCTGGGCACGAACTACAATTAGCAATTTCTCCTTCATGATCAATTTTCAAACGGTTGGTCACTACCAAAGCCGAGAATGGTCAAAGAAACGTGAAATTTAGATAGAGTTTTTATTGAAAGCGGTCGCTTGAATGCGTATTACCGAGGGCAGTGTGAATGTAACATTAGCTGCAATATCGGATATATATATATATATATAGATAGATAGATAGATAGATATATATATATATAGAGAGAGAGAGAGAGAGAGAGAGAGAGAGATATTTACATTAAGAAATATATGCAGATTGTTGCAAAGAGAAGTGTGGTTGCAGAGTCATTTAACCTTGTATAACCCTTTTCATATAACTTGGGCAAAATCCAAAATTCTTCCCCTACCCCTACATTAATCCCTCAAAACGGACAGTTATGGAAATATAGTGTCTACAAATTCAGATGTGACCAACTCTCAATGATGTCATATATAGTTGCTGATCATCTAAATTAGCACTTAACTGGCAGTGCTCGGAAAATACATAACGAAAGTTTAAAAAAATAGTTTTATAAATTTAAAAAGGTCATGCTAAAACATAAGGTCATTACTTACACTTAAATATAAACGTCTGTGCTTCAGAGCACACCAATGTAAAAAAATTAGTTTCTCCTCCATGGGACACCACGATGCAGATCACCCTACCGGCGGAGGGATGCACAGACTTAAGTTCCTACGTTTTCCCCTAAAAAGAAAAAGACTATTTCTAAAACCACTAAAGCTTGAAATTCCCCTTCAATTGAAAAGGTTGGAAGAAGCTGTGGGAGTAAGGGGAGAATTCAGATTCGGCCTTAGTCTGTTTTATGCCCTATAGTTCATCATTATTACACTAGGGACCGAAAAAGGGCTTTTCCTCTTCAATTCAAAATGGCTGATTCCATTACCAACGTTTTTGGTGGGAAAATTTATGCTAATTTTTAAAACTCAGTGGAGAGAATAACTCGTCCATTGTTTTTCATTTTAAAGGACTACTTGGTGTATTGAAAGAATGAAACGTTTTTTATAATTAGTTATTTATAATACAGTTATACCATGTTAAAAATGCGTGGATCAAATTCAAAACAGTCAGTAAATAAGGAGCTTTTTTTTTTCCAGAACACTATTAATGTCAATATTTTTGCATCTTATTCAAAGATTGTTAGGAGACAAAACTTACCAAATCCACCAATTAACTCAGAATTGATACTATCTACATTGCATATAAAACAATGTTGCAATTTTTTTTTATATGGATTTTCAACAGGGTTAAGAATGTGCTTTAATATTGTTTAAGTGAATTTTTACAGAATGTGTCTTTCTTGAAATTACTATCATACTTCGTGCTGCAGGTGTTCACAAATAAAACAGCATGTTTAAAACTAGATGAATGTTTCATATTTACTGGATATGGAGGTTTTATATAGCTAGGTTCGTCTTCATGGATGGTGTTCATTACTGTACACGCTCACACACTGCTGAGCGCTCCAGGAACTTCTGGGAATTCAGTGTCTCGCCCAAGGACTCCTGAACGTGTGAGGAGCTAGAGGTCACACCTGGATCTCCTGACTGGTAGACAACCACTCCATCACCGCGGTCACAGCTGCCCTGCTCTGCAACCTCACTGCCGCTTATCTTTGCAGGTCCACTTTTTGTTTTGAGAACCGAGTTTCCAGCTTGTAGCATTTACTTGTTCTTGGACAAAATGCAATACATTACTGTCTGAGGATTTCATTTACTCTATTTAACACAAATTAAACAACTAACAAATATACAGATTTGAAATATGATGTATTTCTGGTGTAATTTTTCAGAGTTGAAGCCTTGATCACAAAACAAAAAGGAAATAAAAATTTAGATGATGCACATGAATAAACAAACTATAGCACTGCATTTCTACTTTGTGTTCTTCTTTTTTTTTTTCTTTTTGGTCTTTACATCAATGTCTTAAGCTACGTGCACATCAGGCATTTGACGCGAGTACAAGAACCCGCGTTTTGCATGTTCTTGAATGTGAGGATAGCCCATGGGGTTCACACTGAACAAGCAGTGTTTACTAGCTCCATGTACTATTGTCAAACAGGTTGCACTTCTGTGAATTAGAAATGACACCATCCATACGTCACTACCACATCCAAGTCCTTGATTGCTCAAAGTTTGACTGTGTTTGACTTTCAGTGTGCATTCAATGGGTGTGCGTTTATTTGTTTTAGTGACAAAAAATGTTTTGTCTTTTGTATAGGAATTCTTGGTAGGATCACTGTTCTTACTTCATATTTGTCAAATCTTTGTAAGATTTTTTTTCATCTTTTAAATAATTTTTCTTATTTCTTTACTTTTTTTCTACAGGGTCTGTTTCTGCAGTGTATAAATAGGATCCAGAACAATGAACATCACTGTCAGTTCACCCCTAAGAGAAACTGCTAACTGCTGACCCAAGTAAAGTCCCGAGAGCTACATCTCAGACTGCAAACACCTTTAATGTGCCTTTTAACACCTTATATGGCCCCATTTCACAATAATTACACAAACTATCACATCAAAGACTTTTTTTTATACTCATGAGTCAGACACACATGTTTAAAGAGCTGTTAATGTCAAAGTAAGTTATAGATAGATGGCTAAAGTCTGGTAAGGAATCTGGTTGCATAATTTGGTTAAGGAATCGTCACATTGATCCCATAAAACCCCAAACATCACAAAAAATGAATCAGCCAGACAGCTTGAATAAATGAAGTACATTCTAAAGAAGGATGAATCGTTATTTCTTTAGGACATCGGAGACTGATGACAGACTTAGGAAATTACTCCCAGCTGTTGTTAAAGAAGAGTTGACAGGTGAATGAATCAAGTGATGCAGTTGGTTTTGCCTTTTTAGATTCAGCAGCATTACATTCTGCACATGTGATATCATTGGATCAAAAATTACATATATTTTTTTCAAAAAAATAATCATAAAGAAGAGATGCAGAACTGCTGTCTATCAAAACTGTTTTGTTTTTTATGATGTAAATATGATAACATATAAACATAAAATGTATTAATCTCTGACATGTAATTACAATCCAAATGGCTTCTGCATAATGCATAAGCCCATTCATACAGAATACAATCCTTTTGAAATCTGACTGGACTCAGCCTATTAAATATGTTCTAACAGAACAGAACTGTTGTTAAAAAAATAAATATATGAATAAAAGCTGCTGTCAATGACACATTTGAAAACAATTTTAAATTAAAACAAATAAACAAATATGTTAGCAATTGTATTTATTAATTTTCATGTGGGTGGGGGAAACTTCAAATGTCGACAGGAACCCCGCTGTGGGAGGGGAGGCGCTGGTTTCTACCGCAGATTAACTTCTTGCGCTGTCCATGGTGCTGAACAACCCTCCCTGGAGCGGTGCTCCCTGCCTCCATTTTTCACTGCCAGTCCCGCAAGTGCCGCGCAATCCACACTGGGTGGGAGCCTCGCGGCGGCCATTGAGCCCCAACCACGGACGCGCGTGCGCGTGCGCTCAAACCAATATCTTCGGTAGTTTCTGTTCACCGAGCTGCTTGTCTCAGACATGCGACAGAAGTCCCTGTCTTTTCTGTAGCGGTGCGTGCGCGCGCGGTCCATCCGTGACACTTCACGGAGTTCAATGAACGTGTGAGGCTATTCTAATCAGCTGAGATCATTTGCAAAGAGTATGTTAATCTCTCCCTCGTTTTTCTCTCTTCCACACTTACAAAACACGCCCCTCCAAACCCTGAATTAATATGCGTCTGGGCGTTCCGAATGTGCTTGCAAAACTGCGCATTTCCCCCTATGAAATGCGCAATTTTTAATTGAATCACCTCCCTACCCCCTCCCCCGACTAACAGTTCAACCAGCTCACCCCTGATTAGGTTACTTTTTGCAAACGCTTCCTGCGATTGTCCGGGAGTGTGAGCCACCAATCATCCAATAAACACCCCATCTGTCAGTGCGCCGGGCACTCCACAGGAGCCATGGATTTCTCGCATTAAACTGAAATCGGTGCGTATGGCTGACTGTGAGGTGAGACTAGAAGCCAAAGCAGAACAAAAGGAAGTATTTGCTGAGTGCCGGAAAGGTTCAAATAACGCACGCATCACGTCTGGGTTTGCGTCTTACCTGAACCAGCGGACAGTTATCCATCGTGGGCCACCACACGCTTTAGACAGTATTCGTAGCTTTTCCAGGTTGGAGGTTCCA
Organism: Adrianichthys oophorus; assembly: GCA_036245035.1. Taxonomy (NCBI): domain Eukaryota; kingdom Metazoa; phylum Chordata; class Actinopteri; order Beloniformes; family Adrianichthyidae; genus Adrianichthys; species Adrianichthys oophorus. The sequence continues at coordinate 4,735,100 of BSAI01000101.1, forward strand.
CCAGCTCTTCTTCCATTCAGCCACTAATTCCAGAAGAGGAACTGCAAAACCAACTGCCTAGATGCATGTCGCTTCTTTGACTTGTGTTTTTCTCTCTCTCTCTCTCTCTATGAAGAAATGCTGCGCTTTGCCTGGAGCCAAGCTGCGACAAGAAGAAGCTTCACAGCATTTTTGTAGTTTCCTCTTTAAGTAAAAATAAGCAGCTCTCTGCTGCGTGGGGTTGCTGTCTGTAGATTTCCACGCGACAGCGTCGCTACATGGCAAGAACGCGTTTTTCCCTTTCTCCTCCCCGGGCGGTGCAGTGTGCTTCTCGCTCCCGCGTCCTTGGAATCTCCCGCTTTACCCAAACAGTTATCCAAGCGGAATACAGGCGAACTTCCAAATCAAAGAAACGTTTTGGGGAAATCTGTTAATCCATAAAAATTATGACAAAAAAGTTTTTTCTCTCCTTTTACTGCTGTAAGGGGTTGCGTTTCCTTCAATCACAAGAGGCAGAAAAGAGCGAAATCTCCAGGAGAGAGACTGCAGTGGGGCGGCGGATTACCCTAGATGGGACAAATGCCACAAAGTATGGCAAGGCCCACGAAAAGGAAAGCCAAGAGGCGCGGGTCAGCTCCAAGAGCGATATCTGTGGGTAAACACGCGCGTGCGCGCACACGCTGAAGGGAATCTGGGGCGTTGATTGCGCGTAATGAGCCACTTTGGCGAGGTCCGCAGGGAGTACCGAGCGGCTGCAGAGGATTAGGGACCTACCTGAGATTATCAAGCGTTTAGCGGTGTTTATCCCTCACAGCAACTAAGTAACCTATCAGGACGGTCACAAGCGTGGTCTTCAGTGCAGTTCAGACACGTGTGTTCTGTTCTCTCCCATTTCTGGACATTTCTGGAAAAGCTCTCACCGTTATCTTGTTTAAAAAAAAATCTTTCTTAGTTGTCTGGCATGATGGCCTTGAAGTGCAAAGCATTCAATGCAAAAACCTATTAAAGATCATAATTAAAACAGGAAAAACTAATATTCTAAGAAAACAAAAAAACATTTCCTTTTTTAAATCCAAAATTGTCAGAAACCAACATTTCTCAAAAAGAAACAGAATAAAAATGAAATGTTTCAGAATACAAAAATAGTTAAAAGAAATCTAAATAAAATGTTAAAGGGCCTATATCATGTTATTCTAAGCCTTTCAGAGTAAAATATACGGATATGTAAAAATGAATTTGTTACCTTTGGTACCCTAAATAACATATTTTTCTATGAAATATGAGAAATTTTTGAGCTATTTCCTACCAGTAAGTAAGAGGACTCAATCTCTGAGGCTCCACCTCTTGTTTATTGTGAGTACCGTCCATTTCATGACGTCATCCTAGAGCTGTGTGTCTACATTTTGCCCATGAAAACAAACAACCGAACTTTTGCAAAGATGGATGTGCATATTGTGTAAAGTTAAAGTGTTTTACCCATCACAGCTAGCTTCACAGGGAGGGTGTGTTTGTTGGCTCGCGGATGGTCCTGGCAGTGCAGGAGCTTCCTGGGGAGGGGCTGTTCTCACTTGGCTACGTCATCTCCTGAGAACCAGCTTGCTTCTGTGGGTTGGGGCTGGTGCTCAGATTTCCCGTGTTGCTCGGAGATCAGGTTTTTGGAGGAGTGTTCAGAGATTTGTGAATGGATCAACATACCGCTTTGGGGTTATTTAATACTAAACTTAAATGCTCAAAAAAGTTAATTTTGCATATTATAGGCCTTTAAAAAAAGGAAACCTAACAAGAAACTGGAAAAGGTAGGTAATATGAGACATCACTGATTGGATAATGACATTTGATTTATGACCTTTGAGTTTTTTTTCAAATGTGTCTTCGTTGCCTGTAAACTAATATAAGCTTTATGATTAGTACAAAGCGTATCAAATATGTCTTCATGCCAAATAACCTTTGGTTAAAATGATGGACAAATGTCATCATCCAATCAGAGATGTCCGAAGTACTTATCTTTCCAGTTTCTTATTGTGTTTCATTTTTAAACATTTTATTTGGATTAGTTGACATTATTTTGTTTTCTGAAGCATTTGACATTTATTTTGCTTCCTTTTTAAAAATGTTGTCTTTGTGGTCTTCAGTATGTGTTTGCATTGAGTAATTTGTTGGTAGGGTTTGCACTTTAGGGCCACCATAGTCTGGAATTTATTGGTGTGTGACTTTTCAGATTAAAAGAGCACAAATCTTCATTATAACTGCTTCATGTCATTGCATGTCATGTCATCAACACATTTTGAATAATGAAAAATCAAAAAGAGTTAATTCAACAAATAGAGACAACTGAAAAAAACAGCAGTATGGAAAAAGATATAAAAGATATAATATTGACTCAAAATCCTGACAGTGCTTGAGGCATTTATTATTAACAAATTGTTTGATGTACACACAGATCAAACACTGAACAAAGGCTGAAATGTACAAACAAAAGCCTAAATTAAAACGAGAACGGCGCCTTTTTCTTGTGGCATCATCTGAACCTGCTGTTGTGTTTGAGTACCGTTGAAGTGGAAAGGCGCTTGAACAAAATGTGGGAGGTGACGGCATTCCAAATGATCAAAAAGCATTAAAATGAACGTGAATGTGATACAAGAACAAATACATATTTCTTTTTTTTATCAACAAGCCTCTCACACCAAAATAAACGGTTTGTTTTTGTATAGCTTCCATCGTCTGCTGTGGCATTGGGATCTAAAATGGAGTATAGCTTTCAGGATTCTTGTGACTGTACTAAAATACAAACTTTTGTTGTTTATCTCCTAAAAACCTCAGGACTTTGAACACAAAATAACATTTTCTGCACCACAACTGTGCAGGAGATGCTTCAAAAAGTGGCTTCTATGTCTGAACCAACACCTCCTCACAAGCTTATCCTTGACAGCATTAGAAGAGGTTATAAGAAAATTCAGATTATCTTTATTTTTTACGTCTTTCTGTCAAACAGATAAACACTTTTTTTTTACAGAACAAAAACACATTGCAGGGGCTTGAGGTAATCTTTTATGTTCATGTTTGAGCTCTGGTGATAGCATGCATGCACAAGGAGAGCAGATTAACACAGAATACATGTTTGACGCAAGCTTTAAAGGAATTCTTTAGACTTTATTTTTATATATAAAAGGTATATTCTAACTCATTTTTCAATAAAAATCTAATGATGGCTTTACAATTTAGCCAAATCCTGGTAGCAATGCAGTTTGATTAGACTGGAATGTGAAAAAAAGCCAGTTCATGAGGTAAACACTTTACACCTACGAACTGTCTGTATATTTAGAGGACTTACTTTTCTTTCACCATTATGAGGCTTTAAAATGGGTCCAACAAATGTTTTATTCCTAATTACACTTCATAGGATGGAGCATGTGTGCAAAAATTATACTCTGGTTTAAAACGCAGCCGTTTCTTCACGTGATAAGATTCCTCCACAGTATACTATATTTTACGCACTATAAGATGAACTTAAAAGACTTTTTTTTTTTTTTCAGAAAACAACAGTGCGCCTTATAATGAGTAGGGCTGTCATGCGATTATTTTTGTGCAATTAATTAATTGTGACCTCCAATTATGTAATCTGATTAATCATTTCAAAGATTATTAACCGAATAATTGATTGAAAAGTCTAATTTTGAGTTTTTTTTTTTTTTTATTTGTGATGGAGTAAAAGGTCCAAATAAAAATAAAAAAGTGACATTATGAAGTTTTCATTATAAAAGATTTCCAACCTTTACTTTGACACCAAGAGGAGTAAAATTGAACACAATCTTCTTATTAATACCATATCCAATGTAGATATACTGTACCTTATTCCACAGTTTACCACAACAGCGAAACAATAGAAAAACATGAGAGTGATTTTATTGTTTCCTTTAACCTGTTTGGGTGAATTTGATAATTTTAAAGATTGGGATAAAGCAAAAAATAAATAGAGAAGAGAATCTAACAAGGGAGAAATTAAATTCCGCAGAGGAATTGATATTTCAAACTTTGGACTTTGTTATTGTTGTTTTTTTAACAAACTTTTGTTTCATCATGTAGACAAAGTCCAGCACTAAGAGATGAACTTTCCTCTGAAATGATGCTTGTGTAACTTCTCATGATGATCACTTTCTCAAAAAAGAGGGAGAGCGAGTCCATGCACAGCTGAAGCTGTTTCCATCATCCAGCTGTTTTAGGGGTGTCAGTCTGTTTTTTTACGAGTTGCAAACAAGGTTGGGTATCATGGTAAATATGCTAATGTGACTAACAAATAATGGTATCAGACTGTGTTTTTTTTAGTTGTTTTGAAGTTAGCGTAGTCAGTAATGTTTGTTTCAACAATATCAGTCTATTTTTTACAAGTTGAAAACAAGTTATGGTGTCATTTTGAATATGCTAACATGGGTGAAGTATAGCGGTGTTGGACTGTCTTTCTTTTTTATGTGTTACTAACCGGATTGGGAATTAGTGGAGTAACATTAATGTTTGTTTTAGCGGTTTCAGTTTGTTTTTTCATGTGTTGCATCCAAGGTTGGGAGTTAGAGGTCTAATGAACACGCTAACATGGATAATGTGTAGCTTGTCACAAACCACTTTTGGAGTTACTTTGTGACAGTAAACTGTGAATGAGGAAGATGCAGAGAAGAGGGTCAGATGGAGACAAATGATTCCCTGTGGATGACCCTTAAAGGAAACAGCTGAAACACAAAGAAGACTGTCAATAATGACTTTGGAAGTTGATAGTTTTTTTTTTTTTTTAATCTGATTTGATTTCCTTTTATTTTCAAACACAAAACGAAATAGTCAAATAAAAACAATATACAGAAAGTGATAAGGTGCTCAAAAAAGGAGTGTGCAGAGCAAAAATCCTTTTAATTCCCCACCCCAAACTTACTGTATTGTATGCATACATTTTTACACGTAATACATATAATATTTCATTTACATAAAAACAAAAGAATTAAAGTAAAAAGAAAATAGGCATCAAGGGGCTAAAACAATGACACAAAATCATGACTATTCACACATTGTCCCATAAGGCTTCTCACTTTCCGATATATATGTTTCCAAAAAAAATAAATAAATTCATTGTTTCATTTTTACTTATTTTAAATCTTTCATCCATGCATTTCAAAACCCCTAACCCACAGAAAGAAATGCGCATACTTTTTGAGTTGTCTTTGCATGTTGTAATTTTTCTTTCTATGTAAATATACTCCTTCTTCATCCTGATCTATTTGTTACTTTTTGTGAAAAGTATTATATTAACTTTGTTAATTATTTGTCTTGTATTATATTTTACAAAATCTGTAACCTTTATTTATGTAGATTTATAGAATAAATTGCTGGTGTGTTCCTAATAACCCACTTATTGCTTGTTTTTCTTTTTAGATACATTGTGGCTGTAGGCTGGTTTTGTAGAGGTTTCCCCAAACCTCAATGCCATAGTTGAGAAAGGACAGTGCTTGCACACAATGGAATATATTGATAGGATTATAATTGAGAAAATATTTAACTTTGTTTAGCAATGCTATACTTCTTGATAATTTATTTAAGTAACATTTTCAACTTGGGCTTTTCAGCATAATTTATGATGAATTGCAATGCCTGAGAATTTATTCTTGTCTATTCATTTTATCTGTGTGTCCTTAATCACCTATATTTCACCTTTTTGTTTATTGAAATTGATTCTGCACATCTTTAGGTAGAAAAAGAAAAAAAAATCATGTGTAAGATTAAATTCAGAAATTTACCCTTGTCAAGAACTAGATGTGTAGGACCTAAAACATAGGAGACTGGTCTTAGTGGCAGAAACTAAAACATTGAATAAAAACATTTAAACATGAGAAACCCATGGGAGTAAAAAAAGGTGACAAAGCAGAGAAGATGACCTGACAAGGATGAACTGAAACCAGACATTTAAATAGATTCAAGGCAATTAATTGAAATAAAGACAGCTGTGAATCATAATAATCCTGAAACTGGAGTGACTGACAAAGGAACAATTCAAAACATGACAAAAAAACAAATTTAAAAACCAAATTGATTGCAGAATCTTCACAGTACCCCTCTCCAAAAGGGCAGGTCCCAGATGCCCAAACACAACACGAGAGTGCACAATAATTCCCAACACAATGAAGATATCACAAAAAGGCTTCAAACGAGACATGTTTTACTGCTCCTGCTTTTAGTTTGTTTAGAAACTCAAGCATATTAAAAAATATTTCACCACTGTGGTGTCAGTGGCACTGAACTGGCTCACAATTTATTTTAGGAATCATTTTTATAGGTAGGAATGTTCTAAACCTCAAGTTCCAGTTTAGGTGTTCTCTCTTGGACATGTTTTCTAAAGGTCAGTTTTTATTTATTGTCCCCCGTGCCCATTTAAAACAAGAGAGCGTTTAGTGTTTCAAGTAATAACTGCCAGACTGAAATGCTCTTGGTCTCTTCACTCTTTACATTTGACTGAGTCATAAAATACAACTGATGACCTTTTTATTTAAACAGGCTTTTAGCTAGAAATGGGGTTTTATGACAGTTTGACTTCTTTTTGTGGGGCTTTCTATTTTATGTTTTTGTAAATTAGTGCCCTTTATTATTTAGCACTTCATGATTTTTTCTGGCAAAAGTGCTATGCACAAATACTTAAACACCCACTCCAATAAAAATGCGTTTTAGACATTTTTTATATGTTCTTGTGGCATTTTTCAGGTGATGGAGGACATACATAAAGAAAATTAGATTTAACATTACATTTCTAAGCATTTCTTTCTCAAATTGTTGTTAATCTTTTGGGAATTCACGAATACAAGAGCGGGCCCCTAGTTCCCTACTTTGCTCCATTCTGATGCGTCTACTTGCATACAAAGATCCGTGTACGTTTTTGTTTTCCTCGTCTGAGCTGGAATCTGGCTCAAAATTTTACTGCTGGATTGCTCCAATACTGCTCACCATTTGTGTTGCAACTCTAATATTAGGTTGGGGGTGTAAGCTAGTGGCATAGCATGTCCGTGCCAACAGTCAGAGCAACTCAGAGGTGAATTTCTAATGAACTTCTGCAGCTTTGCAGAAACTATGTTCTAGGAAACGACACAGATTTTTAAATTTTGTCTAAAACCAGCATAATCATAGTTTAAAGACCACTGGGAACAGGTTTATAATAGATCAAAAGATTACCAAAATGGGACTGAGTTATTCAAAATTTTTTTTAGTAACTTACAATCACCTCGGGATGACATCCACTCGACATCCTTATTCTTTTTAAGCAGACAAAGCAAAACCACAAAATGTAGCTTATAAAACAGTATGGTTTCTCTAAGAGTCTTAAGTGAGTGTATTGGCCAGAATCATGGAAGATCATTTTCCAACTATTCATGGCTTTTACTTGACAGCACATAGCAGTGGAACAAGGGCCAAAAGCAACAGCCACACCAAATCTGCCCTCCTATGAAATAAAAAATCTGCTTAGGTTTGTTCTTTTTTCCAAACCACCACATGGTTTTGGGCCATCTGATATAATAATCACAGGCCATTGCTTTGATTTGAAATATAGAATTCTGTCAGAGAAAATAAAAATCCAGAAAGTGAATGGTTTAATTATAGGTTTTACTTTTGTATTGTACTGAAACCTTGTTATTAAGATGTAACGCTAGATGTAAGTGAGTGTCAGTTATATACTTGAATTGTTTTTTTAAACTGTATTTTGATTTATTCAATTTTCTATACCTGTTTTGTCCCTTTTGGGGTCAGGGCTGCTGGAGCCTAACCTGGCCACTCATGGGTGAAAGCAGGGGACACCCCTGGACAGGTCACCAGTATGTCGCAGGGGCCACAATCACACACTCATGTACACTTGCATACACACCTATAGGGAGAATTTTAGAGCGACCAATTAACCTATGAAGCATGTTTTTGGATGGTGGGAAGAAGGCCCTGGAGAAAACCCACGCATGCACAAGGAGAACATGCAAACTCCACACAGAAAGGTCCCCCATTGATGACACTGTTTCAAGTTCCCCAGCTGGGACTTGAACCGGGGGTCTTATTGCTATGAGGCAAAAGCACTAACCACTGCGCCACCATGCACTGTAACTGTACGTTTGTTAGTCATTTACACTTCTAAACTCTGTTATCTTTCTGTTGGTATCTGCCTAACAGGAGCAACCCCTCAAAAACTAGATGTGCCATCTCAAGGTGCAGATCCTCCCATTGTTTAGTAAATGTTTAAATAAAATAAGATGATTGTCATTAGGGTTGCATTGTCACTGTTGAAGTTTAGTATTATGATTTCTTTTACATAAGAAATAGTTGATTTATCTAAAACTTTTATCCACAATGTTGCTGAAAGTAGTGGTTGCACTTAAATAGATGCTCAAGCATTTTTACAACAAAGGATTTCTTGCATTTGACAATCCAGATTATGGATTAATTAATCTATTTTGAAAACATATTCAAAAAAACTGTAATTTTAGACCATTTTATCTTTCTGTTGTGTAAAGTTGAACATTTTCTACTTGGTAGATGCAAACATGTATCTGTAAACTTAACCCTTTAACACTGAAGCGTTTTAGCTAAAGTGTTTACATTCTTTCGACAACAATAACTCTTCATCCATTTATGTAATTATTGTAATGCCAGGGGATTCTGAAGCGGAGAAAAGAAGCCTTGAACGAATATGCAACACTACAGTTATCAAGTTCTTACTCAATTAACGTAATTAGCTGATTTTGTAGCAAGAAAAACAGCTTTGCATTGTATTGTTGCATTCTTGAGCAAAGCCATTTTTTTTTCCTTGTCAGAATCAGCCGATTCACCTTAATCACACGAACATTCAAAAAGTTACGGAATGTCAAAATATGTTCACCTGCGACATATCCTCTGTTAAAAAGGGTCAAAGTGTCGTAAGAACCAAAAGCTGAAACTTTAGCTTAAGATCTTTTTTATTATCTTTTGAGAATTGAATGAAAAATGTGTTTTTCAAAAATGTGCTAGAAAACTTACCATATATTGTCATTCTCTGTCTGAATTGCACAATCCCCCGTTGACCTGAATGCATGTCACATGACCAAAACCTCAGAAACTAAAAAAATCACTACAGAGCAATAATTGGCTTTTTAGACTAGATTTAACTTTATTGACATTGCACAGGTTGGTACAAGACAACAAAACACACATATCATCCAACTGTGCATGTATAAATATATATGTTACAGATTGCATAGGAGGGTGAAAATGATTACATGTAGTGCAAATGAGTAATGTTTTTAGACTGATCTGATCAGTTTTTTCAGCAGCTCAACACCAAGGCTCATCTTCAACAAAGGGAAGATTCTGCATAATGGCATACATGCTGGTGTCAATTATTTTAAAATATGTAGCAGACATCAATTGAGCTTATTTTTTGCTCATTTTTGGACACACTTGGCTTGTTATTTGTGTTGTGAATAAAATATTAACTTGTGTTATTGTAAAGAAACTTGTTTTATTTTGTCAAAACGTGGTTCTGGATTTGAAGTTGAATTTTTTAGAGTAATAAGGAGTCTAAAAACCACTTAGCATGAATAAAAAGGGTTTAAAGGCTTTTGGCATTTTCTGTTTTTTAAAGGTTTTCATTGAGGAAATCTCAACTTTAAAGTTTATAACCAGAAATAACTGCTGGATGCACATCCTTTTCAAGGTCTCAAGCAGCACTGCGTGTGGAAAACACCATGCCTCCATGCTCATCTTGGTCGTGGAAGGACTTTAAAAGTCATGGTCAGTGAACACAACCCACTGCTGATCCTGAAATGTGACCTTAAAATTGGTTTCCCGAAGAGGAAATAATAAATCAGACGTGTGCTGGTGTGTTCTGTATTCTATGCCTTTTAAAAAATAAAAAATAAAAAAAAAACGAGCAAAAAAACAAAAAATACTAGGGTCACCTTCATCATTCTAAAGAAAATAAAAATATCCAGAATGTTATAAAAATAATTTCAAAAAGCCCTCATCTGTGGGCTGCAGAATGGGATTCATGCATAAAGGTATTCCCATGCACACGTGCGTATATATATTGTCTCTTGGAGAGATGCCATCAAGGGCAAGTCCTTTCCCAAGAGAAGTGTGTTATTTTAGGAGGACAAAGCCAGACCTCATTGTGCAAAAATAATACGGCTCCATGAAAAAAAAAGTGTGCTCTCGACCTGCCTTCCTGCCTTTAAGATTTGCTTCAGACTACTAAAAATGTGTGGAGAAAAGAGTCAGACAACAATGACCACAGAGTGCTGAGCAGCTGAAATCTCAATTTTTTTTTGTTAAAAAAAGACTCTCTCAAGTTTCCTGACCTCCAAAATGGATAAAAGTTGTCATCGCAAAAAAAGGCTGCTGCCGCATAAAGGGAACATGACTCATATTGTTTTGCTTAAAATATGCCATTTATTTCTTAAATGAAGCAATGAAAGCTACAGAAGCCTTTTTTGTCCAAAACATAATTTTTGCAACTGCTGAATTTTTTTCTGAGTATAAGTTACTGTTTTTGCATGGGGGTGCGACTTAAGCTATTCTCAGGTTTGACCTTTGTGATTTTTCAAAAAAAAAAAAACCTAAAGGGAACTGTAAGTGTGTGTATTTTTTTTTGCTACTGACAGCAACACATAAGAAGAAGCGACGCTCAGTCTTACGTCGGGTTCAGTGGAATTGTTCCAAAGTGACACAGAGGATAATTAATTGAAAGGATTTAGTGATTTAAAGTGATATAAAGAGTTTAGTTGACTTAATAGCACATTGTTTATGCTATGCTTATCTGAATAATTGTTGGTACGTTGCGCTAATTTACTTAACTCCTCATATGTTTCATGACTCTAAATAAGCATCAATGTGTTGCAGAAGTGAAGCATGCAGATATTAAATTTATTGTTGCTATCTATTACCTTATTAGGAATACCTTTCAAGATGAGGTAGCTGGGTTGTGTCAACCAATCAAGGACTCAACTTCGGGCTGCGAAGTTTTCAGTGACTGCGGGTAAAATACACATCCAATATAGTGAATCGATCCATGTTTTTCCTGGCTTCCATTCATGTTTTTAACCTCTAGTATTCCTTTAGGGGCAGCATGGTTTCCATAACCTGTCCTGCCTATTGTTTGGTCAAGGCGGGTACCACCTAGACCAGGGGTCTCCAACCCTGTTCCTCGAGGGCTACCGTCCTGCTTGTTTTGCAGCCAACCTTGCTTCAGTAGATGCTGATTAGCTGAATTAAATCAGCCCAGTTTCTGATTGACTGAACACACCTGATCCAGATGAGCAGCAATTACTGAAGCAGGGTTAGCTGCAAAGCATGCAGGGCGGTAGCCCTTGAGGAACAGGGTTGGAGACCCCTGACGTAGACTGTCTGTCTGTCTCCAGAGCCCATGGAGCTGGAGTTACGCTGATGTTGTGTCAGGCGAAGAGTCGCTGCTGGATGGGGAGACAGACTGCTTATTATTATTATGTTGTTGTTTACATCAAGACAATGACGAAAAGTTGGATGTTATTGCCCCACCCATGTAATTCCTGGCCAATGACTGAGGAGATCTTTAATTACATGCTTTTTTTTTTTTTTTTTTTATATTTGCAGGCTTTAGAACAGAAATGTCCAGTAGACTGCAGTCTGAACACAGACCAAACAAAAGGTTCAGGACTCAATCCAGACCAAATTAGGCGGACTCGGTCCAGACCAACGGACATTCCCATTCTGAATATTCAATTCAATTTTTATTAATATAACCCAATTTAACAAAGCAGTTGTCTCAATGGTCTTCACCATGGTAGTACACAAACATAAAGTCAGTCATAAAATATAAACAGTAGCTGTTTGCTAAAATTGTGGGTGTGGTAAACAAAAAACTGTCACAAAAAATCTTCTGACTCAGAAAAAAAAAAAAATCCACTAACAAAACCAATTTAACCTTATTGGGATCCAAACAAAGTTTTAAAATTACAAAGGGATGGCTACATGACCTACAGTTTGGCAGCCATTTTGTTTAAAAATCTGCGAATTGGGGATATTCAAGTACGTAAAAATGAACCTTTTATTTTGGTGATTTTAATGAAATTTCACACACATGCCCCTAGCTTAAGTCTACAATGACCCCTGGAGTTTTGTTGAACTTTGACCTCAGGACCTAGGCCGCTATCAACTTTTAGTACCAGTTACAAACGAAAACTCATCCACGGGATTTTTATTGATCGTCTCGTAACTTCTTGGGCATCATTGGGAAGCAATTGCAAAAAAAAAAAATATTGGAATTAGGAGTTGTAGATTTTGAACAACGTGCCCGTGGTGAGCTCGCAATAGTGGCATAGTCTTTATTACTTATTTTTGATGGAATTTTGTGAAAATTCAATATGTTGAGCCCTGACTAGAACTGGACAAAAAAATATAAGACTGGGTATGAACATATTAGGAATGTTGGCGTGGCTAGCAAATAACCTCGGTTGCTAAGGTCATTCAAAAGTTTACTTTTGCAGATTCTCCTAAAACTGACGTCAATCTATTTAATATGTACAGGCAACTTAGCAAGTAAGGTCAGATCAAAGTAGGGTGGCAAGGGCGGAGGTGATGCTTAGAGGCAGGCGGCGAGGGCGTGGGCAGGTCGCGGAGAGGGTGAGGGCAGGTAGTCCCTGCAGGCCATCCAACGCCACGTGCAGCTTTAATTGTTATTGAAAATTGATTTGACCAGTAGTTTGCTTGTAATATGGCACAAATACTGGATGGTCATAAAACTAACAATAATAGACAATCTATATTTTTAGCATGTCAATATTAATATAATATAATAATCTCAACAGAAGAAAATGGGCCACCATGCCTTAGTTTATCAAACCATCTTCCCTCTTCTTAGCTCCACAGAGAAATATGTATAATGGATTTAATGAAAATTAAAATTATTTCTCCTAACTTCATAACAGTAGGTGAGGTAGGGGAACAAAAAGTTAAATGTTCTCTAATTACTAGCTAGCCTGGCCATAAGCCTGTCCAAAGAGGAATGTTTTAAGCCTAACTTTGAATGTAGTCACTGTGCCAGCCTTTCTTACATGAGCTGGGAGCTTATTACATGAGACAGGGGCTTGGTGGCTGAAGGCTTCCAGCTGTGCTTTTAGAAATTCTGAGAATCACAAGCAGTCCTGCGTTTAGTGAGCGAAGTGTTCTGTTTGGTTGGTAAGGCACTATCAGATCTTTAATTTAGGATGGGGCCATACCATTCAAGGCCTTATAGGTTAGCAGAAGGATTTTGAACTTAATCCTAGATTCAACTGGGAGCCAGTGAAGTGAAGCTAACTAGTAATGTGATCTCTTCAGCTGGTTTCTGCAAACAATATAGCTGCTGCATTTTGAACAATCTGAAAACTAGAACTGAGCCCTGTGGGACTCCATAGCTAACTTGAGTGCAATGAGAAGATTGTGCATTTACATTAACAAACTGGTACCTATCAGATAAATAGGATTCAAACCATTGGAGGGCAGATCCTCTGTTACGTATGTTTCTATGTCTGAATACAACCTTGGTGTCAGTTGTTTAATCAATTTTAAGTCTTTCAATGCTGTCAAAGTTCTTAAAAGACTTAACAAAAATTACAAAAATATAATAAACTTCAACACTTGCTCTACTTCTTAGCATACTGTTGAAAGTCTGGCATAATTCGTTCTCGTTAATTCTGATCTTTTTGAAATGCAATTAGTGAAATTCAGTTGTTCCTCATATGCAATTTCAGATTAGGTTTGAATTTTTAAAAATGTGCTTAAACTGTATTAAAAATACTTAAAATATTTTAAGAGTTTTATCACAGATCTCTCTGGTTTAAAAACCTAATCTTTCCTTGATCAAATAGAGTAAGAATTCAGCAAAGCCTTTCATTTCCTCTGAAGATATGGAGTCTCCTTTAGTGCTGATGCTCCTTCACAATGATCTCTTTGTTGGAAATATGAGATCCCCCCTCCCCAATCTATGCCACACACTTTATTTGAAGAAGTTGCCTTTTTCCACCGTTCTTGCCAAATTACATTACATTTTCTTTTATGCTCTAGCCAAGTACAAACATGAAGGAATTCAAAGTAAATGGAATCATATTATTTATTCTTTACTTGTGTCTGATCAGTCTGTCAAGTCGTTTTCATACTGCAGGCGTGACATTTCAAAATCATAAGTACAAATGAAGATTACTATGAATATTTTACATTTCTTTTCTAAGTTTTGCAGTTATTGAGTTTGTTGTTTTGGGATTCAAATACAGTGAGACAAAAAAGTATTTGAACACCCTGTGATTTTGCAAGTTCTCCCACTTCGAAATCATGGAAGAGTCTGACATTTTCATTTTAGGTGCATGTTCACTGTGAGAGACATAATCTAAAAAAAATTGGAAACCACATTGCATGATTTTCAAAATAATGTATTTGTATGGTACTGCTGCAAATAAGTATTAGAACACCTTCCTATTAGCCAGAATTCAGACCATCAAAGACCTGTTAGTCCGCCTTCAAACAGTCAACCTCCACTCCACTTATTAATCTCAAAGCACTTGTTTGAGGTTACAATCAGTTAGACTCCAACTGCTAACATGGCCAAAGACCAAAGAGCTGTCCAAAGACATCAGAGCAGAGATAGACCTCCATGTGGCTGGAAAGAGGTACGGGGCAATTGACAAGTAGCTTGGGGAAAAAAGATCCAGTGTTGAATTAATTTTGAGAAAACAGAAGAAGCTAAACATGACTGTCACTCTGCTTTGGACAGTGCTCCATGGTGCAAGATATCCTCTAGTGGGGTCTCAATGAACCTAAGAAAGGTGAGGACTCATCTTAGAACTACATGGGAGGAGCTGGTCAATGAGCTGAAAAGAGCTGAGACCACAGTTTCCACGGTTAGATGTCATGGTTTGAAAATCATGCATGGCACTGAAGGTTCCCCTGCTTAACCAGCACATGTCCAGGCCCGTCTTAAGTTTGTCAATGACCATTTGGAGGAGTCATGGGAGAAAGCCATGTGGTCAGACGAGACCAAAACAAAACGTTTTGGTCTTAAGTCCACTCGCCGTGTTTGGAGGAAAAAGAATATTGAGTACCATTCAGATAACACACTTCCTTCTGTGAAGCATGGGGGTGGTAGCATCATGCCATGGGGGTGTTTTTCTGCATATGGGACAGGACTACTGCTCTCTATTAAGGAGAGGATGACCAGTTCCATGCATTGCAACATTTTTGGGAACAACCTTCTTCCCTCTGATAGAGCATTGAGGGTGGGTCATGGCTGAGTCTTCCAACACTGCAATAACCCAAAGCACAGATAACCAAGAAGTGGCTCTTTAAGAAGCATATCAAAGTTCTGGAGTGGCCTAGCCAGTCTCCAGATCTAAACCCAACAGAAAATCTCAAACTCTATGTTTCTCAGGGACAGCCCAGAAACCTGACTCATCTAGAGAAGATCTATGATCTCATACAGTGTGTAATCACAAACAGAGGCTATTGTACCAAATGTTAACACAGATTTTCTCACGTGTTCAAATACTTATTTGCAGCAGTAGCACACAAAAAAAAAGTATTGTAAAAAAAAAAAAAATCATTCAATGTAATGTTTCCAGATTTTTTTAGATTATATCTCTCACTGTGAACATGGACCTAGGATAAAAATTTCAGACCTCTCCATAATTTCTGATGAGTTTACTTAAATCCATTGCAGATTTTATAGGGTTTAGATATTGTAGCATAATGATGGTCAGTCACAACAATCCTAAAAAGCCTGTGTTTACAGAGCCTCTCAACTGGCACATAGGAAAGAATTCTGCAGTTTCAATTGGACAGTTCTTGTCCTCTGTTATTAAATGCCTCTCTGACAGCTTTGTTGTAAAGATGCATGGCTCTGATCCTTTGTTTCTTTGTTGTAATCCATCAGAGGTGAAGAGAGCGAGTTGAGTTTGTCACTCTGTCTCTTCTGATTGCTCATCTTCAGCAACGAGTGTCACTGACTTTGACCTGCTATTTTTTTCTTTGTCACTAAGAAAGTTACTAAATAAGTATTAAGATGGAGGGAATTAAAAAGAAATGATGAGGTTGTTATAAAATCATTTCCTGATAATTACCCCAAACCACAGTCTTCTTGCAACCACTGCATGAATATGACAAGATTGCCTCATTGCTTTCTATTAGTTATGCTGAAACACTATCAAAGCCTGCAGATTCTAATTACTGTGCATTAGCTTGTACTATCATTTCACAGACTGACCTTCATACTGTATGTCTCATGACAAAGAAGGTTGTGTTTGATGTCTTCCTCTGAAGTAGTCAGTCATAACTTCTTCTCAGAAGAAAATCAATCACTTTTTGGATGACACCATCAGAACTAAATTCTAGAAGCATTTAGTCACACACACACAGGTTTTATTTTGTTGAGTTTTAAGCAAAAATAAAGCAATTTTTTTCCCCATTCAACAATTTTGGACACTAATTGAAGAAATTTAACCAAGATCATGACAAAATTTCCATATGATGGTTTTTGGGAAGTTTGAGATCTCTAACACCGGAAATGCTGCTGGCGACATCTAAATAACACACTCTGAAATACCGTAAATTCTCAAACGTTAACGCAATCAGTGTGAATCAGCTGATTCTGAAGCAGAGAAACGCAGCTTTTCATGTAGGTTTTGCACTGACGTGCAATCCATTACCGATGGCTGTGGTGCAGAGGTAAAGCAGACGATGGCTGATTGTAAGATTGTAGGTTCCGTTCCCGCCTTGCCCGCCCATGTGTCAAAGGATCCTTGGACAAGACACTGAACCCCACATTGCTCCTGGTGGTTATAGGTTGGTGCCAGAGTAAGGTAGTAAGTAAGTAAGTAAGTAAAGGTAGTACAGCATTATATAAATATATACCTTTTAACATTTTTATTACTGACGACAAGTGTGTCTTGAAGGCGAAATAGACACTTGTTTTCAACTTTATACGTTTTGTTTTATGTATTTGAGCCCTATATTCTTTGTTTCAATGTAGAGATTGATCTAAGCCAAAGTCCGCTAGCTTGATGCTAATGAGAAATGTAATTTCCCATAAGACGTCTAATGCTAACGCTCAGTCGACCTAACAAACATTGCTGACTAAACTGAACAGCTTTATATAAGCACAGGCATGGATTTTCTAAACTCTTTTAAGGAAATATTGTTTTAAAAGTAACCATTTGTGGTCTAAAGCATGTTTTTTTTAGTTAGTTTTTTTTGTTTTTGTTTTGTTTTTTTTTGCTGAAATCCTCTGTAATAAATCTACAGCGTGAGCTCCACGTAGTGGCCAAACTGCAACACCCTCCAGGAAAGAAACATCGCCTGCCCATCCTGGGAGAAGATCCCGCCTTCATGTGGGCATCCCTGAGTTTTCTTACTTTTCCCCCACAAGATAGTTTTTTTAAGAGTTTTTCCTCAACGAGGAGGAGGGCGGGGATGCCAGTTTATCTTAATCTGTTTAGTTTAACAACCAGCTGCTGTTTATATTTTTATAGTTGACGTCATGTTCTTTGCATAAATACTGATGTAAAGCCCATTGGTACGGCTGTGGTTGTGATATTGGGATAAATAAATAAAATTGAATTTAATTGGGGCTGCACGGTGGCGCAGTGGTTAGCGCTCCTGCCTCACAGCAAGAAGGTTCCCGGTTCAAGTCCTGGCTGGGGGACCTTTCTGTGTGGAGTTTGCATGTTCTCCCCGTGCATGCGTGGGTTTTCTCCGGGTACTCCGGCTTCCTCCCACCGTCCAAAAACATGCTTCATAGGTTAATTGGTTACTCTACATTGTCCCTTGGTGTGAATGTGCGTGTGCATGGGTGTGTGATTGTGGCCCCTGCGACAGACTGGCGACCAGTCCAGGGGTGTACCCTGCCTTCGCCCATGAGTAGCCGGGTTAGGCTCCGGCAACCCCGTGACCCCGAAAGGGATAAAGCGGATTGGAAAATGAATGAATGAATGAATTGAATTGATGTGAGATAAAAAAAAAAAAAAAGGTAAATGCAGCCGCATAGTGTGGCGGCAGAGAAACCTGTCATACTGGTGTTGACTGGCTCAACTCTTCCTTCAGGCCAAGTGTACTACATGTCCAGGAGCTCTGACCTTAAACATCTTTTCTGATTTATTTTTACCATGTGCTGATGTGATGCAGTCAAAGTCAGTAAAGACGTTCATCTTACTACATGTCAGCTGGTTACTCAGTGAGACAGTCATTACAGCACCCACGGGAAAAACTGAAACAACACAATGAGAAAAAAATAAATAAATAAAATATTTGCAGAGGAATGGTTTTCAGGTCAATGATGTTGCTGTACTAAAAATCAAAACATGGAGTCCAACTGTGAAATCACTGATTAACGATAACAGACTTCTGGAAAAGTACAAGTAGAAGTGTGGAATTGGAGTTTAATGCTTGTATGAGTTCAGGAGTACAGTGGTCCCTCGCTTTATCACGGTTCACCTGTCTCACTGTTTCACAGATTTTTTTCAGTGCAATTTTGCATCCTTGTTGTTTTTTACAGCACACTGTGTTCTGCATCATGATTGGCTGTTGAACTTGTCAGTCTATCTCCCCCCATCCTGCGTTTCCTGTACAAAATGTGCTCAGCTTGCCAGAGTTACATAAATCTTTGATTTTGAGCAGATCTTTGTTTTCATTCTATGATACAGGCAGGGGCGAACCACAAACCATATATTATCACTGGAAAAAGCGAGGTGTTGATGTCACCCATAGAAAATGCCCTACCTACAGCTCTCGTGAAATTATGCAAAATCAATCTCCATTGCTTCCTAATATGTATGCCCAACCATTTTGTATCCAGTTGATAGTCATTGGTTCGAGTCTGTGAGAGTCACGTTTTTAGGGTAACCACAGTCGCCAATCATAAGTACGTTTTTTTTTTTTTAAGTTTACACCCCTTCCACTGAAAGTGGGCTCAGGAAAAGCTGTCAATCAAATGTTCGAGATGGGGCCAGCGGGCACCACATGCCTTTACTGAGGCATCTGATTGGTCAGTTTATAATTATAATAACTTGCAAAAAAAGAAATAAATACGCTGGGAAAAAAATGGATTAGAGAAAAGGTGTCAAGAAAATATATCAGCGCAAGAATGGTTATTTTGACAAATAAAATGATTGAGTAGTAACTGTCTATATCTCAATAGAAGTCTATGGGATTTTGACTTCTTTTTTAAAAATTTGATTTGAAATGGTTTATTTCAAACAATCAGACAAGAAAAATCCAAGTGTAACACAATCAACAGAGAACTTCTTGGAAACAAATGGTACTTCCTATTTGGAACACAAGAGGTGAGCTGTCCAGTGTTCAGTGGGGCAGACTCAAATTTTGAGTCAAAATTTGTATCATTCATGATGATTTTAAAGAAATTATCAATGAAGTTGTCTAAAATATTGTAAAAATAACAAAAGCAATATTTTAAAGAAATATTGAGCCCCTCAAATGATTTGCCTCATTCTTGTAATTGTGTATGGATTGTCCGCCTGGGCTTTCAAAAATGTCTACTATTTATTTATTTTTTATTTTTTTACTACATCTTTACATTATAGCACCTTAATAATAAGACAGTATTTACAATAATAACATTAAAATTAGGTAACATTATTAAAATAAAACTGTTTGAAATATGCATTTTCAGCCTTTCATTTGCTATCCCTCATAAGTCTCCTGCCCCCTTACCTCCCCCCAAATAAAATACTCTAGCTCCACCCTTGAATACTAGACTTGTTTTTATGCAAATATTTGAACTTTGAGTTTAAACAAAACAGAAAAGAATGAAAATTTTACTGTTTGTGTGAGTAAAGTGTTTGAAGTGTGTAGTGAGGAGTTTTACAGCCTTAAAATATCTTTATCCTACTTCGTGGAATTCACCTTCCACAGGTCATTTTTAATACGTAGCCCCCCTGATAAACGAGGGAAAACTGTACATCTGTATTCTGCTGATAAATATATAAAATGAAAAATCGAAAGTAATTTGCCTGTCACTTTATAGTGCTGATACATTGTTGTGCAGCTGTATTCTTTAGTTTGTTGTTCACCTTTTGACTTGTCCCACCAGAGCTTGCTATGGTGAATCAGCTTTCACTGATTTGCACTGGCGGTTCAGCACGGAGTTTTACACCAGATGCCCTTCCTGACACACAGGAAGGCACAGGGACACCCAGACAGGAAGCAGTGTGAAGGGTCTTGCCTATGGACCAACACTGACTTAAACTCAAGCAATAGAGGTTTTATATTTATCAATACATAAGTAAACACACACAAAGAAAGGATATGACAATATACATGTTTTGCAAACTTATTTATTTTGCTGACATGTTTATTCCTGGGCTTCTTTTCAAACTGCCTCAAATGATACTTTTTGTGTCCACTAGATGTCCTTTCAGAGCGATTGAAGCTTCGTGAAGCATTGTGAACCAGTTGGGTAAACGGCTTCATGAAGCTCTATCTGCCCATCACTATTATCTACAAAACAGGGATCAAAACTTACAGGTGGTTGCACCAACCTACTTACCTAGTGTATTTAAGAGGAGACAAGCTACGTGAGGTGTACAGGATACCCTGTCTTACCTGTCCACTAACCTCCCACACACTCCAGAAGAAATAGAAAGAGCTGCACATACATTTTCAAACAAAAACATTGAAGGAAGGGAGAGGTCTCCTCCCTGTGATCCTCACAAGCTCATATGCAGGTCTGGTGGCAGCTCTGGGGCCTTGTTGGAGAACTCGTCTGGACTCGACCAGGTGTCCTCTATCAGCAGGCTCAGCACATGCAGAGGAAGGAAGAAGAAAACAATGACAAACTCTCTGCATGTAACACCTTGACTAAGTGAACAATGTCATTGAGTCTAATGATTACCAAAGAGTTTTGATTTGGTCCAGTGTCAGAAAACTGCATCTCCACCATAGGTCACAAGTATTCCAAAAGATACAAAAAAAAACCTTCAAAAAGTTCTCAGAAAGGCAACAAAGCACTGAAGAATTCTGAAATGACCAGAGAGTCCAGATCAGAATCCCACGACACATCTGTGGAGGAATCTTAAATAGCAGTTGGAAGACATCGACCAATGAATTGTTGTATGGGTAGTGTCCTTTTAAAAACATGTTAGTACCAACCATTTAAAAATTGATCATGGTGGTAAAATTACCAATTGCAGTTTCTGCACGACCAAATTTATTTGACACCAGTCTTTCATAGATTAGAAAAAGAACTGTGAAATAAAAAGACTGGAGAAAGATCTGTGAGTTTTTCACCATTTTGATATTTTGCACAACTCCTCTTCCAACTAAGAGCACATGCACTAGCATCATGTAGCAACAGTCCAAAGTGAAAACCATATGCTAAAAGAATGTTCAAGAGTGCCCATTTAGCATAATCTGGAACTGTCCGGTGTGCACGTAGCATAAGAGAGTCATTCAGGGTTAGTGGAAGTGATTGATTTTAATGTTTTTCATCCAAAGAGGTTGCTATTTTGTGTGTGTTCTAACTCAAACAAATTTTAAAAAACACAAAATATTTTAACTGTAACAAACTGCCAAACAAGTGTTGCATTTTCTGAAAGATTTGTACCAAGATAACTTTTATTTTTATTATTTGTACCACAATATTTTTGGCCATCACTTTCAATGCACTTATCGAGGAAAACAAAGTTTGTTTCCTCAAGATGAGGAGATTTTAAGTCTTGCAGTTAAGTATTGCAAGAAAGCAGAAGAAAATAGTTTTTCATCACTGAATGTTGCATATTTTCTCTTCAAATGACTGGCTAATTTGAAAGTTGTTTCTGACTGACAGCATCAGCACAATTTCCAGTTTGACCACTGGACTGCAAAGTAGTGTAGTGGTTACCATTCTCACAGTGAAAAAGTTCTGGTTTGTATCCCAGCTGGAACCTTTCTGTGTGCAGTTTGCATGTTCTTGGTGTGTATGCGTGGGTTTCTTCTTGGCAGTCCGGCTTCCTCCCACACTCCAAAATCATGCTTCACTCTAAATTGTCCCTGGGTGTGATTGTGTGGTCCTGCAACAGACTGGCAATCTGTTCATGGTGAACCCTGCCTTTGCTTGACAGTAGCTGGATTGGCTACAGCAACTCCGTGACTCCAAAAGGGATTCAGGGGGATCAGAAGTTGGATGGAGGATTTGATCATAACTATAGTAATCAGTGATGTTAGAGTGCAATGCTCAATTCTCATCTTCTGTACAAGGAAGCAACTAAAATAAAGGCAAAAATAAATGCACTGAAAGAGAAACCACTGTGAAAATTACAAAAATGAACTGGTGTGGTTGTGACTGGGGGATGCGAAAACCAAAACCAAATAAGCAACATTTACAATACTCATCCACCAAAACAAGACAAAAAAATAACAACAAACACAGAAAATGGGTTAAATCTCTGAAACTTCCACTCACAGATGCAAGTTCATGCATGTGTATCACACCAGAGTATCCACTCAGCAGTGACAGCTCTCCAGCTAATCTCTCTGCACACAAATCAGTAATTTAAGCTTAATTCTGCTTAAGAAACTTTTCTAAACCCTAAAACTAAATAACTTGTTTGCTCAGAAACTTTCTTTCAAGAACCACAAGTCTTTGCCAAACAGATTTGTGGGTAAAAAAAGCTTGATGCATCCAATCATTGGACGCTTGTTTTTTTTTTTTTTTGTGGAATAGATTGCTATATTTAATACCCACCCCACACTGAGAGAAGTACAATTCCTAGATAAACAACCTAAGCAGCCTACATCAGAGGAGGTTAAAATAGAGAAATGAAGGCCAAAGAATGCTTCACTGATCATTTTTCCGATGAAGCATATGTGATAATGAGGTAGGACAAAGAATGGTTGTAAACAAACCCAAAGTTAATAGGCAGATGGCCTTAAATGAAAATGTCACCAAATTGTTAGTTTGACCTTTATATTGTGCTCCGGTCAAAATTGACCCATTTTCAGGTGTAAAAATTGTTTAATTCTAAACACAATAAAAGGGTTAAAGCCAAAAACAGAACATAAACTACAGCTGCTAACAGTTGAGAAGGATATAGCAGACATAACCTAAAACTGGTTTTGCACTCACTCACAGACGGATATTAAAATGAGCAGCAGGTCAGCTGAATATGCATGAGAATAATTAGGTGAGACAGGGAAAACCATGAGGACCAATAGACAAAGCAAAACACAATGACTGATCCCTTCTTTAGAACACATTGATTACGTATAAGTCTATGCAATAGCATTGCATAGATAGATTATAAATCTATGCAATAGCATTGCATAGATCTATACGTAATCATTTGATTAGTCCACTCAAACCACCATATAACTCCTATCCTTTGTGAGTCTATCACATGCATTCACACGGAACAGAAAAGCCGGGAAAGTAGAATTTATTATTCAACCTTTCACTGTGCAAGCAGGTTTCCCATGAAGGGACATACCATTTGAGGTACATTTTATTATAATCCTGCACTAAGAACCAGTATTGGTCAACAATTCTTCAGAGAGGGATTTTGGTCAGAAATTACTGGTTTAGTCAGGTCACAAAAATGTAGTGGACTTTTTAATTTGTTAGATGCAATCCAACAGACTATATCCTGGTGCTGCAGAAACTTCCAAAGTTCTAATGGTAAGTACACAACAGGCATGACATATGCTTAAGAATGCGCTGAACACAGGTTCTTGAACTCCCTTTTAGCATATGATGTTCACACTTGGACTATCATTACTCAATACTGAAGCATGTACTCAAAATTGAAAGTGGCTCGGTGCAACATGTCAAAGATTAAACTAAAAATAAACTCAGCTTTATATATTTAATTTATTTCCAACCACATCAGATTTACAGATAGGGATGATACGTCCGTATAGTGTTGCAAAACACAACTTGACTTAATAATTTACATACAGTAAAATAAACATGAAAATAGAAAAAATACAACTTGAATTTTGCGTTGATTTATTAGAAAGATTTATTTAATCTGCAAAGCATGCTTCAGTTTTCAGTTTAGCCCATTCTTTTCCATTTCCTCCTTGGGGTCTGTATGCACTGAGAGACGGACAGGAAATCTTCTGCACATCTAAAACTTCTGCGAAAGTCAGAAACATCCAAAACCTGGAGAGAATTTCTAACAGAAGTTGTTGGTGCCAGCATGCATGAGGGTGATCTGGAGGAGATGGAGTCTTAAAGACATACCCTGATCATCTTTTGAGCTATTTCAAAAGCTTTTCCAGTGGACTTTTAATGATGATTACACAATTTTTTGCTAAAATCAATAAACCTTTTTTCTGGGACATACACTCACTGGCCACTTTATTAGGTATATCTTGGTATCACCAGGTTGGATCCCTTTTGTCTTCTGAACTGCTTTAATCCTTGGTGGCATAGATTCAACAAGGTACTGGAAACATTCCTCAGAGAGTTTGGTCCATATTGACATGATAGCATCACCCAGTTGCTGCAGATTTGTTGGCTGCACATTCATGATGTCGATCTCCCGTTCCATCACATCCCAAAGGTGTTGTATTGGGTTGAGATCTGGTGACTGTGGGGACCATTTGAGTCCAGTGAACTCATTGTCATGTTCAAGAAACCAGTCTGAGATTGGTCTGAATTTAATTTCAATGTCACGAATAAAATCTTTTTCAAACGGCATTTGTTTTGTCTGCTCCTGATTCACATGATTCTAAGAAAGAAAGACTCAGAAATAAAATTTTAGGAGTAATTTTCTTTATATATGTCCTCCATAATCTGAGTGGGTTTTAAATAGAAAAATTAATTCAGTTAGAAATAAGTAAAAAGCAAACACAATTAAAACACAAAGAGGCACAAATTAAGAATAGTTGAGACATTGATATCATTTTCTGTGTTTATGCAATGTATCTCACACCCATTTCATGGTTTGTGTTCTTCCTGCATTCTTCCTTTTATTATGTAAACTCTGAGACTGGCAGCCTCCCTGATTAAACACCCCACACCTGACAGCATTTATACTTCAAATCAATACATAATTCGATGCCATTTAATTAGCTTATTCACACATGAATACTCACCTCTTTACCTTACAGAACACAAAGCTTTCCGCATGTGCACCATGGCTGAACTTGAACACTCAGAGCTAATTATGACCACATTAGTGTCGTCCTGCAAACAATTACAGTGCACCGTCATATCCTGACACATCCAGACTCTTACTATTCCAGGAGGCCGATATTTACCAGTGTGGTGCTTTTATTTACACACCACAGTGAAATCGTGTCATTTATTTCAATTGCTTACATTACCTGAATCCAAAAACATGCACATCTCAGTAAACAACAGCTTAGTTGAAAAGAGACCATCACAAAAGGCACAGAGTGACAGATAAACCTTAAAAGCCTCACAACACTAAAATCCACTTCAAAAACATGCATTTTGAAGAAATAAGTAGCAAACAAAAAATGGAAACATGAAAGAACACACAAAAGACCAGGGAAAAAAAACGATGCTACACTTGGAAAAATGTAGAACAACTTGACCACACAGGCATTTTTTATTTTTACCACACTGTGAATCACAGAAATTGAAGGTGAAAGTTATCTCAGCAGATTAAAAGGAAAATGAGAGACAGGCATGTCAACATTAAGATTCTCCTACTCTAGAGGTGTGATTTTTCTAATGCAAATACTTGCACATATGTTTAAGATCTGAGGGAAGTCATTAGATTTTTTATTTTCAACAGCGTTATTATCATGCACAATCAATCATGCTGTTGCTGCTTGCTTAGACCCTTTTCATTTTATTCAATTTCAGTTTATTTATTTATAAAGCATCTTCCATCACCAACCAAGGAGGCCCAAAGTGCTGTACACAAGACATTATGCAATAATGAACAAATGAAACTTTTGGGTCTACAACTTCACTCACTGACATTTGCCCATCAAGAACCAGTAATGGTTATTGTATTAATGCAGAAAAAGAACATGTTGAGCTTTTCAAAGTTCTGGTCCTTAATCCTGTACAATGTACCTACTGTTCCAAGTTTAATCCACACGTTTAACATCTGGCACCTGTATTATAAAGAATGAATTGTCAACAAATTTGTAATTCTTTCAAACCAGCAAGTAGTCATTAAAATAAATAATAACAGAAGATTTAATCTCACCCACAAGTTTTGAAAAAATTGCAAATGTTCTGTCAATAATGTTTTAAGATTTCATGAAATCCGACATTTTGAAATTAGCAGGGAAACCTCATTCGACTGCTCAACCCCTTCTACTGCCTCTAGTGGAATGATGATGAACTACAGGGCAGAAAACAAACCAAGTTCTCTATACAATGGGTTTTTAAGGAAAGTTTGGATCATGCTAATCAGATAGGGGTCTCGGAAATGCCTGTGTCAAATACTGTATGACATGAATGGTTAAATAGGGTTAAAAAAATGGGCTCACAATTCTAAATGCAAACACAGAAAAAACTAATTTATAAATCTAAGTGCTAAATCATGTTGCCAGAAGTAGCCTAAATAATAAAAAAAAATATTAAAAACCATTTAAAATCTAAAATAAATAAATAAAGGATTATTTTTTTAAAGTGCATCTACAAAATAAAAATGTTAACATAGAAAAATAATTTACTTGAAAGCATGAATGAAACTCCTTTGGGACTTTGAGAAAAGATGTCAGCTGGGCATCCTATTTCCCCACAATTATCTCTTTTAACTAAGTTCAAATTTTTAGAAACTCGGGAAACTTTTTTATACCACAGCACGTTGGATATAAAACTGCTCAGTGAAATAATCCTGTTTCTTAAGACTACCCATGGGGTTAAACCAGGATCAGATCCAAGTGTAAGAAAAACAGATGTAAATTTGAAAAATAAACACTGTATACTTGGAATCAGTTTTAAGGGCAAAGGTACACATTGTAAATTAAAGGAAATATTGAAAATTAAAAAAATAATAATAAAGTAGAACATTTTTTTAAACTAGCCAGGAATATTGAAATTTGGAAAAGAAATAGTAAATTTGAAACTTGAATTAAAAGACAAGAATATCAAATATCAATCTGGTTTTCATGCATTTTAAACTGATCCTGGTTTTGACACCATAACCACTACTTTGTTCAGTTTCCAGGGATCCCCTCCCCACTCATTGCTTAGGCAGGTATATCTCAGTTTTGGTAGAGTTCACACATGCTTGGTCCAGCTACGTAGGATTAGGTAGGTCATGAATATCCGGAAAACAAGTGAAACGGTAGATGTAAAGGTTTGAAAACCATGGGTACTTAGTAAGGTGGAAAGTTAAGTTGTTCACCTTTTGGAATATCCCATCCGGGCTCACCAGCGTGAAGCAGTTTTCACTGACTTGCACAGGTGGCTTGGCAGAGATTTTTAGGCAGGATGCCCTTCCTGACAAAACCCTGTAGACCATTTGGGGTGGGGACAGACACAGTGGCAGTTTATAGGTGATGTGGGTGGTTGCCCAGGGCACAGTCTCGATTAAGCACATCGAACCCCCTGGAAAGCGAACCCTGGTTTCCTGTGCTCCAGCCCTACACTCAGCAAACTGAGGCATCCAGCTGCATACCTGGTAGAAAGTTATGTAAGAATAAAAAAGAATGTTGGCTGAAACATATGATAATTTTTTACATTTTTAAGTTAATATTCTTTAAGGTATTAACTCATACATGGACCTCACATCTATCATAGACTTCACATTTAATCAAAAAACATGTTAGAAAGGCACTTATACAAAAAAAAGGAAGCGAAAAGACACCTATATCTTAAAATAGTGTATCAGGCTGCATTCTAATGAAGGTTGCTCATCATTATTAATGATTCATACACTTTTCTTTGATTCAGAAATTGTTTCAATTTCTGTACTATTTTAGTTCTTTATGGCAGCCCTGTGGCAGTTAGGAAACCTTGGTGAGTGTTAGGACTGTTGTTAAAATCTTCACCAGACCACAACCAAAATAATCTGTAATTAAATCTTTGAGCAAATGGGAACATTTGAACCCAAAATGGCAACAGTATTTCAGATAATTCCTTTCACTGATTGTGTACTGCACAATCTTTGTAATCTTTCTCACAATCTAAAAAGAAGTATTCCCAATGCGTTCAAGAAAAAGTATAACTCTTCAATTGCACTCTTTTGAAAGTAACATTGCCGCTTGAGATGGTAAAATCAGCAAAAGTAAGATTGTGTTTGTCCCAGATGGTGGTTTTTGGGCAGTTCCAACTGGCTGCACCGTCATATGCCTTCAACCTTCAACTACCTTAAAAAAAAACGACTCCTGTTTTTCCACCAGTCAGATTTACATTAAAATCCTGAAGCAAAAAAGTACAGCGCCTGCCAAACAAACATCAAACAGAGGACTGCAAGTTGTGGCTCAGATGCATGCTGTGTTTGCAGGCTGTGGAGTGAAAAGAACACACAATAAAAGCAATTCAAAGAAAAGGTATTAGAAATAGTTAGAAACACATGTCTAACATTCAGTCCTTTCACTTCTTTCTTTTCACAGTCCTTCAATTCCAACATCTGCTCTCTGTTCTGAAAATGGAAAGTCTCCTATTACTTTGAAAATATGAGTAAGAAATTGGTGGCATTAATGAGTTCATTCGTATTGGTTTTCTTTTTCTCGTTTAGCCCCAAAATGAAGAATGGAACCAGAAAACAACCCAATACAATAAAAGCCACCGTAGAAAACAATACACTGGATAAATTTATATAAATAAGATAAAGAAGCTACTGCCAGTGTTTGACAGTAGAGCTCCCATCAGTGCGTGAATGTGGCGGGATGAATGGGACAATGACCATAAAGTTCTTCGGGGCTTCTGGGAAAATAGCAAGAGGCTGTAGAAGTAGATGATCTAGTTATGCATGAATCAGACAATAACACCATAAAACCATAAGAGATTAAGCCCAAAGCCACATTACTGCACCAGAACTGCTCCTCTGGAAAATAAGTGACCTCTTCAGTCTTGCCTGATCTTCCTTATGTGATCTTGCATCTTTTGGAATCCCAAAATGCCAGGCTTGTTGAAGTCAAAAAGAGATGATAAATTAACTCAAATGTTTCTAAAAGCCTCCAGACCTTTTTACCACTGACTTGGAAGTTTTGTCCTTTGTGTCACATTTTTGTGTCACACTAATCATGACAGTCGAAAAATGCACCTATTGACTGAATGTTTATCAAATGACCTAACATTTCAATTGGAAGACTCCCTTTTCCTTTTTTTTGGTCAGAAAGGTGACATGGAAGTCCTAAGCTCAAGACACTATAACAATAGAAATGGCTTTAATGACTATGTCTGCATTGACTCCCTTCTCCATTGTCTATAATTTTAATGCAATTTGGACACATGCTTACTACTTTTTTCAAACGCCAAATATGATACCACTCATTTGCAGAGGTAAAAACCTCATAAGTATGATAATTTTATGAAGACTATTTATGAATCCACTGTGTTTTGATGATGAAAATTGTGATCCATCCATCTTATTCAGCTCATCCAGGACCGGGTTGTGGGGGCAGTAGTCTAAGCAAAGATGCCCAGACTTTCCTCTCCCCGGCCATTTCCTCCAGCTCCTCTGGGGGGACCCCAAGATGTTCCCAAGCCAGCCGAAAGATATAGTCTCTCCAGAGTGTCCTGGGTCTTCCACAGGGCCTCCACCTAGTGGGACATGCCAGGAACACCTCCCCAGGGAGGTCCCCCTTTTTGAAAAGGGGAACCACCACCTCTGTCTGCCATGCAGTGCTGCACAGACTTGTCAGCCAAGACACTCCCACAGCATCAAGACTCAAGGAGTACCTCATCCACTCCCGGTGCCATGCCATCGAGGAGCTTGTTGACTACCTCGGTGTCTTCAGCTCGGGTAATGGACAGCCCCACCCCAAAGTCCTCAGCCTCTTCTTCCTCTAGAGAAGGTGTGTCAGCAGGATTGAGGAGATCCTCGAAGTATTGCTTCCCCCAACCGCCCGACAATGTCCCCTGTTGAAGTCGGCAGCTGAGGCGCTGGACGGTTTGCTAGAACCTCTTCGAGGCCAACCAATAGTTCTTCTCCATGGCCTCCCCAGACTCCTCCCAGGACAGAGTTTTTGCCTCCACAACAGCCCAGGCTGCAGCTCGCTTAGACTGCTGATCCCTGTCAGCTGCCTCTGGAGTCCCACAAGCCAGCTAGACCTGATAGGACTCCTTCTTCGGCATCCCTTACTTCCAGTTTCCACCACTGGGTTAATGGGTTACCTCCACTACAGGCACCAGAGACCTTGCGACCACAGCTCTGCATAGCAGCAGAGACAATGGGGGTGGAGAACATGGTCTATTCAGAGTCAATTTTACCAGCATCCCTCAGTACTTGTTTGAAGCTCTCCCGGATGTGGGAATTAAAGACTTCCCCGAAGGAGGGCTCAGCCAGACATTCCCAGCAGACCCTCAAAGTACATTTGCCGGCCTCTTTCTAGCCTCCTTCCCCCCCAGTGAATGCAACTCATGACCAGTAATGATCAGTGGACAGCTCTGCCCCTCTCTTTACCCGAGTGTCCAAAACACACATCTGAAGGTTGTCTGAAACGACTACAAAGTCGATCATAGATATCCGGCCGAGGGTGTCCTGATCCCACGTGTATTGATGGACACTCTTGTGGTCAAACATGGTGTTTGTTTTGGACAAACTATGATGAGCACAGACAACAACAAAACACAACTCGGGTTCAGATCATAAATCCTGCTCCTACCAATCACACCCCTCCAGGTGCTACTGTCGTTGCCCACATGGGCATTACAGTCCCCCAGGAGGATGATGGAGTCCCCCATTGGGGCACTTTCCAGTACCTTTTTAAGAGACACCAAGAAAGCCGGGTACTTCAAGCTTTTTTTTCTGCTTGTAAGCCGAAACCAAAGTCAGAGACCTGTCCCCCACCCAAAAGCGAAGGGATATGACTCTTTTCTCCACTGTGGTGAACTGCAACACTTGTTAGCTGGAGGCTCACGAGTCAGCCCTCCACAGCCTGCTGCCTCTCACCATGTGCAACTCCAGAATGGTAGAGAGTCCAACCCCTCTCAAGAGAGTTTCAGAGCCCAGACTGTGCGTAGAGGTGAACCCAACTATATCTAGCCGGTACCGCTCGACCTCCCGCACAAGCTCAGGCTCCTTCCCTCCCAAAAAGGTGACGTTCCATGTCATAAAAGCCAAGCTTTTGGGCTTTTCCCGATCGGGGCCCATTGGGAGGAGCCCCAGCCACCAGACGCTCCCCTGCAAGCCTCAATATCAGGCATGGCTCCAGGGTGGGGCCCCAGTAACGCCATGGATCATTGACAGTTTTTCTCATAAGGGGTTCTTAACTGCTCTTTGTCTGGCTCGTCACCCAGGACCTGTTTTCCATGGGAGACCCTACCAGGGGCTGAAGCCCCAGACAGCATAGCTTCTGAGATCACTCGAGCACTCAAACCCCACCACCATGTTAAGGTGGCGGTTTATGGAGGAGAGAATTTGTGATGATTTATAAAAAATGATTTATATTTATATATATTTATTCATAAAATTATTTATATAACAAAATATACATTTTAATGACAAATCATTTAAACGCAATGTATTGTGTTCTTTACTTTATTTGTCAATCTTGTGAGCGTTGATGCTCACTGTTTTTTGACTGAGACTTCTGGGAAATTTCTAGGGCAGTGGATTTTGGAAATATAGAATCAGACAATGGCAAACACCCTAAATAGTCCATTGATCAATTTTCTTAATCCGCTGCATCCCTTTCGAGGTCACAGGGTTGCCATAGCTTAACTTTAGGACTGTTGGGCAAAGGTGGGATATGCCATGGACAGATTACCAGTCTGTTGCAGGGGCACACACTCACAAACACACACAGACGCACTCACATGCTTGCTTAGGGACAATTGACCTGGATTTAAAAGCAATCCAGACATCAAGCTCAATTCCTTTTTTAATTCCAAAATCATGTCAGTAAGTAAAAAGCTAAAAAATATTACATTTTTCAAAGACTACGTATAAATCTAGTGTGTTCTGATGATCGAAACTATATGATGGTTCATAAAAATATATATATATTTTTCACAGAAACTTCTGGGAAATTTCTAGGGGAGTGGATTTTGGAATTGTAGATTAAAACATCCCATCAAAAAAGCAAACACCCTAAATAGCGCACTAAGTAGTGAGTAGTGAGGGAATTCGGACACAGCCAGAGACTTTAAGGCATTTGTTAAAGGATGACAGTTGATGAGTTGTACTGTACTCTTATCTTTCTTCTGATAGTGTGACACGTGGGTTGTGAAGCTTCTGTTTTCTTTATGTATTATAAGACAGTAACCGTCCAGCTGGGCTTTGTATGCTTGCAGACATTACAATCAAAAAGTATTTTTTTTTCCTTTTAAGGAAGATGTTGCTGATTTGAGATGGGCTATTAAGTTCTAAACGTACCTAACTGCATAATTTTAGTTTTGAGTATTACGGTCAAATAATAACTGACACTTGATCATTATTCAACACTGCTGAATGTTCTAATCACTTGAGCACTGAGAAGAACAGCAAGAACACCTCCCTGTGAGTTCTTTTCACACACAAACATGCACACATACATCCACAAACAAAACAGTTTTGTGTCCACATGCTGGTTTCTGTTTTCCAGCAGCTTCAAAAGATAAGAATTACAAAGAACCATTTCTTAGTCTTGGTGGAATACGACGGCCCCATCTCCTGATTAAGCATTGCTGATGTTTTATTTAACTGTCAGTAAAAATGTCTGTGACAGGGAAGTGGAAAGTAAAAATGTCATGCTGCATCAAACTTTCAGCAACATACATGATTAATTTTTGACAGTAACAATTTACCTGACCACCAGCAACAGAACAACACAAAATTCTGAGCCACCACGTAAAGAACTGGCCTCTGTTTATTTCTTTACTCTCTAAAATACAAAAAGTCCTTGGAACAAAGCTTTAGATAAGACAAAACAAGTGAATGCATTTGTTTTAGCTTCATTCAAACACTTGTTGAAACATAATGCTCACTTTAAAGCAAACAGTGACAAAAAGTCTCACCCCGGGCTCACACCGCATGCGGTCCGGCTCCAGTGCAGATGCCACGGTTGGTAACTCACACTGACTATGGTTTGCTTGTGGTTCTCCTGCAGACAGCCTCTGCTGCAAACCTCGCAGACCTCTGAACTCACATAGGTTCATGTGAGAACCCACCATTAAAATATAGGTGGAAAAATAGGTTTTATTTTGAAAAATGTACCAGATGCACTTCACATTCACTCGCATGGTTTCCGGATCATGACGTTAATTGCCCCAACTTCACAATAGAGTGCCACAAAAAAGCTCTGGCGTCCGGAAAAAATTTGAATTCAAGAAAACGAATACGGAGTGCCGCAGAGGCCGGACAACAGAGGCCGGATCGGACCAGATGCAGTGTGAGTGCCTCTTGCACTTTTCATGTTATGTAAAGACTCCGGCGACCACACCGGAGCCATCCAGACAAAAACTGGGTTGTATAATGTTGGTGTTTTGGTAATGTCAGATTTTTTCAAATAAATGTAATACCAATCTAAACCAAGAACTTGTTGAGCTAAATTAAAAAAAGCTTAACAAAGAATGATATAAATATGGAGTTTAAGTCTCACCACAGCGAGAAAGCCTTTGGTTTGAATACCAGCAAGTTTTTCATGTGTGGAGTTTGGAGTTTTCCTTATAAATGCATGCCTTTCTCCAGTAAAGCTTGCTTCCTTCTTCAGTCCAAAACCATGCTTCATACTGTAGTTGAACCTAGAGGCATAAAATCAGAATGGTTCAAAGACTTGAGATTCTTAAAAGGGTTGAATTATCTTTGTTAAGTAAAATAACAGTAATGATAGTATAAAATAAATTATTATTTGTAAACAAACAAAGCTTGAGCTCAAGTGTTTGACATTGGATTGGATTGAAAATGGTTTATTTCAAGCAATCAGGCAAGAATAACACATAAGTAACACAGACATCAGAGATGTTGATCCATAAAAAAACATGTCAAACATAGGGTGACAAATAACAACATAGGCATCACATGATAGATTACTTGAAAGGGAGTGGGAGGAAGTGAATTTATATAATCCCACCCCGACTCGACCACACCATTTACTTTCGTTTGTTTTCAATATGTGGTTT
Source organism: Adrianichthys oophorus (assembly GCA_036245035.1). Taxonomy (NCBI): domain Eukaryota; kingdom Metazoa; phylum Chordata; class Actinopteri; order Beloniformes; family Adrianichthyidae; genus Adrianichthys; species Adrianichthys oophorus. Next base: position 4,769,259 of record BSAI01000101.1, read on the forward strand.
GTAACTTATGATCAGATATTAATACTGTACCAACATTGATTTATGTGTCCTTCAGTAACAATGAATTACATTGCTATGTATGTAGATATAAAACTATTTTAAACTTGTTAGTATCTTATAAAAATCATAAAAATGAATCAGTGATGTAAGTTTAAAACATCCACTAATGTACATTATTTTTCTCATGAGTGAAGCTGAGCAATATAGAGCAAGTTTCCAACATCTCAAAAAAAATAATTTAAGTACGTCAGTGTAAAAAAAAAAAATTTGTGCTAATTATTTTCATCAGAAAAGCAATTTAATTAAACCAGGTATAAAATAAAAAATATGTGTAGAATATTTTTATTAGATCATTAGTCATGAATCACACTTTAGAGAACCAAGTCAAGTAATTTGGTTAGAGCTTTTGTCCAAGACGGTATCCCTTTTCCTGCTGCCTAATTAACAGCTGTCCTTTTGGTTTGAACAGAGTTTGTAAAGTTCTCCTTTGTTGTTATGACTGCAGACTTTGTCAGGTCCGTTGACCTTCAGCTGATATCACACCAAGTAAGCTGAGCTCAGCTTACTGAGCTCAAGGAGTCTGCAGGGCAGAAATCGCTTCTGAAAATCAGGGTCAAAGTTGACCTAAGAGTCAGTTGTATATCCTCGTCGCCATATTTTCTTGAAATCAAATTTGACTCTTATTATGCATCAATTAAAGGCTCAGACGTCCATGACCACACACTGCCCAAAGTATTTCATGACGGTGAGGACCATTGGCTTTGACAGGTCCGGTGGACGAATTGGTTTAATGTAGATCCTGGAATTCAGCACCCATGTGCTCAGTATCTCCTTTTTTCACTTTAAGAGCCTGGCGTGCTTTGCCAGTGCAGCATTCATTTTGGTGAGATGATCATTAAGAAAAGCAGCTGTCCTTTCAGAGGTTTTCTTTGCTTTTCTTTTGCATTTTTGGTTCTCAAATCTGATTAGGATCACTGGTTTATCTGACTCCTTTCTCCTGGGAAGCGGGTGGCAGATCTCAATGGTATTCAGATCCAGGGAAATTCCTTTAGAAGTGAGAAATTATCCAACTTGACTCTCCACGCACTTGCCCTGAAATCCCATGAGAATGATAGTATTCATTCTTACTTGTTGATCCAAGTTGTTTGTTCTTCTATCCAGGAGGTCAGGCCGATCATCCCGTTGTACATTTTTCGCTTTTTCTCGTTGTTGTCAGCATCCAGCCATCCATTTCCTCCTCCGACCATCAGAGGGAGTCATCACCAGAGTATTAACAGCCTCTGTCACCCTTCACACTCCAGCTCCCATCATGCATCTGGTCACCGCTTCCTGCCTTCACCACATTATGTCATCATCACACTGCTTATATGCCTGTCTCATCCTTCACTCTGTGCGAAGTCTTGAACTTGGTTCACTCTCGGTCAGTCTAGGCAATTCCTCTGTCGTGCCTGCCTGCCTGCCTGCCTGTTTGTTTGTTTCTGACCTTTGCCTGTTTTGCCGACTCCCACCTTGCTCCTTGTTATTGACCTTCGCCTGTCTCAGACCTCGCCTTGCCTTGTCCTTTTGTGTTGTTATTAAACTCTTTTCGCATATGGATCCACACGCCTCAGTGTCCTCTTTACAGTTGTAATTCATGCACAAGTTCCAGCAGAGGTGTTAGCTTAGCATCAAGCTCCAAGAGTGGAGTTAGCGTAGCCTTCAAGTGCCATAAGTGGGTTCTGTTTAGTTTGGATGTCGGCAAGCGCAATTCTGAGCTCTGCAAGGTCAGAGGTTTCTTGGTTTTTCTTTGGTACCATGTTCAGCTCTCTATATTGCAGACTTGCTGCTTTTTTACAGTGATTATGTGATGATTAAAGATTATCGCTTAAACAGGAGAGCTGTAGACACATGTCCTCTCGTGACCTGAGCCGGAAAAGAAAAAACTTTGTAACTTTGGATTTGTGCGGGTGTAATTGTTGATTTGTGACTCATTCAATACCTTTTGTGCATACAAAGTGACAAAATTTTAAAAAATACAAACTACAGTGTGCAGCTGCACAACAAACCCTCTCCTCTCTGTGGGTGTTTAGAAGAGCCTCGCGCTGCTATTGCAGCGTTTTGCCACCGCAAAGAAGTTTTGGACTGATCTGGTCTCCACGGCAAACGCAGCAGCAAAATGCTGCGACAGCAGGCAGGAACGCGAGATTGTGCACGCAGAAATCTAAAGTTATGCACAAATCAACATTTACGCATGCACAAATCGGGGTGATAGTATTTTCTCTCCACAAATAACTCTTCAACCATTTATGCAATAAACGTAAATCCAGTGAATTCTGAAGCACAGAAAAGCAGCTTTGTGCTGATATGCAACACTTTACAGTAGTGAAGTGCTTATGCAATCAGTATAAATCAGCTGATTCTATTGTGGAGAGAAGCAGCCTTGCACCATTTTGAAACAATTGAAAGTCCCACTCTTCCACTTAAAGAAAGAGTGTTGTATTCTAGGACATAGTTTCGGCAGAGCGGCAGTGATTCACTAGAAAGTCATCTCTGCCTCACAAGCATTACTGTTGGTGCAGAGTAAACTCCCCACTTCCCATCATCCATCTGTTTACTTGCTTTCCTGCTTACAGCCCCTCATACCCCCCTATCATTACAGATGCGACAAAAATAACGAGCAATATTGGAGCTATCCAGCTATATAGTCTAGTTTGCACTCACAAATAATCTCTTTTTTTCCCACTGCATATTTTGGCTGCCCCTTATTCACAATGATTTGGATAAAGAAACACTAATAAATGCAATTTGAGCTTAATTTTTCGAATATATGTTCTATATTTGAAGGGCGGCAGTAGCTCAAGTGTTTGAGCAGGTCAGCCAATGATCAAAGGATTGGTGGTTTGATCCTCGCCCCCTCCAGTCAACCATCGTTGTGTCCTTGGCCAAGGCACTTAACCCTACTTAGTGTGTGGCTCCACTGGTGTGGGAATGCATATGAATGTACTGGTGTGTAGGTCTGCCCCAGGGCAGCTGTGGCTACATCAGTAGCTTACCATCACCAAGTATGAATGAGGTGTGAATGAATAATGGATATACATTGTAAGCGCTTTGAGCATCTGGAAAAGCATGGATAAATCCAATCCATTATTATTACAATTTTTACATGATCAGAAAAAGTCCACATGAACATGTTAAAAACCCCAAAACACAAGTGGATCTTTAAGTTTGCTAAGTGTTGCATAACAGCAAATAGATATGCAAAGCTGCTTTTCCTTGCATCAGAATTAGCTAATTTCTATTGATTGCGTAAACAGTCAAAGAGTTAGAGTATGTCAAAGAGCACGTTTAATTTAGGTGTCACTGCAGACATTTTTGTTGTCACCAGTGACAACAGTCTCACACTTCCTAATTTTCTGATTATTATACCTTGAACAGTTGTGTTCAATCACCTCATTTGTGCCTAAGGTTTGTACGCAGTGGTGAGCTTATCACCAGGAGCAGAGAATAACAACAGGCACAGTTAGTATTTAAAGCGACTTGTCTCATTGTTTTCTTTTTCAGCATGGAATCTACAACGTTGCTTCTCACGTTTCAGACATTAATAAAAATTGTTCATTTTCTTCCAAGCTGGAGGTCAGAGAAGAGTTCAGACTCAGCTGTCTTCACGACAGGGATGTGTTTTACAATGTCAGAGCTTCTTGTACACAGTTCAGTTTCCAAAGTTTTACAGGTAAATCCTGGACTCAGAAAATTGGTATCCTTACAATGTAGCTTTGCAGTTCTAAACATTTTTAGAACTGGGCAGCAAACATAGGGGTTGAAAGACAGGAGGAAGGACATGTTGGAGTAGGAGAGTGTGAGTTGTAGATTCTTATCTCTTCATAAAGACACCAGCATCTTGGTCAGTCCTTACAAAACGAGTCCCTTCCAGATCTTGAAGGTCTTCTTGATGTCATTTACCAATATTCCATTGAGCTAATTGGATTGCTGCACAGGTGTAGTCACTCCCATCCTGGTGCTGCTAATGAGTACCTGGCCACCTCTAAAAATGGGACTGAGGTGGCTCTCCCTCATCCTTGGCTGGAACTGCCTCTCTTTCTGGGTTTCTGCTCCTGTCAGTGCAGGTGTAGAGTACATGCTGACTGCCTTTACATTTTTCCCTGGTTTATATTTGCTTCATCTGTGGTGTTCCTTGTTTTAGTACAGTAATTATTATAATTACTCGTCACACAGCGAATCAGCTCGCAACTGGAAAAAAGGGGAATCGGAATGGAGCGCATTGCTCCCCACCTCTTCCTTCAGGTGATTTCCAGCACTGATCAATGTTTGTGCGATGCATGCCTCCTCGCCCTGCATATCCTCTGGCTGCTAAGGTAATGCTGCCTGTCTTTCTGGTTTGCCTCCACAGGGTCTTTGGTGTGGAACCCGCTGCTGCTTAATACGGTTGTGGTTGCCTTCGTCGGGACCAATTGCAGATGCTTCATTTTTCCCAGCTGCCTCCATCTACTCCACCTTAACACTGGGTCAGTTGCTGAGCAGGGGCATCTTCACCCACCCCCTCCCCCGTGTAGCCGATCACGTTGATGTGCAGGCACGGCTGGGTGGGCATTTGGGACTTGTCTTCCAACATTTCTTCGCGGGAGTCCTGCTTGAGAAGTTGATGGACTACTGTTTTATTTTTATTTTTTTTTATTGTTTTACTGAGTGTGTGAGCTAATTAAGGGTCTTTTTGTATGTTTTTGTTGTTTCAGCACCATCTGCATAGTGACTGATACTCACGTGGAGGTTCCATCTTTTGTTTTTTTGTGCTGTGTTTTCCTCCTTGGCTGGATTCCAATCACTTTATGTCTATGCAGTGAGTGGAGTGCTTTGGTTTTGTTCGAGTAACCAGCTCACAGTCTGCAGGTGGGCTGTAGGCCCCAAGTGGTTTTACCTCTTCTTTTTAACAAGACAATTGTAATTGCTTTAAAATTTGGAACCACGTCTCCACTTGGTTTGAGTCCCCCCATTTTTAGTGTGTGCCTGACCGCGTGTCACCCCACTAGTCTCTGACTTAAAGATGCAGACTAAAAACTAAAGTGCATTGCCACACCCCAGGACAGGGTGAAAGAGTAGCATGTGACAGCATCACCTCTACGTCATGACCACGTGTAACTTACATTTGCCTTGCAAAAACTTTACAATACTCCAATCATAAGCGCAAATACTAAACGTTCAATTTCTGTGGCCGCATGAGTCTCAAGGGAATTGAATGACACACCTGTTCTTCCCTTAGGATATGGCCACTCCTCTAGCATCCTCAAGGGGCCGGGACAACTCAAAAACCCACAGCACTCGCTGAGGTCATATGGCTAAGACTTTACTCTATATACTCTTTAAAGAACTGGGTTTTATCCTTTTAGTTTGGGCAGAGTACTAGTTTGGTAAGAAACCTGAATTTTGTGGAATGAGCTGTGCTTGTGGGTTGCACCTGAGGAAAAATTGCCAACTTTTCTGGCAGTTAGGAACAGCTTATTCTGCAATTTTTAAAGGAAAATTAAATAAAGAATAATTATAGCAATTGTAGGAAAAAATCCTATAACAAAAGTAAACCAGTTAATTTATTAATCATCTTTTACATTTAGCACATTATTTAAATTAGCTAAACAATTGCATGCAACTTTTGTAGACCTTTTTTTTCCAGGTTGATGGGGCTCATTTGCGTGTATGAATTTTACGTATTTTTTTAAAAATACATAATTGGAACAGGTAACCCGGTATAATAAGTTATAAACATAGATCCTGGGCTCTAAATTAACATGTTTGTTTGCTAGCTGGGGTGTCCAGTATCATCCAAAGTCTAACAGTCAAATCTGGACTTTACTAGACAAACATTTTCAGGAAAAAATAGTGTATTTCAAAGTAAAATAATTATTCCCTTTTAATTAAAAAGTTTCAAAAAATTATTCTCTCACAAAAGCAAAACACTAATAGTAATACAAAGTTTTGTCCTATGTCATGTTTTGTAACATTACATAAATCTATTGGCAACTCGACATTAAAATCAAAATGTAACTGGAAGCCGAGCCTGTGGACATTCTCTGCCAGCAAGCAGACTGTGCGCTTAGTGTAGCGAAGCATGTATGTGTGTCAGGGCTCGCCCAGATACTCCCTCCTCCGACCCACAGAGGGAACACTCACCGGAGTATTGAGCGCCAGTCAGTTTACACTGCTTCCGGTCCATAGTTCACCCAGGTGTCTCTCGTTGTGTCACCAAGCACTTTCCTTATAAGCTTCGCTGTGTTATCACATCCTTGCGTAGTCTTGTATTAGCATCCCTGCTTTACAACCTAAGCGTTCGTTGTTTTCCTGCCTTTGTTTTCTTGATTGCCAACCCTTATCTGTTGTTTGCCTTCTCCTGTGTTCTGACCCTGCCTGTTTTACTACTTTGCCTCTGCCTGCCCCTTATACTTATTAAAACTGGTTGCTTGTGGATCCACACGCATCCCCGCCTTCCTTACAATGTGCAGTGATGTTCTTCACGGTAAGGCTGAATATTCGCTGATGGATTAAAAAAAAAAAATAACAAAAAAAAAACGATGGTTACAGGCTCATGGGGTCTGTTGTCAGATCTGGCAGCGCAAGGAATTGTGGAATCCCATTCTGTGTGGTCGGATTGGAGTTCAAGCTTGAGTTTTTGTATGTGTTTTGTTGTCTGGTTGTTTTATTCAGTTTTGCTCTTAGTTATTTTTTTCCTGTTTATTTCTTTCTACACCATGAGTGGGAGGAAGGGAGAGACACCCAGCCTCCCTATTCCTAGCAGTACTATGTGTATTATTAATTGCTGCTGGCCCCTGCGACAGACTGGCGACCAGTCCAGGGGTGACCCCTGCCTTCACCCATGAGTAGCCGCGTTAGGCTCCGGCAACCCCGTGACCCCGAAAGGGATAAAGCGGCTTGGAAAATGAATGAATGAATAATTGCTGCTGGCACGCAATGACCAAAAGAGCACTCCTGGTTTATGTTTTTTTTTTTTTTTATTATTTTATTTTAATTCAGAAGAAATTTTGTATTATGTGCAGGACAGATTTGCTGTGCGCAAAGGGCGTGGGAGCAGTGCGCACGTGCACAGCTTGGAGGGACCAGTCATTACATGATCACAACAGTAAAGAGTGTTTTTCTAAACTTACTACATTAGGTCACTTGCTCCAGGACTTCTCAAACACATGGCTCAGGGATCTCAGACTACCCCGTTCGTAGCTGCCTTCACTAACTTATCCGTTTGGATGCAAATGTGTTCCCAGACCAGCCAGCAGATTTCATCTCTCCTAGTAATTTCTGGACTTGGCCTCGGGGATCTTACCAGAGGCTGACATGGGAAAGAAGCTGCTCTGGACAAGAAAAAGTCTACTGTAATCACATCGCCATATGTGGTTATCTCCAGGCAAGAGCAGATTCTATGCAAAACACAGAAGATCTTTGGCATGTAATGCAGTCAGTTTGTCGGCCTCAACCCTGCTTCCAAATAACTGCACAAGCTTTAATAAAATCCATTTCATTTTCAACTGAAAAAGCCTTTTCTCTTTTTTTCTTTTTACAGGTTCAGGGCTGATTTTTAACTGGTGAAGTTGACTTGTGGGATTTATGCTAAATTATACAGCAGGTTAATGTAAAGACATGACTTACAGTTATGATTATGTCAATATTTACATTTTTATAGATTCTCATATCCTAGCAGCGGTTCCCTTTGGTGCTAGGAGACAATGTCCTCCAGAATTATTGTAAAAAGGCATTAATATTTGAAATATCTATAGAATAGATACATTTTTTAAAATAGTTACTTTTTTGTTATGTTAGTCTTGCAGTAAACCAGGCACTCATATCTTGACTTGTAGACTGGAATGATCTATGATAACTAATATTAGCTTAACTATTAACACCTACTGATGTGAATACGTATCAAACCACCTAGACTGAAAAAAATCCCTTCATTTACATTGACACAAAAGAAAAAAAAAAAAGGTGATTTGTTTTTCATAGCTACAAATAGATTTGAAGTTGACGTTTGGATTCATTTGGTTGGTTGTGTAAATAACTTTTCACAACCTTCAAATAATAATCAACATTAACCAAAAAGGAATGGGCTTGAGAATCATGCTTATCAAAGTCCATCCAAAAGATACAACTTTACACAAAAACAAAACTTAACTTCAAGTAGACAAATGTGCCACAAAACATTAAAATATATATTTATATTTTTAACAAAATACATATTCATATATACACATTCATGCATATATATATATATATATATATATATATATATATATATATATATATACACATACTCATACAAAATTAAATCTCATTAGTATTGACCCATTTTTTTTACATTTTAACAATAAACCTTTATTTTATTTTATTTCATTTTTTTTTTTTTATGAAAACTAAGTTAACTAATATCTTTATCCAAATTTATATTCCAAAAACAGGAGAACAGTGCATTTGTGGATTCACAAAAACAGACTTTTTTATGACTCTGACTGCTCTTTTTTGAAGTTTAATTATTGGATCAACATTTGTTTTGTATATATTTCCATACATTTTACTAAAACACTGAAAGTGTTGAGAAATTAAGGTTAATTTCTATTCCATCAAAATTAAGTTTTATAATATCCTTTGCTTTAACTGTACCAAAAACCATGAATTTTGTTTTCCTTTCTTTTGTTCTGATACTTTATCCTCAATTTTAACATATTGAAGTCTATTTATTAAATAACTTTGCAGCCAACTCTTAACCCGCCCTCTAATACCATAGTGCTCACATTTTTGTAAAAGTAGTGAATGATTAATTGTATCAAATGCTTTGCCAAAAATCTATAAAAACTCCTATGGCATTCTCATTCATTCATTTTCCAATCCGCTTTATCCCTTTCGGGGTCACAGGGTTGCCGGAGCCTAACCCGGCTACTCATGGGCGAAGGCAGAGTACACCCCTGGACTGGTCGCCAGTCTGTCGCAGGGGCTACAATCACACACCCATACACACCTAGGGACAATTTAGAGTAACCAATTAACCCATGAAGCATGTTTTTGGACAGTGGGAAGAAGCCGGAGTACCCGGAGAAAACCCACGCATGCACGGGGAGAACATGCAAACTCCACACAGAAAGGTCCCCCAGCCAGGACTTGAACCGGGAACCTTCTTGCTGTGAGGCAGGAGCGCTAACCACTGCGTCACCGTGCAGCCCCTATGGCATTCTCTTTGTTTTCAATATCTTTTGCAATATTTTCAGTGAAATTCATCACTGCTTAGGATGCTGACCTATTATCCCAAAAGCCATACTGCTGATCATTTAATATATTCTATTTTTCAATGAAATTAAGTTGTTTAAGAAACAGTTTTTCTAATATTTTTGAAAACTGAGGAAGCAATGATACCGGTCTATAATTGCTCATCACCTTTTTGTCACCATCTTTATGAAGTTTAATCACTTTAGCAAGTTTCATTCTGTTTGGAAATATTCCTGTTGTAAAAGACATGTTGCAAATGTGTGTGCAGGACTTGACTATACACGTAATTACATTTTTTACAAGTGAAATGTCAATATCATCACAGTCTGTCGATCTTTTATTCTAACATTTCCTAACCACCTCTAATCTCACAGACTCCTCCGAGAAACATTGACCTGATATTGTTATGGTCTAGGAGAATGTCATTATTCTCACCATGACCTCTTTGAAATTTTTTATTGAAACTTGTCCAACATTGATAAAAATTGTTAAACTCATTTACAAGTTCATAAATATATTTGGTTAACTATCATTTCTAACAATATGTGATGGTAAAGCTGTTGATTCACTTCCTTAATCATATTTCAAGTTGCCCTGATTTCAGATTTGTACTTGTACATTTTAGGAATGTTTGCTGAAAGAGAACATCTGTTTGAATTGTTTTTGTCCAAATGTAAGATAAACCTGAAAGAGGTATACACTGTAGTTTGCTCAAGAGCACAAACATAAAAAAAATCATTACAAAAAAAGATCGCGGCCTATGCAACTCTATTTTTATAAATAAAGCTGAGGAAAATAATATATTAATTAAATGATAAATTGTTTTTGGTTAAAAATTCAGTCTCAAATGTGTTTTTTTTTTTGTTTATTTTTATTTATTTATTTATTTTTTTGCCTTTTGACACCAATGAATTAAAATGAGCTCATAAAACTAAAACTTTATTTTTTCTCAGCACTTACAGCTGTCTGTGTTGGACGGATGGGCTACTCGACCCTCTTAGGATTTAAGAACATTGTAAGACAGAATGAATTAATATAATTTAAATAATATTCCTGCAGAGATATTTACAGGCCTAAGATGATGACCAAAGCTGCAACCAGAAAAGAAGAGAAAAATTATTTGCAGGAACTCAATAGGGACTGGTTAGTAGCTGACTTCAGCTTAGTTTGTTCCTCTGCGTCTCCAGAGACTTTGCCTTCTCTCAAGGTTGCGAGTGCTAATTACATAAACCTTGTACACAGCATAATTGTTTTAAAAGGCCTTCCAAGAGCAGAGAAGGACTCATTTGGGTTGATGCTGCTTTAAGTGTGACCATGGAAAATGAGGTGATGTGTTATGCATTAACAAATAGATTTTGTTTTGTTTTTTTCTCCTGAACAACCAGAAACTTTTATTGTACAGACCTTCATCTGGCCTTTAACAGCCCAAAGTTTGCTTTTTAGGAGAAGAAAGCTCTTACAGTCTTTTTCTATTTATTGGTTCTTTAAGGGACTGTCTCTTTGAATTATGGAACTGGTCTGAAGTCTGACTGTTTGAATTGGAAAACAGGATAAAGCTGAAGGCAGGAAATGTGCCAGACTCTTATTTACATAAGTACCAGATGTGTGAACAAAATGTACATAATTACCTTTAGGCGAAGTGGTATTCCTAAAAAATGTGGTGAGTCACAAATTGTTTAAAACAGAATAAAAGAGCAAGTAAACCCGACTGTTAAAATTAGCATGAAGTTAAAATAAATTTTAAAAGTTACAACTACAGTTTAGCAAAGAAGTATTTCAGTCACTGATTCTGCAAGTTGTCCCACTTAAAGAGATGAGAATCAGTCATTTCATCATAAATACGGTTCGACTGTGAGAGACAGAATGTAAAAGGAAATACAGTAACATCAAAGTTTTTAAGAATCTATTTGTATAGTGTTGCAGAAAAGAAGTATTTGGTCAGCCAAAGTTCACATCAAAACTTTTACATAAAACCCTGGTTGTTGATGACAGAAGTCAAAAGTTTCCTGCAGGTTTTCACCAGGTTTGCACTGTAGCTGCTATTTTGGTCCATTCCTCCCTGCAGATCTTTCATACTTTTGGGGTGTCAGTGGAAAACATGGACTTTCATCCATACTAGTAAGTAGTTTTCATATAAACGTTCAAACCCTGATTGGGTCTTTTCTGTGTGGAGTTTGCATGTTCTCCTCGTGGATGCGTGGGTTTTCTTTGGGAACTTTGGTTTCCTCCCACAGATAGACATCTTTCATAGAACAATTATAGCTCAATTCCACTGAGCGGTCAGGCAGGAGGTACAACCAGATGGAGGATGGAAGAAGTTTTAAAGAGCGGGTGGGAGTGGAAACCTGAAGGAGGTGTAAAGAAGTAAGGTGGGGCAAGGTGACGAAGGGCTTTAAAAGTCAGCAAGAAGATTTTGTAGACGATTCGTGGAGTGACCGGTAGTCAGTAAAGCTGTTGTAGAACCAGTGAGATGTGGTAGTTGGAGGGGGTCCAGGTGATAAGACGAGCTGCTGCATTTTGGATCAGTTGCAGTTTATAAAGTGTTTTTTGTGGTAGGTTTTTCAAGAAGACAATTGTTGAGGACCCCGATGTTAAGGAGAAAGGTGTAGAATTAGATTTGGAGGAGATGTAAAGCTGGGTGTCATCCCCGTAACAGTGAAATATGATTTGGTGTTTACAAAAGATGAAACCCAGCAGGAGAAGATAAATGATAAACAGTAGAGGCCCCAAGACAGAACACTGGGGCACACCTGTGGAAACGGGGATGAAAAGGAAGAAGAAAAAGATTTTAGTTCAATGAACTGACGACGATCTTATAGATATGAGCTGAACCAGCTGAGTGGTGAATTGACAAGATCAATGGCAAAGAGTCGGTCCAGTTGGATGGGATGCAAAATTGTATCAAAAGCTGAGCTAAGATTGAGCAGGAGGATAGATAGTAAACCAGAATCGACAGCGAGAAGGTCATTTGTGATCTTTAAGAGAGCTGTTTCAGTGCTCTGTAGGGGATGGAAACCAGACTAAAACTGGTCATATAGGTTATTGTGAAGTTGAGCACCCACAATTTTTTCTAGAATTTTGGAAATTACCTGGATACCTGGATCAGGTGTGTTCAGTCAATCAGAAACTGCGCTGATTTAATCCAGCTAATCAGCATTTACTGAAGCAAGGTTGGCTGTAAAACAAGCAGGACGGTAGCCCTCGAGGGACAGGGTTGGAGACCCCTGCTGTAGAAGGAGTAAGTTTCTGGGGAATATGTTCAGTTTTGGAGGTGAAGAAGGATGCCAAGCTGTTACAGAAATATGTGGTGTAGTGGTAATAAGGGAGTGAATCTGGAGATTTTGTTATGTGTGAAAGAAGTGAAAACAGGGCCTCGGAATTTCCTTCGTTAGAGTTTATGAGACCAGAGTAGTATCTGGCTACGGCTGAGGAAATGGATCCTTTGTAGTGGAGAAAATGGTTGGAATACATTTTCCTGTGGATATTAAGGCCAGTTTTCCTGTAAAGTTTTTCAAGCTGACAACCTTTTGCCTTCGAGAGTCTGAGGGTGGGTGTGAACCAGGGTGCAGTGACTGTAAAATAAACTATTTTGGTTTTGAGTGGAGACAGAACATCCAAAACATTATGAAGGTTGTCATGATGTAAAACCAGAGCATCAGGATCAGAAGAACTGTTTGGCATAGGAAGGGTATTAAAATGTGATAAGTTGGGCTGATGTCTTTACTTTTACGAAAAACTATAGTGTGTCGTAGGTTGAATTTAAAGAGTGAAATAATAACATTAAATGTTATAAGCATATGATCAGAGAAGATAATGGGATCAACTTTACAGTCAACTGGGGAAAACCCCGGGCAACAGACTAGGTCCAGGGTGTGTTCCTTGGTATGTGTGGAAAAACTGATGTGCTGGTGGAGACCAAAACTGTCCAAACATGATATGAAGTCTTTGTAAGATTATTTTTGCAGTCGTCCATATGGATGTTTCAATCTCCAAGGAGTATGATTTTGGATGAGAGGAGAGAAAGGTCTGTTAAAAAAAAACTGAAAAACCTGTTAAAAATTCTTCCTTAGGTGATCTGTATAGAGTGACAATTATAGTCAGAGTTGGTCTAGTCAGTTGGCAAACTGCTGCTTCAAATGATGGATGTACAGGTATAGTGGCAGGCGCTATCCTGCAGGACTTGTGGTGGATCATCGCTTCCCATCATTGTCATTTCTGTATATATTCTCCCACGGACCTCTGCTCCATGCAAAGTCTTGTTTTGCCTAGCAGACATTACTGAGTGTTATTATACTGTTTTGCAACTCCATGTCTGACCCTTTGCCTGTTGTTCGTTTCTCTGCCTCGCTCCATGTTTTTGTCCCTTGCCTGGTTTTTGACTATGCCTTGCTTTGCCCTTGTCTGCTTTGATCATCATTAAATTCCTGTTGCACATGGATCCAAACACCTCAGCCTCCTCATTACACCTGTAATTATCCTCAATTTCTATAACCCACCCTTTTCCCCCTGTCTTTTGTGCAATCCCCCCCATCATCCCTCTCTTTTCTACCCCCTTCTTCTTTTCGTTTAGCCTAAATTACAAAAGGGGTTTAGACAAATATACACCTTGTTTGTCCAAACATTTATACCCCCTGGTGCAACAGTAAAATCTGTCCAACACAAGACGCTCTCGCCTCATGTCAGTTTGCTCAGCTGTTGGACAGAACAAGTTAAGTTAACCTCAGTTAAAAAGATGAGAGATGTCTTTAATGTTCCTTATAGATGTACTTCAATTCTGAGAGGACCAACTGAAAAAAACAAATACAAGAAATAATGTTGTATAAAGGATTTATTTGAATAATCATCCAAGAAAATGAATATTTTAATTTAAAAAAATACTGCAATACTTGTAATGTAACCCTGGCTGTCAATGACAAATCATCAGGTCAAATGTTTGCTGTAGATTTACAGCAGGTTTTCACACACTGTAGCAGGTATTCTGGTCCATTCTTCCATTCAGATCTTCTCAAGAGCTGTAAATTGTTTTGGGGCGGTCATTGGAAAACATGGACTTACAGCTTAGTCAGTTGGTGTAACACTAGCTCAAAGCTTAATGGTCCATTTTCACATACCATATTTTCTGTTGTTATTTTCGGGCTTTGCTGTCAGTAGCAAATATTGATACACACAACTACAGTGCCCTCTGACAGTTGTTAGTGGCAACAGCTGCTAAAGGGCAACCAGTTGTTAGTGGGAAAATAACGAAAATAATGTATTCATGTTTTAAAAAATCTGCTATTAGTCGCTCATGAGTGCATGAGCTGCACCCCTGGCCAAACTATGCAAAAAAAAAAAAAAGCATGACTTATACTCTGATAAATATGGTAACCTTTTAAAGCAAGATGGAAAACATGAAAACTTGAAACAAAAACTCCATATCCAAATAATCTATAAAAGTGTTTAGTGAAAAACCTGTGTATTCATACAGTTTAGATATGTTTTTCAATAAAAATAAAAAAAACGTTTTTTTAGCATTTGTTTTTATGACTTCCAAAAAATTCTACTAGTTGATGTTCAAATATTAAACTGCATTGACATACCAATTAGGTGATGGTTAGACGTTCAAATAGCAAACCAAGACTGAAGGTAATGGAGTTGTACAGAATTGGTCTCTGACTGATGGTTGTAAAATAGACCGGATCTGCTCATTCGTCAGGCATGCATTGTTTAGTGGGTCATTCACTTTACTGTACTTGAAACATGGCTGTTCATTTTTGCTGGAGAGGATGCTTGCCTAAACGGTTCCTCATGAAGTGTGTCCTATTTTGGCAATTATCTTCATGAGCTCTTCACAAACAAGACTCCATCAGAATGTCCCCCAAGCCACCCAAATGGAAAAACCCTGGAAATATACCAGCTAATGTGCAAGTCATTTGACCACAAATTAAACAAAAGCTCACAAGGTTGCAGCATATAAAACAAAATGGTCAATTTATATGCAAATCCCAACCTTTTACAGACAAAAGACAAATACAAAACCTTTTTTCCCCACTTTTTTTTCCTGCATTACATGTAATAATGTGCATCTCATACATTGTTAGCCTGCTTGTGCAATTTCAGTATGCTCTCATTAGAATGTCTTAAAAATGACAATGGTTTCCATTTTCAACCCACCCTAATGTGAAAGTCACCAAATAACCTTTACAAATAAATTAACAATATTTATGTGTTGTCCCAAACATGCAAAGGTTACCCCACTTTCGTTGTGTGATATCTCTGTGGCTCCACAGAGCAGAGCATTAGAAGCGCAGTGCAGGTTGACTGTCAGAAAAAGACATAGCAAAAAGTCAAAACATAAAAAGTAGAAGTAGAAGTACTTTTTAAAAGCAAAAAATTTACCTGTTTGTAATACAGTCATACCTCACTATATCACTGTTCATCTTTTGTGTTCTCGTTATTTCATGGATTTTTTTTTATTGCAATAACACGTCTTTCTATTTTTCAACAGTGCACTGTCTTCTGGGTCCTGATTGGCTGTCCTGGTTAGATTATTGTCAATCAATCGTCTCTGTGTCTCCTGATCAGATTATGTTCTGTTTGCCACAATTACATAACTCTTTGATCGAAATGAGATTTTTGTTTCTTTCTATAATCCTGGACTTGTTTTTCTACAAAGGTTTGAACTTGAGGCTGTACCATTTACTGCATATAAGAACTGGACTGAACAACCCCTCTACCCTCAAGTTCCAAACAGGAATTCTATTCTATTTTCTTTTTAATTTTGTGTAGCACAAATTATTCAAGTTATAAACTCGCCAATCAGATGCCTCAGAAGTATGTTGTCTCAACTCAAACATTCAAAATGTTTGACAGATTTCATTTAGTCAACTTTCAAGTGGTAGAGGTTTGGACTTCAAACAAGCTCACTCCTGATTGGTGGGAGTGGTTGTCATAGAAACAATGACTTATAGAAATTTGGATCAGTCGCTGGTCTGGCTCCAACACAGCAACTTCCAAATTGCTAAAAAAAAAGACGACTGAGTGGACATTTTTGGTTAGAACTGGAAGTAAACCATTTTCTATGAATGACATTACACTGGATCAGTCCGCTTTTCATATACAGTCAATGGGGTCTACACAGAACCACAGTCACTTGAAAACAATAGAGGCACTGTGTTGCTTGGAATAGAGATTAAATGAGATGCCGTATAAATCTCAAATTAGATTATTAGAAGGTATAAATCTCAAATTAGATTATTAGAAGGTAATAAGAAAACTGAAAGCTGAAATTTTCCTATGCATTTATGTTAAAAAAATACTTATAAGTTGAAGTCGTTTTAAAACAATTGGCCTTGTTTGCATTTTGTTTAGGAATAATTTTTAGAGTTTTCCTTGTATGTAAGTTTTAATTAAGTTGTCACTTCCATCCATTTTTTTAAAACTGTTTTAGCACTTATGGGGTAATGAGGCTGCTGGAGCCTAACCTGGCCACCGTAGATTGAATGTGGGGCACATCATGTAAAGGTTGACAGTCTGTTGCAGGGTCATAATCACGCACCCATGCAACAAATTCACACCAAGGGACAATTTAGAGTCATACAGTCACCTATGAAGCATATTTTTGGACTGTGGAAGGAAGTTGGAGTGCCTTGAGAAAACCCAGGCAAGGATGGGAAGAAGATGCAAACTCCACAGGGTCCCAGCTGGTACTTGAGCAGGGGTCTTTTTGCTGTGTGTCAAAGGCCCTAACCACTGCATCACCGTGCCACTTAAGAAAAACAGGAAAATCAGATTTATTTTAAAATGCACACAAAAAGTGTAAACAAAAAAAGATGTATTTAACGTTGGGCCAACATTGCAGCTTTCAAAAACATCATACATTCTCTACTTGTGTTAACTCAAATTTAGGAAACATAAAAGCTTCCTAATTTACTGAAACAACTGAGCAGGATAATTTCCACCACCTTAAGTGGGTGAAAATGTTTATTTTTCTCGCTAATGATGTCTCGCACCGGCAGACAGTCAGTGCCAAAATGAAACACACTGTGAAACCATGTTATTGAAGCTGCAGTTAAGCTGGTTAATAGTGTGACTCACTGGTGAGACTGAAATGTGTGTGTTTTTTTAACAGTTTATTTCTTTGAAATAGGGAAGGAAACATTTTCACATTCCAACCATATCTTTTGCAATTATCAATAAAAAAACATGTCTGAAAAGACTGAACTGGGATATTGTCACTTTTTAATATGACCTCCAGCAGATTGCCTTTGTTGCAGTTATCCCGGAAAGCTTTTATTATTCCACGCGGTGTGAAAAAATGACATTTTCATTATGAGGAATGAGAAGCACACAAAATGTCTTTTGTTTTGTTTCTGAGCTCAGTAAGAGACTGAATGACTAAGAGGCAAAGCAGAGTTGCTGGCCTGTATGTGTTCGCTTTTGTTCTTGTTCCTGACACTGCTCTGGCTGGCATCAAAACAAGTGCACGAAACTCAACAGCACTGGTCTGTACTATCAAAGGCGCTCAGTGGCTCTACCCCCAGCTGGTGCTGATAGACTTTTCCTCATGACCTGATCTGTTCTGTTCTTGCAATGCACGCTCCAAAGGCACATAACACTCGTAAAAAAAAAAGAGTTTATAGCAGCTGTAGGAAATGCAATATGGCATGACGGAGATTATTAAATCTACCACAAAATGGACAGAAATGCGCAGAATTTGTCAATTGTCATGGATTAAACATTTTGAAGTCTGCTCTTGGTTCTTGACTCCAGTCAGTAAAAACAATGTGATGCACTTATTTTTCCCTGCTCCCCAGTGTTAGAAAACCTTGTAGTTTGTTCCATTTTCTCTGTTCTTTATTAGTATGTCTCACCCCTTTTGATTATGATGACTCCAAAAGTAAATACAGTTTTAAAAAAATAGTAAAGACAAATTGATAACTTTTAAGAATAAATTAAGTTAAAAAATCCAAATAACTCAAAGACATTTACATTGAAGAAAATCAGAAATTTTACAAACATATTTTCCAGTTTAAACTCCAGATTTATTTTACATTGAAGGTGAAAATCTGTTTTTTTCTCTCATTTATTTCAAACACAGAAGAAAAATAAACACGAGTTAAAAGTACACAAATAAGACAAAACAATGTGCTTAAAAAGGAGTGAAGTGGAAGAAAAAATCTTGTTTGGTCCCACCCCTTTTTACAGCACCTTATGTTGAGCATAATTCTTTTTACAGGTTTTCTTTTCAAATCAGTACAAGTTGCCTCCTGTGTAACATTTATGCAGTTGAGACATTTGCTTATTTGTTTTTATTAATCATATCTATTCTTGTAAATTTCCAGAAGTGACATATTGTAAATTTTTTTAAATGCATGTAAACTTTTGCTTTGTTTTAAACCATCATCCAATCCATTTACAAGTCTTCTCTTTGAGAATAAGGTCAAAAGCAGTTAATTAAGGGAGACCATCAGCTTTTGGATCAAAGATTTTTGAAATGTGAACAAAATGTTCACATTGTGACAGTTCAGATACATGGAAGACATTCATCAAACCTTATTGACAACAGACCTGTATATTATCTATTGTAAAAGTGTTGGAAATGCCCATGTTGATTGGATACGATGGACATTTAAGTACTCTGTGCGCCTATCAGGACATCCCCTGAGAGGTTGTCATAGCGAATCAGCTTTCACTGTGTCGCACACTTGGTTAGGCAAAGAGTTTTATGCCAGATGCCCTTCCTGACACAACCCTGTTCTGTATCTTATCCGGGCTGGGGACCGGCAAAGGGAGACCCAGACTTGGGCTTGTGGCTTTATAGTTAGGCAGTAGCATGAAGGGTCTTGCCTAGAGACCCACACTGGATTCAGCTCATTGTGCACCCATGGGACTGGTTTCCCATGCACCAGCCCTACACCCAGTTAACTGACATTGAAATACTGCATAAGAATATGCAATATTCAAAAAGAGTACTCCTTCAATGGATTTATCTTTCAATTTTGAGAAATACAATTTACTAGAGAGCAATGTTTAACTCTTTCAGGGAGTTCGGTAGCATTTTTTTTACCAGTGCAACATTATAGCTTAGTACGAAGACAATTACTTTATATAACAGGGTTAGCAGGGCCACAACAAATGCACGACTACAGCCAACAAAAGCACGAGTGGACTGATATTTATTCATTAGATAATGATTATCTCCATCTAGCATTTAGCTCTGTGCCACACAAACAAACGTTAAAGTTAAAGTTAGGCTGCTAAAGAAAAAGTCATATACACTTTGACGGGGTTTTGCATTTCCCTGGAGGCTTGTGTAGCCACCTCCAGGGAAGTTGAAAAAATGGAACATGGAATTGTCATGCATGTGGTAAATGAATTGTGATGTATTTGTAAGGACAATGAAAGCTGCATGCACTTCTTACATATGGGTGATTCTCTCGGATAGTGTCCTTATGCCACACTCTAGTCATTAGTAAGGTGCATGTGATAGGTAGGTACCTGCAGGACACCCATGGGATGCACAAACACACACTGCACTCTGATTGTCCAAATATCTATGTTCAGTCAGGCTGCACGCAAGGAGTGCACATTTATCACTTAAAAATCTCTAATGGGATTCTTGTGCAGTGTGCAGGGTTTGGGGAAGCTTGGCACATACCTGTGTCTCACCTACCCTAATCCTTACTTTACTCTTGCATGTTGTATATGTGTTCACTGTGTCCTGTCACCCACAGCATACTTGAAGAAATAAGTGTGCTAGAACAATTCCACTTCATGGGCTCACCGAGTTGTCTATGACTTTGCTATTTCCTACAGGCCACCTGTGTGCCAGTACAGATTTGTCCCTTTTTGTCTATTTATTTTTTACATTTTTCTATTTTCAGGCTCTACCCATGAGGGCAATCGTGACTAAGTTTAAGCAATTGAAAATGAATCTTGTCAATTAACACAAGGCAGAGGCATCTGCAGTCATGCAGAAGCATGGATGACCTCCCACACATGCACTAAGCAGCAGGATTCTGCCATATTCTCAAGACGCATGGTTAAAATCGTGCAATCACCAGGTCTCACATAGGGATGAGAATAGGGATCTTTGAGTTAAAAAAATAGTCATAGATACTAGGATGAATATAGCCAGGTTACACCTGTTTTAGCAGACCCACTGCAATGTGGACAAGCCATTTAACACTATTTGGCATATTAATCATTTGTAGCTTTGATTTATTTAGGAAATCTCACACAATTTAGCCACTTTTGGTGTAAAATAAAATTCAGAAGATAAAGATGAGTGTTTACATCCATCTCTTGAAAACAAAAGTTTATATTTAAACAATTACCTGGCAAAGAGACTAAATGACAAACAGACCACACATTGTTATATTGAAGGATTGTATGCATGATGAAGTGATGGGCAGCACAGGTGTACCACAGAGGACTGTACGTCCACCCATTCTTTTCTTTATCTACCTCTGAGATAGAGGAGTGACAGAGAACTAATAGATCACTTTATGACATGTAGAAAAAAATCCTCTTGAACTGAATGTTAAAAAGACAAAGAAGATTATTCTGTTTTCAAAAAATGCAGCAATAAGTGACATCATGGAAGAAGTTTACTTGGAAGTAAAGTTTACTTCCAAGTAAGTTTACTGGACTTGTGATGCAGCAGTCATGGCATTTTCAAGAATGGACAAAGTAGAGGTTTAAGTTTTCAGTGTCACCAAGATGTTGCATTCGGGTCCATTGTAGAGAGTGCAATCACATATGCATTAAAATGTTGTGGTAGCAGCATTAAAGATGTTTCTTAAGGAGGCCAAACAAACAAAAACTGAAAAAGAACACTAACCTTCTTTTTGAGTTTTAGTGATAAACAACTAAAAGCTTTTTAGCACCAACCCACAGCCAGAGTTCTGGGCAGTTCAGCAAGCACAGCCCATGCTGGTTTTACAAGAGGACAGTTGCATGTTAGCTCTCATGCATTAAGCTAAATCTTACAAGCCACTCTAAAAATGCCAGCTTATGCACATTAACTTGATTAATTCAGGATCATTTGCAATGTTCTTTCAAAAGATTAGCAAAGCAACTAAAGAAAAATAATACATAATATGTAAACACTGAACAGAAGATCTCTGATCTCCCTTTGAATTCTGCATGGCAAAAATGCTTTAAAAATATCCTATTGGAATGAATAGGAAATGAGCCAAAATACAAAATAAAATGAAACAACTTGATGGTATAAAATCTAACTTCTTAAGACAGAAGTAAGAGGAAACATTTTATCCCTCTGACACCAAATGTCAGTGGTTTTTGGAAGAACTGCATCCTTTTTTCTAGTTTTCATCAAATTTGGGGACAGACGGTTGGGACTTTGATGCAAACACGTAGGCTAGACAAATTATAATTTGCATAAAAATAATAATTTTTGAAAATATTTTGTATGAAAATAATAAATACTCCAAGTATTTTGTATCTAAATCTCAATGTTTGCCCTCTTTGGGGGTTAAATCACCAAATGGTTCCTGAGTGCAGCTGTGATTGCAGCTCACCGCTTCCCCGGGGATGGGTCGAATGCGGAGAACACATTTGACATGCCTTGGTGCGTGACAAATAATGGGACTTAATTAATGTAAAAAGAATCATTTTCTCCACAAAATGCAAACAAAATCAGTAGTTTTCTAGTGTCCTTCTAGAAATGAATCAAGTGTTTTCAAATTTCTCCACAAAACCTTCAAGAATCTAAATAAATTGACACATGTACATTTCTTGAACATTTTATGCATGACGAGTTTTATGTTTGTCATTTTTTTATGCATTGGCTTTTAAGAGTAGTTAAACATGACTACTATGTATGAATTCACCAGAGGTATACGTTGGTCTGTAAATGTGTAGCTATATTGACTGCTTCCTTGTCTTAATGTGTGTTCTCGTTTTTTGTTTCAGTCATCTTAGATTACAGGGTCAGAAAATGACCTTCAGCTATCTGTGGCAGTAAATGACAATTTTACACCCGCGTGAACCTGACAGTCGCTTTACAGCAACTGACAGTTTTTATTCGTCATGGCCTGATTTCTGCCTCACATAACTGCAATCTGAAACTACAGCATCAATTCTGTGACACCTTTTACCGGTTTGAATTGCCTTTGCAGTTCACATGATGTGATTAGTACTTTTATTTCATCAGAAATATCAGAGCTGACTTGAATGGAATTCATTGATCGGATCATTGAAAAACTCTGCTTTTCCAGACAATTATCAGATTTCTATGGATAAGGACGATATACACTGGAAAAAACAGACACCTAAAGCTGCATCCACACAGCCTTCGGCAATGCATTGTTCAAGCACCCACTTCCACTGAGAATTCTATGTAAATGTGAGTTTACTGCTTCCGTGTTCAAAACTCCAGCATTCATGTGTCTCTATGCAGAATTTTAAAACAGTTGCTTTATGTATGTATAAAATGTGTGTCTATTGAACATGGGTTAAAGTTAAACCAGGTCTAACTTTGACCAATGATAGACTCGGATTTGGTTGTGGCTTATAGTCCCTTTAATTCACTGAAGTGCCAACCGTTTAAAAATTGTTCATGGAGGAACAAATAATAATTGCAGTTTATGCCCGGTCGGAATGGTATGACACCAAATCTTCGATATCTCGGAATAGTTCTGTAAAAGGAAGAAGCCTGTAGAAGATTCTTTAGGTTTGCACTGCTTCTACTGTTAGGGTTGTGGTCAGAAGTGTTGTTATTTTCCCTTTTTGTTTTCTTACCTTCTGTTTTCATCTCTTCCTCCTTCCAACCTGCTCTCCTTTCCTCTTATTTGTTTCATCTGTGCTCGATTGTTGTGCTTGCCTATTTCACTTGCGCCTGTCGTTCGTCGCCAGATCATTTTGTGTGCCTTGCAAGTGCCATAAGCAATCTAGCTGTTGCATGTTTTCTTTTCAGCTGCAAATAAATAAGAGTTATTTGGACTTTTCTGTGTCCTGCGATTGTGTCTACTACCAGATCCTGAGATCAGGATCTGGCAAAGAATGGACACAGCAGATGCAGACTCCGTGCGCTAAATCTTCATTAGCCAAGTGCAGATTCTCTGCCAACAGAAGGACCAAATGCGTGCCCATCACCAGGGTTCTACGGAGGTCTCAAATCATCACAAGCATCAGTTGGCGGTGTTTGGGGAGCAAATCGATTAACTGACATAGCGGTTCCAACACCCTCAGTCATCCTCCCTATCTCTCCCGCTCCCCTCCACTCCTGAGTCGGCTGCGCCAGCGCTGACGTCACTTACCCCCACCGCTTCGCTAGCCTGACCAGAGCGGCTTTCCGGTGATTCTGGAGACTGTTGGTCGTTTGTGACAGTGTGTGAGCTCCACTTTAAACTGCAGGTTGCCAGCTACCCCTTGGATCATTCCAAGGTGGCCCTTATGATCTCTTACCTCACTGGCAGAGCCTCGGCGTGCGCCACTATTGAGTGCTGAGAGAGGGTCACCTGTCTGCACTTCCCTTACGGCTCTCCTCGAGGCCTTCACGCAGGTTTTCCTGCACACGAAGCCTGGAAGAGAGGCGGCCCGAGCCATCATGCGGTTGCGACAGCGGAACCGGTGGGTGGCGGATTATGCAATTGAGTTCCAGACCCTCGCTTCGGAGAGTGGCTGGAACCCAGGAACAGATGCCTATCTGGAGGGTTTATTCGAGGAGCTGAAGGATCTTCCCTCCTCCTTGGAAGCCCTCATCGCCCTGACCATCCGCATTAACAACCGGCTGCAGGATTGCAAGCAGGGCCGCTGGCAGGAGGCTCCACGTCATAGAGAGGACTGGTCGCCTTTCCCCTTTCGGAGCGGAGGCAACAGATGACGGCAGGTGAGTTCCTCAACTGTGGTCGGCAGGGTCATTTCTTTTCCCAAATGCCTCCGCTTGTCAGTAATGGTGGGCTCCCTGACGAGTGGTGGTCAGGCGCCCACCATTCCTAAGTCTCCTTTCCTAAGGTTCTTGTATTCTGGGGGTCTTGCTTTTGTTTGCGGGAGGGGAGATACCTGTGCGGTCATTAGTTGATTCTTTAGCTGAGCAAAACCTCATTGATTCCGAGCTGGCCAAGCAGGCAGGGCTTAAAACTGAATCACTGCCTCAACCCCTTCGAGTGGTTTCCCTTAACGGTCAACCATTGCCACTACTACTCAGCTCACTGAGCCTGTTCATGTAATCGTGTCAGGTAACCCCCATGAGTATACCCAGTTCTTGCTGTTCTCTTCTCACAATCCCTTGGTTTTGGGCTTTCCTTGGTTGAGGACGCACAACCCTGTTATCGACTGGTGCATCGATGCCATGCCTCCTGCTTGTGCTCAGCACGGTGTCCTGAGGCAGACCCCGCCGCCCCTGAAGGGCAGCCGTCCTCACCTGACCTCTCTACCATGACCTGGCGGAAGTGTTTTCTAAGTCCCAGGCTCCTTGCCGCCGCACAGGCCCTATGACTGTGCCATTGAGCTACAACCAGGTGCTGCTCTCCCTAAAGGCCGGTTTACAGCCTTTCCCGACCTCAGAGGGAGAGTAAGGAGCAGTACATCTCAGAGTCCCTAAGCTCAGGCAAAATCAGACCCTCTTCTTCACTAATTGATGCAGGGTTCTTTTTTATGGGAAAAAAGGACGATTCTCTTAGACCATGCATAGACCACCGCTGACTTAACAAGCTCACTGTTAAGAACAGGTGCCCGCTCCCCCTCTTGGATTCAGCCTTTGAGGTCCTTCAGGATGCTTGATTGTTCACCAAACAGTACCTACGTAGCACTTATCACCTGGTTTACATCTGGGCTGGGGACGAGTGGAAGACTGCCTTCACCACACCACTTGGACATTTGAAGTATCTGGTAATGCCATTTGATCTCACAAATGCTCCCGCAGTGTTCCAGGGTATGATTAATGATGTTTTACGTGACTTTCTTCACCATATTCTGTTCGTCTATCTTGATGATATTTCGTTTTTTTACAGGGATCCCAATGAACATAGGGGGTGTTTTTGTTTGGTCCGCCAGTGACTATTAGAAAACAAACTTTATGTTTGTTGGGCAGTCCTCAATCTATGATGTCAGCTTGTGAGAACCTGCTTGTTTTCGTGGGTAGGGGTGAGGCTGCTGCAGAGAGCACAAGTTTTTAGAGGATTACTCAGAAATGCATGAACAGATCAAAAATACCGCTTTGAGGTTGCTTATAGTAAGGAATGAAGAGTATAACACATTTAAAAGCTCAAAAAGTTGGTTTTTCATCATATGGCCCCTTCAAAACTCAAAAAGATCTCTGTAGCCAAACAGTATAATCCTGTTTTGGACTTCACTGTCCAGCATTGTTTTTTTTTGGTGCGTTTCTGCCACACTCCATGAGCAGAAGTTCTCCTCTGGGCTCAGAGTTCCCCTTCATTCTCTTCTTGGCTTCACTTTACGAACTTGCATTGACTTCTTGAGGGTTGATTCTCCTTCATACTCAAGGTTTTTGTGAGGTTCTTTTGTTATTGAAATTATGTGAATATACAAATGCTTATGTGGAGAATGATGGGGTTAATTAAGAGTGCAGAGGCAAGTGCATGATTACAATGACCATACTGTGGCAGAATAGATAAACAGCTCTGAACACCCAATCCAGCAGTGTGTACCTCTGTGTGTTATGAACTCCTAAAATTAACTGTGAATAGTTTTTAATGCTTCAGCAATGTTTTATTGTTTAATCACTCCATCACCACCATGTTGAGGAGTGGCAGGGCCGGGGACATTATTATGTTTTAGTCCAGCTTGAAAGAAACCTGCTCCTCTTTTTTTTCTTTTTTCATCTTTTTCATTCCTTTAACTTTGATTTTGGATTCAAAGCTTCCCTTCAGGCTGAGGTATCCTAATGGGTATCCCATGGTGTTGAACAAGCATAAAAAATGACGGAGGGATGAAGGTGTGCTGGAATGGAGCTTCAGCTCTTTGTATTTGAGTCCATTGTTCTTGCCATTTTTATCAGACTTCTTTATCTGACCCTTTAAAGCTCCTGAATACAATTCTTTCTGCAGATCTCTAGTTTCAAAATGCTTTTAAAGATTTTGACTTTCTAGTCAAAGGCTTTAACTCGCTAAAAGGAAAAAGTCAGCACTTTTTAATTTGTTCTCAAAATTCATGAATTCCAGGAGACTTTTATAGATTGATTGTGAGGTATGCCTTTACTAATGTGTGACTATTTCATTAGTATGGACGGGTAGTAATACATGTAATAGGTGAAATTTACAGCAATACCATATTTTACGACAGACACAAATGCGAGCGCACACATACAGTATGTGTGTGTGCACGTGTATGTGTCTGTCGTGTGTATGTTTCTGTTATGTTATGTTAGTAGTTTTCTTTAGGAGAGGACAACATAGCTATAACCTTGGATGTAAACCTCTTTTAGAATAAGTCTTTTTTGTAAAAGAAAAGGTAAAAGCTAATTCTAGTCCTTTTATGGACATTATAGTCAGGGCTGTGGATAAAACAATACTTTTTTACATAAATATATTAAAAAATTACTGCAATAAAATCTCTTTTCATATGTCAGTTAAGCCCCCCTCTCAGTTTACAGTTTGCTTATGTCTTTGTTTACTACTTTAGTTTTATTATCCAATATCTTGAGAGAGTAAAATCTAAAATATACAGAAAATAGCATCAGAGTTAATAAAGTGTGTCCCTGGAGGTGTCTCTTTTTGTTGCTCTTTGTCCACACAATTTGTGCATCAACATGTGTACTCTGAGCAGAATGGGAAGGGATACTGACGCCAGTCCATAAGCAGTGTAATAGGAGAAAGTGTGAGGGTCTGCCGTTATCTGCTGGTATATATGATAGACTTACTGTGACACCAAGCAGAGGAAGAATACAAAATAGACTATAGAAAATAGGTCCACAGTTTAAACAACAAAAGAATTGCCATGTATCCATAGACTTGCATCTCTTTGAAATACTAAACCACTTAGCTAAAGTGCAGGTAGATGTGGCAGCTCCAACTTAGGACTCAAGCCATACCATACCATAATACCCCCTCAGTAAGTACTGCTTTTGAAAAAATTTATTGAAATATGTATTAAAAAATATATAATTTTGGATTAAAATTAGTATATTATCAATATCAAACCTTTTAGAATGATTTCCAGCATTAAATATGTGCAAATACTAATTTGCATTTAAGGATGTCATTACTGAAAAGTTGGGAGTAATTAAAGTCAACAAAATCCATTGATGTGTGCATGGTAAAGGATGGGTGAAAATGTTCTGTACAATTTGTTGCAAAAAGAAAAGAACCAACAAAATATCATCTGATGACAAATACGGATGAGAGGAGAGCAAATATTTGCCTCGGCCATCTTTCATTGGTGACTTGGAATCTGTGTAACTTGAGTCTTTAATGCTCTCTGCTCCTGCAGATCTATTATATAAAGATGCTTTGTTGAGGCATTGCACCCTCCATTAATTTATGGGGGTGTTGTGTGAAAATGAGCATGATGTATTGTCTCAGATATTTTAGCTTATTCTGTTTAATCCTTTGGACTACATCTTGTTTGTTGTTGTAAAGTCATAGCATGCATTAAATTAGCACAAAATATATCTCTTCCTGCCACATGCTACTCCATTCCTCCTTTTTCTTAGTTTCATGCTCCCCATCATCTGATGTGACGTCTCCAGCCAAAAGACCAGACAGAGCCCTGACAACAGCAGCAGGGGGAAGGTGCTTCATTTGTGTGCATCTGGTGGCTGTCAGTAATCTTAGTGTAGAACAAGGATGACCCATATTCCTGCCCTCCAATCTCTGATTGCCACACTGTCGCAAAGGCTTGATTAAGTGTTGACAGCCAAGGCAGAGCTAGAAGTGTGGTGGGAAAAGTGAAGGCAAGCATTTGACTTTCAAATGAGCCAAACAGAGCTAAACTTGGAAACAGCATATCGGGGCACTACAGCTGAACTTTAGAATAAATGCAAAATATGGGAATGAATGAGAGCAATGAAAATGACTAAGTACAATTATGCAAGGTGATGCAACACTGACTAATGTTTTGTTTTTGTCGAGAAACTTGTAAAAAATGAAATAGAAAAGTTTTTTTTTTTTTTTAGTTACGGCAGAAAGGAGAAGCTGCAATACCTACATTAATATGAAGTGTCATTCTTCCTTCTTGTGGATTGATTTTACCACGAAAAGGACATGGGTAAAACCTCTAAATTATGTCTAAAGTCTCACAGGGTTCCTATGCTAAATATGTCAGAGTTTGTCTACAGTTAAAAAATATAAAATTTACATGTTGATGTCATTTAAAAACTTCCTTTGAGTTATAATTTGTGACATTTGTGTTCCATTTAAGATGGATTGATTGGTAAAAGAAAACCGGTAAAGCTGCGTTCACACCGACCATGTGAAGCTCATTCAAGAATGTGCTAAATGCAGGTCCTTAAATGTGCATTTAGCCAATGATGTTCACACTGGACAAGCAAGGAGGGTCTTCTTCTTCTTTTTTTCTCCTTTTTACTAGTGCAGGTCCACCACCTACAGTTGGAAGAGGCTTGGTGCAAAATGTCAAAGCGGTGCAAATCTCGTAAATTTGCTCTAAGCTTTTTCTTTCACAGCTCTTTTCCGATACAAGAATGACATGGTGTCATAGAATGATTAAAAAATATATTATGAGAATGATCCCCCACGAGGCCACATCCCCTCCAGCATTTATCTGATGTTCCAGCAGATTTAGATGTAATTAAAGGAGTCCCAAAAAATCTAACTTTTGTTTTCCATTAAAATTCCCTCAACATTGGATTGATTTTCATTTCTCTACAAAGTGTTGATTCCCAATCTTCATCTTTAATTATGGTGTTCATTTCCAATTCCCATTTTTCTTTAATATGCTGTGTGTCTTCTGTGTTGATCTTTTGTAAAATCTTGTAAATATGAGATATACATTTACCAGTAATTTATCTTCTAAATATAAATGTAAAAAAATAGCTCAAAGTCTTATGTTGGAATTTGCAGGTTGGCCAAAGTATAGTTTTATTTAAATAATGTCTTGGTTATAAATATTTGCAGAAATCTTGGCCTGGAAGACTATCTTTCTGTTGGACTTGCTAAAAGGACTGAAGGTTCCTGTTTTCAAACATTTGATCCAGCATAAATCAGGGCGTTTTTTTTCCCCAGTTGTTTAAACTTGATGCCACTGCAAATTCAGGAACTTGTATAAATATGCTGATTGATTTGGGAAGGTTTAAAGTTTTTCTAACTTTTCTCCTTACAGATGGGATGTTCTTTTGTAATTTAACTTTTTGATCCTATTGTCTGATTTACAAATGGGATAGTATAAAAGACATATATTTGGACAATCACTCTGCTCCATATTATACCTGATTGTTTCTTCTCCTTGTGAAACCCAGGCAACCATTGACTTATTCTTGGCGGCAAATTAACAGTTTCTTAAATTTGGTATATTTTGTCCATCCAGCTTCTTACGACACGTCAATGTTTAAATTTAATTCTCTGATGTTTGTTCTGCCAAATACATTTGGAGATAATTTTATTGACAATTGTGAAAGTGGATTTTTGTATCTTTATTGGGAGTGATTGAAACTGAAAAAAATCATGATAATATACTTCTCCTAACAGTTTTTTTTTTCTTCCCAGTGAGAGAGGTCAAATGTCCCATTTAGTCAGATATTTTTTTTAGTTCTTCTAGTAGTTTACCATAGAGTTAAATAATTGTGATATTTGGGGAGTAATAATGATTCCTAGATATCTGAATCCCTGATTACTCATGCGAAATGTAATGCTGCTTGAGAGGTTGGTTGTAACAAAAACGCGGAGGTGTGTGGATCCATGTACGGTCAGGTAAATTTAATAACGACCAAAACAGGAAAGGGCAAAACAGAACATAGTCAAAAGCCAGGAAGGGGTCAACAGAAATGGAGCGAGACGGGGAAACGATGAGACAGGCAAGGGTTAAACAAGAGGAGGCAAAAGACATGGGAGAAAGCTCAGAATTGCTTGACAACACAAAACAATACTTTGCAAGGAGCAAAGTTCATATAGGGCATATATATGGTGAGACTGATGAGTCTGATGAGACACAGCTAATGGAGAGGTGGGGGATCAGTATTCAGGAAAGGGCTCCCTCTGAGGACCAGAGTTGAGGACCATTGTCCTTTGAACATCTTTGCCTCTGATTTTGATCGGTTGATTTTACAACCTGGAAACTTTCCATACTCTCCAAAGGAGTCCATGAGAGCTAGAATAGATGTAACTGGATCACTAATATATGTTAAAATGTCATCGCAAAGAGTGATATGTTGTGTTCTTTCTTACTTTTGTCCTTGATCCCTTTAATCTTATTGTTCATCCTGATTATTGTAGCAAGAGGTTCGATATTAATTGCAAATAGCAGAGGACTCATACAGTCACCCTGGCGAACTCCTCTCTTGAAGTAGAAACATTCAGAGCAGCATCCAGTAACCCTAAGACGGGATTTGGAAATTTTTGTAAATTACTTTTATCCCATCAACACATTTTGGACGAAAGCCCATAGACAAAAGAGGATTGTATAGAAAATGCCAATTGACTGTGTCAAATGCTGTTGAGAATCAAAACTAATTACCATAGAGCTTTTACAATTTTGTTGTGCTTGCATTATAACGTTTAAGGTTCTCCTTTTATTATTAACAATTTGTCGGCCTGGAATAAAGCCCCCTTAAACCAGGTGAATCAATATTTGGATTCTTTTAGCTAGAATACTAGTAAGTAGTTTTAGATCATTACACAACAAATAAGTCTATATTCTTCACATTGTGTCGCATCTTTTCCTTCTTAGTGAATGACTGAAATGATGGCTTCAGACCATGAGTCTGGCATTTCCCCATTTTCAAGTGCATAATTAAAGACCTGTAGTTAATAGTGGTGATAAATCTTCCATAAAGCGTTTATAAAATTCCCCCGGGAGTCCATCTGTTCCCGGGGACTTATTATTTTTTAGCTTTTTAACTGCCTCTCTAATTTCATTCTCTGTTCTGTTTGTAGTCATTTCTGAAGCTTCATCTGTAGACAGGGTAGGTAAGGCAAAATTACTGAGAAAATGCACACTTTGCTGTTTGACTTAATTGTTAGTTTGATTTGGTTCTTCATAAAGTTTATTTTTTGTAGAATGATGCAAAGGCTTTGGCTATGTTTTTTTTATTTGTGGGCTCATTTATTTTCTTTACCATTCTGTCTGGTTGTAATTTACCAAGCTGAAAAGCGAGAAGTCGGCTAGCTCTAATACCCATCTCATAATATTTCTGTCGAGATAATCTTAGGGTCCCCTCAGCTTTGTATGTGAGGATCATTTAGAATGTTTTCTAGTTTCTTTTAGTTTCAACGTTATGTCCTTTTCACCTGTATTTTTGTGCTCCATTTTGAACAACTTTATTTTTTCTTCAAGTTTGATTTGTTCCTTTTAATCGTACTTTCTTTATGATAACTGAATTGTTCTCCCGCTGATTACAGCTTTGGCTCCACTCCACAAAATTGGTGGAGCGACATCTCCAGTGTCATTTAGTGTTTTTTAGTTTGTGAACCTGCTACTCGACCAGATAAAGGTGGTTTGCTCTCTCTGGGTGGGTGGAGTGCTCCTTCCCCAAGTGGAGGAGTTTAAGTATCTTGGGGTCTTGTTCACGAGTGAGGGAAGATCACAGCGTGAGATCGACAGGCGGATTGGTGCTGCGTCCACCATCATGCGGTCGCTGTACCGGTCTGTGGTGGTGAAGAGAGAGCTAAGTCAGAAAACAAGGCTCTGAATTTACCGGTCGATCTACGCCCCAATACTCACCTATGGTCATGAGCTCTGGGTCTTGACCGAAAGAACGAGGACCCAGATAAAAACGGCCGAAATGAGCTTTCTCCGTAGGGTGGCTGGGCGCTCACTTAGAGATAGGGTGAGAAGCTCGGTCACCCGGGAGGAGCTCGGAGTAGAGCTGGTGGTTCGGGCATTTGGTTCGGATGCCCCCTGGGCGCCTCCCTAGGGAGGTGTTCAGTCTACTTTTCTACAGGTGCTAAGTCACCAGGATCCTTTAAAAGAGTTGCATTGGATGGAACAGACTCTCTTTTTGTATTTGTCTGGAATATTGTTCTGATTTGAGAAATTAAAAATTTTGCTTATTGCATTTTGTGAACCAAACTGGTCAAATATGTTTAACTAATTAAATAAGAAAGATTTGGACATAGGTAACCTGTAAAAGTAATATAAAAAAAGTAATTAAACTAAAAGTGTTTTAAGAAAAAAGAAATCAAAGCCTTGCAAGATAACATTTGACCAGCCCCAGGGTTACAACCAATTTTGTTGTATTTACAAAAAGAAAACAAAGTCCATAAAGAATACTTTTATTTGGGTTTTCTATTTTAATGTTTCATGTTTATGTAAGCAATTGGAGATAGGCTATTATTAATTTCTCATTTATAAATAAACCAACTGTTTAAAATCATTACTGTGGTTTGTGATTAATATTTACTAACTATTATTTTTTTGTTTGGTCTATTCAACTGCTACTCAGAATCTAAAGTAATTCTGGTTTGAATCAGCATTTGAGGTGCTACATATGTATAGTGTCTTTTTTAATTCACGGAAGTACCAACCATTTAAAAAAGTATAATGAAAGACAAAATAAATTTCTATGACATCAAGTCTGTCATATATCGGAATAGAGCTGTGAAAGAAAAAGCATAAAGGAAGATTAACAAAATTTGCACTGATTTGACATTTCGCCTCTTCCAACTGTTGGTACATGAGGTAGCGACAGTCTAGTGTGAGCACCACATGCAAAAAGAACCCGCATTGAGCGTGTTCTTGAACGCACAGTACATGCCCAGTGTGTAAGTCCAGTTCTAATTGTAGATTACCTTCCAGTAGATGGTAAAAACATATAAAGTATTACAATTTTGACAGTAAATCTTTGGGTAACAGAAAGCATGCCCTATTATCTGTGTTGCACCCTAACTATGAGGCTCATTGCAAGCATATTGCTCTCTTCTTCCTCAGAGAAAAAGCTTAAAAAACATTTTTCAGGTCAGCTGGTGAAATTTGTGCTCTTAAATCTAGTATCTAAAGCTCTGACACTAATCGCTGTGCTTGGCAGACAAGCTTTTAACCTTGAGTCATTACACTAGTTCTCTGTGTCAGATGAACTCCCAATGATGTGATTTTGTGCTTGCATACAAACCGAGGAGGGAGCAACACAGGCACTAAAAATGGAGAGCGCCAACTTCTAAGTGAGAAAAGGGGCCAATCTTTCCTGAGAGCACTTGTGTCACGCATAGAGATGAGATGACTCCAGGACTGCCCACCAT
This sequence comes from Adrianichthys oophorus, assembly GCA_036245035.1. Classification (NCBI taxonomy): domain Eukaryota; kingdom Metazoa; phylum Chordata; class Actinopteri; order Beloniformes; family Adrianichthyidae; genus Adrianichthys; species Adrianichthys oophorus. The sequence goes on from BSAI01000101.1 coordinate 4,802,825, forward strand.
CTATGAAGAGCCCAGAGGTGTGAATTAGGAATGAAGTCAACAACACTGGAGCAAAGACGTTCCAGGTTCTTTAAATATCAGGGAGCTTTCCAGACATAACCAGTCAAAAGTAACACTTGACCGTCAGGAGCTCCTACACTTGGAGTTGTTCCTTCTATATTCATTGCATTTTTGACAAGCACACATTTTTGTTGTGTGAAGAACTTTTGAGTCAGTTTAATAGTGATAGTGAAGCAGTCAAGGCAAATTGAGCATTGTTTTTCTGTGAAACTAAAATGAAGAGCAGATTGAGCTCAGCAGCAGAGGAGATTTTTAGCATTACAAAAATATTTTACTTCTTGAAAAAACTAAGTGGGAAAAAAAAGAAAAAAGATTTGTTTCCCTTTAATAAAAACAGCGACTTTGAGGTAGGATTTTCTTTTCCTAAAGTGCTAGTTATTTGTTCAGTGTTTTTTTTATCTTCAACAGTTGACACAAATTCTCAGTCTAAGTTAGTAATAAGTAAGTAATATTTATTTATGTTGGACCTTTCACAAACAACACTTACAAAGTGCTTCACAAAAGTGCCCTGAGGATCTCAGCCTTTGGGAGGGGCTATAGGGCTGATTGAGGTCTGACATATACAAAAGTGCTTGACCATGTTAGGGCTCTGAAGGTGTGGACCAGGATTCTACACTCCAAAGTCTGGTTCATTGCTATTATTATCACATCTAAATGTTGTCTTTGAATGGACTTTTGGACTCCCTTTCAACCCCTCTAAAATCTGTCCATTCATTTTCAAAACCCTTTTGGAGTCATGGGGTTGCTGGAGCCTATCTCTGCCACTGTTAAGCAAATACGGGGTAAACCATGGATGGTTCGTCAGTCCATCACAGGGCAACCCTCTAACAAAATAAAAAAAACAGAGTAAACTTTAGGGTTTAAAACTGTCTTGGGCCCAAAGGTTCTAGTGAGAATGAATATCAGTATGAGATACGGGCAGCACAATTAGGTTTTAGTTGATATTTTTAAATTATTATGTTTTTAAGCCAATTTAAACAAGATCTGAGCTCCTAAGAGACACATTGAGCCTTAAGCTGCCAAGTCCCCCTGAAGGTCTGCGAGGCCTTAGGCACTCGAACTGTTTATTCGGTTGGAAATTCAGTCAAGAACAAAGGACTAATTACTTCCTTCATCTTAGTTATCGCTGAATTCTTAAATGTGTGATTTTTTTTTTTTTTTTCACAAAAGAAGTATGATATGTTGTGCATGAATAATAAGCATCTAAATATCGATAAACTTTCATTTTTTATCCAGATTTTTTATTTATTTATCTTAGTTTTGAGCAATTTTTGCAGTTGGAAGCTTCATCCTTCAAATAAAATTTATGTTGAAGTGAATGATTCATTCTATTCTGTCTCCTTGTATTTTGGTCAAATTTTCTTGTGTCAATTGCTCAGCCAAAATTAAACAGTTAAGCAGTTTTTTTTCTTTGTGTTGGAAAAATACTGATGGTTTTCCTTGATCATTTTTCTTTTTCCTTTTGGACTTAGATTATCTCTGCACCACTTGTCAGTGCGGCTGCTTGAATGCTTTTGGAGTAGCTCAGATGACAAATAATTAAAACTCATTCCTACTATCACTACAAAAGAAAACAGACGCTTCATTAATAATACATTTGTTTAGATTACAAGACCTGTCACATGGAATAGAAGAGTTTAATTTTATTAGGTTACTGATTTAAATGTAGATCACTTGATAGAAAAAATCAATACCATGCACATTGCAGTTTTCAGAAAAAAAGTAACAAAATTGACCTAAATTAGAAAGCTGTGTGCTTGTTCTGATCTCAGATTTTTGGTGTGGGAGGAGCTCACTATAGCAAAGGTACTGCACACCAAAGAGGAACAAAAGTGGAAACTACTGAAAGTAGAACAGTTGAAATATGGTAATTACACGAACATAAGAAAATACAAAATTAAGTACATAAAAAGTAGAGAAATAAAAAAATGCAAGAATTCTGTATGTAGAAATATGCAAAAGCATAAATATATAGATTTAGAAAAGTGGGATAACAAACTCTTACAATTAAAAATGTAGAAATTACCGCAATAGCTATGAAAAAACAAATGTAGAAATAGAGTCTAAATAAATACCCATAAACATGTATTTTGGTATTTTATTTGTACATAGAATATGTGTAAATGCTATTTATTTGTGAATTACACCATTTAGATATGAACTTTTTGTCCTTTGTAGAAAAAACGAGTGCTAAACAATCCATTGAGTCTCTCTGGCTCCGAGTCTGACTGGTTGCATTTCTACCCTCTAGTTTTTTAATAGCCTTAGGTGAAAAATCACTATTAAGCGCCAAGGATTTAAGAGCCCAGTTTTACAAAATTTGTTTTGCTTTCTAATTTTTTTTTTCCATTTGCTGCTGGTGCCACTGAAAGGAAAGGGGACACTTGGGCAGAATGTTTGTCACAGCATATGATTTTTTTTGGATGGATTCACCTTTTTCCTTGTTTCAACCTAAAATCAACTGACCATACGGAGTTCTGTTTAACTGACACCTCAAGTTGTTTTGTGTGATACATAACTATTTAGTGATGCTGAAATGACACATTTTTCCATATTGTTTTTTTAAGCCACAAAGGCCGTGTGCACTTGGCCACCTGAGTTTTATTGGTTGCACTGACTGGAGATGAGGTCGTAGGTGCAATCCAATTGGTAACACTCTAGAGCCCTGCTAATTGTGTTGCAATTGACAAGGCCCTCTTAGCAAATGGGAAAAAAACAGCATAATAATTTGCTATTAGCAAACATACTGAAGCAAAAAAAAGATTTGTGTCAGCCATAGATCCATTTTCGTTGACTATGAGCAACAGCAGGCCACAGAAATCCCCTGTCCAAATACTGCCACTACTGAATAAAGTATATTCTTGTGCAGTGTGACCATAAATGTAGTGACTCTCTACGGATTCTGCACCTTCTGCACAACATCTCACTTCTGCTCATTGAGTGATTGTGCCGCATCTTTGGGCTTCACCTCTGCCCCACACACCTGTTAGTACTCTATCATAAATAGCACCTCCACGCTTCTCTGTCAGCAGCTCAACCTGACCTCCAGAAAGCAAAGCCGGTATATGTCACTGCTCCTCTGCAGTGAAAGAAAAAGATGGACATTTTTGCTGCAAACGGTCCACAGCCAAATGCAGCAAAAACAATAGGCTGCAGTGATTTTCCTGGCTGTATATCTGTCTGAAACCATGCGGCTAAACCGTTTAACACCAAAAATTTAGCTCGAGGGAGACTTGGGCCCAATGCTGGGGGGGCGGGGGGACGGTTGTTTCACCATCGGGGGTCAGTTTGATAGCTGTCCCCGACCTTCCCTCCTTCCTCATACGACCACTTATTAAGTTGGAAGGGGGGGCGTGCTTGCGGAATACCTCGAGGGGCCGAGCCACTTGGCAGTGGCCCCCCTCTCCCATGATCTCCGCACAGTTTCGCCCCCTTATCTTGGTTTTAAATGCACCTTAAACACTTAGGATCCTTGGTGAGGGGTGCTAGGACATCACTGCCAGCAAGCAGGAGATGCCCTCTCAGTGCTCTACCCTCCAATTTTAACTGCACCCTTTACTACACACACCCTTCAACCACAAGAAACACACCTCAACACATACACAAATACATTACACAAGGAAGGTGGGACTACTGATCTTCTGTCCCCTACCCCATCACCGGTGGAAGGAACAGGGCCTTCAGCAGCGGCGGCCTTGTCTCTTGGGTGTCGGCCTCCTGGGCCCGGCGGCCCCCTCCCCACGCAGGGAGAGGGATCCCTTAGTCTTCTGGCAAGTCCATGAGTGGAGGATCATATTTCCTCTGAGCCTGGAGGGTGTCTGTGTCCTTGTGGTGCGGGTTCTGGTCCTTACCCTCGGGTGCCGGGCCCCTTCTGGGTCACAACATTAGGAGAGCCTGGTCAGGCAATGTACACCTTCGGGGACCCCCACTTCTCTTGGTCATCCCTCCTCTAGATGGGGGTAGCTGACCCGCGCCGTGCTCTCTTCTGGACCTCCGCAGCTGCCTGGAGCTTTGGAGCGGGTCTCCCATGGGGGGCCCCGGCTCGTACCCGGGGCTGGGGTGGGGGGATGCTCAGAACTCCTGGGTGGTGGTGGGCGGTTTGTCTGGACCTTTTTGCTATTTGCACCTTCAAATAGTGTGCGTGACAGAATGTAATGCTTTACATGTGTTGGTTTGTATGCACAAGTGTGCGTGTGAAGTGGATGTGGACAAGTTTGTGAACACTCTTGGAGCCGGCAGGTATGTAACAGCTGAGTGTGTGGACAGGCCCCGCCCATTTTAGACCAACACTCACTATTGCAATGGGTATAAGCTCCAGCATTTTGTTGCCTGTAGATTAACAACTCTACCTTCCCTTCCCAGTAGTCCTTCTCTAACTTCTATAATCCACCATCCCCAACCCCCTCCACCCCCCAACTCTCTCCTTTTCCCCCTTTCCTTTTCCGTCCGGTCCAACAAAAAGAACACAAACAAATTAATATTAATAAAGTTTGGTTTAAATTACAAAAGGGGCTTATACCAACATACATTTTGTGTTCGCTATGATTTCTAACCCCCGATTGCAAGAGTAAAATCTGTCTAATACAAGAGGCTCTCAGCTCATATCTGTTTGCTCAGCTGTTGGACAGGACAAGTTTAAAAAAAAAAATAAAAAATAGCTCCAGTGTTGGCATCTTTTGACAACTCTTCAAACATTTATGCAAATAACTTAATTCCAGCAAGTTCTGAAGCAGAGAAAAGCAGCTATGCCCTGACATGCAACACTTTACGTGAGAAAAAGGATGCATAGCGGTACAAAGCCAGTACGAAAAGCCTTTTCTCCACTTTAGAATCAGCTCATTTACATTGGTGGCATGATTGGTCAAGGAGTTGGGGTATGTCAAAGAGCGAGTGTTACTCAGGTGTCACCGGTGACATGTAGGGTGAATGTTGACAGTAGAACCCAGACCATAAAGGTAAAAAAATATTGAAATAACTATCCGAAGCTGATGGAATGTTGATTCTGCACAAAGTTCAAGGCTGTGCTAACATGAAATTCCAAAACCTGACTAATTAATTAGCTATTAACAGGCTAATGATGCCAACAAACAAACCACAATTATACTATTTGGTAACAAATATGTATTGAGCAAACTGCATGTAAATGGCAAAACATTTTAGTTTCTACAGTCACATAGTAGGAGTGTAACGAATAATGGGCTCAATTGAATTTTACAACAGTGGGCTGAACTTTATGAAACTAAAATGTGAATGGATTTAACATTCATTCTTGTTTACTAGTTTGTACACATATTTATTTACATTTGATTATCTTGCAAGAAATACAAGGAATCTGGAAAACTTTACCTGAACTGTTCAGTACCAGGTATTTATCTCTGAGTCACATTGGTTAAAGTTTTGACTAAAGATGCCCAGGATCCATTTTAGGTCAGTGAATTGGATTGTTTAAAAGGAAGCAGGATCTGTTGTGAACAAAAAATTATGATATGACTCAAATTTTTGTTAAAATGCATCTTTATACCCCTACCACATTTCTTACTGTGTCTAAGATAAATTGAAGAGAATCGCAAGTTGTCAGCTGAGTCAACTATTGTCAGGAGTCAGAGCTCTGTCTTCCTCTCTGGTCACTGGCGTTAGTCATCTCCTGAATACTGACACTAGATCTCCCAGCTTCCCCAGCACACAGATCCCAGATGCTGCACACCTGACTCTCATCTACAATCATCCACAGGACATATTGAGCCTGGCTCAGTGCGAAGTATTGTTTGTGCCATTCAGTCTGCACACCGAGCACTGTATTCTGATCTGATCACCTGTTTACCTGACCATGCTTCATAATTGACTCTGCCTCTTTGTTGCCTGCTCCGACCTTAGCCTGGACTCTGACCCTGATTTAGCTCTGTGGACTTTTAGCTGAGCTTTGCTCCTGTCAATAAAACCTGCTGTATGTGGAACCAGCCGTCTGCCTGTTTGTGACAACTACCACATGCATTTGTCATCTTTGAGAAAGGGTGGACTATGAACAGTTTAGGAGTTAAAGACCCACTCCAATGAAAATCATGCAATGTTTTTAACATGCTTTTGTAGTATTTTTCTAATGATGGGGGACTAAAAAAAGTAAGCTTAAATTTGCATTTATGAGTATTTCTTTACTCAAATGGTTGGAAATCAGGAGTAGACACAAAATGACATTAATTGAAAAAGAGCGTATTTGCAACATAGAAAACACACTGGGTGGGCTCAATGACTGTATATAGATATGGACAGAGCAGGTGTGACATAGAAATAGCCTTATATCTGGCTTCAGCAAAATGAAGCCAATTTAGTCACAATTTTTCCACAATGCAGACGCTGTCATTTGGAGACAGACAACAGTGGTTGGTCCAAGGTGGTCTGAGTCAACATTTTAAGGACAACTACTGTTGCCAATCATGAGTGAGCTTGTTCAGAATTCACGTCCCTCTTCTTGGAAGAATCTGTCCAAACATTTGATGTGGGGGACAGTGGGCACCACATGCCTTTACTGAGGCATCTGATTGGTCAGTTTATAACTTGGATAACTTGTGATGAAGAAAAAAATATTGTAAAAATAAATAGGTTTAGCAAGAACATGTAAAAATAAGGTATCAGAGCAAGAATGATTATTCTGACAAACGTAATGACTGAGTAATAACTGTTTATTTCTCAGTAGAAGTCAATGGGATTTTGGCTTTTCTGAGCAAGCAGGTACTTCCTATTTGGAACACAAGAGGGGAGGGGTCACTTAGTCAAGTTCTCATACACAGTAAATGGGTGGGTCCCCCTAAAAGGGTGTCAAGGTTGCTCCATATCAACATTCCCACCCACAACTTTTGATTTTGGCTAAAACCAGCCTAATCATAATCAAAAGACCACTGTAAACACTTTTACATAAGATTAAAAGATGATTGGAGTGGGTCTGTAAGTGCTGGTGCCTGCATGAATTGATCGTTTCAAAGTTTCAACGTTTTTTTTGTAGCACTGATAAAGTCAGTTAACATCAAGTCTGGCGAAAAAGAACATATTGTTCAATAAAGGAAATCCCATTTGAGTCATATCCTGCAAACTAAATAATTGTCCTATGACTGAACAGATGTCCATGTTTTGCATGGGCATCTGCTCATCCGTAAATACATGAGTATATGTCGGCAGACATACTAGTATAAATGTTGGGCAGCCGTTGGGCAGCCATAGAGCAGTTGACCTTTGATCGGACGATCTCAGGTTCAGTTCCCGCCCTACCTGTCCATGTGTTGAAGTCTACTTGGGTGAGCCCCATTTTGCTCCTGATGGTTATAGGTTGGCGCTAGTGTTAAGCAGTAGAGCTGGGTGTATGTGTGTATGCATGGGTGAAAAGACCTGTGACTGTAAAGCGCTGCATAAATATACACTATGCACCATATTAAAAAAAAAAAAAAAACACAGCAGAGTATAGTATTACACAAGAAAATAAAGTTGTTTGTTTCTCTGTTTAGAAACACCAAAATTACATGATACTGCAGCCACACTCTCTGTGCCAATTCTTGATTGGCAGTTTGTCGTCGATACAATTTTAAAAAAGCTATGTGAAAATACAGATTACGTTTTCAATAACTGCATACATATTACACATGGCTGGGAATATTCAAAAGGGTGAATATCTTTCACCGAGGAAAAACTTTGTGCCGGCTGTCTTTTGAATAGCTTATAATGTGTCACATCAAATGACCAGGGGGAATACGAGAATGTTGTAAACAGAGACAAAAAAATAAAGCTTTATGGTGTTTGTGGCAGGAAACCAGATGTTGTTGACAAAAACTGGGAAAATCTCTGCTTTTGTCAGGTCAGTTCTGCTAACAGCAAGGTCCCCCAGAAAGATGTTCTTCTGATCTCAACCATTTAATTTGTTTTCAGCCTACATGTTGTTCCCTGCAGATTAAATCATAATGAATCAGAAGAAAAAAAGCTATTTGAAAAAGGTTGTAGTTGTGATGAAGAAAAATACAATTGGCAGACCACAAACTCCCTCATCAGCTCCATTCTGATTCATCCACTTCTAGATGAATAGAACCATGAATATCTTTAGTTTTCTTGTTTTTTTTTTCATTTATATTGCACCGGTAATGCTTGGTTGGGGGGGTGAGGGGCACTAAGATAGTGAGAGAGCGCGTAAAAAGATGGCTGATGGGAAGTGGGGGTGGGCTTACTTCACACCAACAGTCCCGCCCATAACTTAAAGACTAATTTCTATTAAACTCCTTCCTCTCTGCAGAATCGATGTCCTAGAAAATGACATGTTTTTGATATAAGCTAAAAACAGCATAATTATAACTAAAAGACCAATATAATTTTTTTTTAATAAACTATACGATAATTGGAGTGGATATTTAAAGATAATAGTGATCTTACTGCTACGTATACTGGACACTTCCAAAATAGCAGAAATGACATATTTCTGTGCTGCAACTGTTGTTTGCCCACCAAAAAAAATTGCATTTAATTAAAAAAAAAAAAAATAGCATAGGCTCATGTTGTCCTCTTGGGACTAAACAAGCCATTTGAAAAAGGTCTGGAGATGCAATTGAGCTCAATTTTTGTAGTGTTTGCTGGCTATGCTCAAGTTTATCAACACTTAAAGGCTTGCATTCCCAAAATGCCAAAAGCAGGGGAAATAACAAATTCAAGGTCAGCCAGTCTTACAAACATCATTCATCTAAATTTAAACCTCAGAGATATCCGTTCAAACATCTGTGAGGTGTAAACAGGAGCCCTCTGCTTTCAAACTGTCGACTATCAATATTGATTAAGGTCATGTCACTGAAGGTCAGCCATTCATCCCTGTAGGTGGTCCTGTGCTCATTAGATGCAAAAGCTGCATTGGCCGTTATCAAATTTCTTTTGTAAGGCTACTGTTCATCTGCGGCCGTGGTGCAGTGGTAGGGCGGTGGACTTCTGATCAGAAGATTGCAGGTTCAACTCCGGCCTTGCCTCATGTGTCAAAATGTCCTTGGGTAAGACATGAAACCCGACATTGCCTCTGGTGGATAGTTGGGGCCAGTGTTGGGCAGCGGAAAAAGCACCAAACAAGTCTACGCCATTTATCAAAGTATGTCTTCTATTATTAATAGAGAAAATAGAAAGTGGTATATGGGCATCTACAGGGAAAATTTATCACCAGAGAGGCAGAAAATTTGAACCAAAAGAAAAAAAATAATTTAAATAGTGTGTAGTGTTTTTAATGCTTCAAAAAGAGCACAGACATACTGTAGAAATTGTCAGGAGTCAGAGCTCTGTCTCCCCTCCGGTCACTTGTGGGAGCCGTCTTCTGAGTACTAAACTCACTACACCTCCTAGCAGCTCCAGTGCGCAATCCGCGGATGCCGCTCACCTGATTACAATCTGACAATAGCCCCCTTGTCTCTGAAGCCACACACACAGCCTTGCTCAATGCAAAATATTGTTTTGTCCCACCCTGCCTGCGTTACCAAGCGTCTTCTGTTTCTGTTTTATTCTCTGATTGGCCTTCCCCTGACCTCAGCCTATTTGACTCTGATTTAGCTTTGTGGACTTCTAGTTGTGCTTGGTTTCTGTCTGAATGACTAAACCTGCAGGCATTGAATCAGCATCCTGAATTTTATTTAATTTCTTACGACTCGGCATCCACATCCGTGGACATCACATTTTGGATTTTATCACATTCTATCGCATTTTACCACATTTATCACATATCTTAAAACGTATGCCATAGTCGCATGCACACTTACTGTCCTTCACCTTTACTCACCCGTGCATGTTTTAAAAATAATTCTTACGATTTGTTGCCCGCATTAACATTTCTGGCCTATGGGCTCTCACTATAGTCACATATGCCAAAATGCCACCATGTGGCAACCTAAATGCCAGATTTTCAGCAAAACTGACTGCAAGCGCAATTGCGCAAGTGCCCAGAGAACATTGCCTCTGACTACCAGGTGACTGCTGACTGGGGGCACTTGATATGGACAGCCGCCATCCAGAGACATTTAAACATCCTCCAGTCAGAGTTGCTGCTTGCTAGAGATCTGTCTGCCACTGACCTGTGGCCATCTAGCTGTCGCCCAATTTCGTAAAGGTGTCATCCTTGCCTGAATAAGAGCAGTTGAACCTGCTGCTGTCTGAACACATGACCACGCCAACAATTTTAGAAAAAAATAGGGCAGGAGCAGCTGATCTTGAACATTCTGCTGATGCCTCCCCATTGTGCGGTGGAATTGTACTGTATATGTGACCCAACATCGGTCTCCAACCTTGATATTTTGTGTGGTCAATTGCTTCATACAGGTTTATCAATTTTTTTGCCTACAGACAGCCCATATACACCTGTAAGGGCAGTTGTTACTAAGGCTTTAAATGTTCCTCATCATGGGGAGAAATGCAATCAAAGACAGTCATTGCATTTCTAAAATTACTATTATTCAATCTTGCAAGCTAGGTTGCAGTTGACTCTGAATTTTTGAGCTTCGTGAATAAATTGTCCTTCATGTGTTGAAAATTGGTCACATTAGCAAGCCTTTATGGTATCTGTAGTAACTTCATACATCATATAAAAAGTGAACAGCTGCCTTGATTTCGTTTTTTTTTTTTTTTTGTTTTATTAAAACCTTTGAAATAGTTGCAGTTTTCCAGAGACGTAAATTTTTTTTTTTTAGTTTTAAAATAGTTTGATATTAATGTAAAGAATGAAAACAGTTTACCGGTATGTAAAATAAAATGGGAATAAAATGATAATGTACTAAAAAGTTGTGTTTTTATTAGGACTTTCAACGTTAACACAACAAAACGTCGCTAATCAGGCAGCGACCTTAAATTGCAGCGACAAAGAAAAGCGATATATGTGGTGATCGTCAGGACAGGTTATAAAAAGTATCAGTTCAGAGAGAAAGTTCACTTCTTACCACTTGTTTTTGCCCACATCATGAAGCTAAAAGTTTGTTTTAAATAAGCTCATATAGAGGAATATACAGTAGAAGAAGAATATACATATACAATATACAGAATTTATTTTACTTGGTGTGCATCAACACCCAGCAGCCAATCAGAACTGGGTATTCACCCGAACAATTTAAATTGCAGAAACACGCTGTTTATTTCTTATGGTTGTATATCAGCATCTTTGTTTTCTTGGAGTAATTCTGCACCTATTAAATTATTTACAGTTCTGCATTTCTTACTTATGATGTGTTTTATGGACACAACTTCCAACTTCTGAGTTTATACTTTATGAATTGAAACATTTTGGACAATAAAAATTAAGTAAAAGATTTTCTCTCTGGCCTGTTCTTGTTCAAAAACTGCATATTGTTGAATAAAATGTGACTCGTAAAACATTGCGATAAATCTAAATTAATCACAACCCTAAAGTGTAATTAATCTGATGATTTTTTAATTGATTGACAGCACTAGTTATTAGATCAACCTAGTAGTTTTGGCTCTGAACACTATCAATCCTATGTCTGACTTTTAAGTTAAAGTGAACTGGTCTATGAATTACAGTCTTTTTAAAAAATATATATGACTAAGCTCTGCAGTGGACTGGCAACCAGTCCAGAGAGTATCACGCCTTTGCCCAACTATGGGAAAGGCTCCAGTAACACAGTGACACCAAAAGGAAAGCATTAGTATTATTGAGCAGAATCTTGTTCTATAGAAGATTTTAGCATGTGGTTTTTGAGATACAGGGGTTGCAGTTTCAACCTGACTCTCATGATCCAGAGATGTATTTCTCTCATCTCACAAAGCAGCAGCCAGTCACAAAAGCAGAAGGGAAACATTTCGCCGATGACAAACAGCACAAAAAAGGGGTAGAAATAGTTTCTTAAAGTGTGTGGTTTGTGTGTTTGAGACAGAAAACCTGAAAGAATGGAGTAAAGCCTTTATTGAGTTGCCCTTGTATTAAATCTTCCCACACTGCCCTTGGACATGTGATGACAAATCGCCGTCAGGCCTTACTGAGAGTCAAACGGGAGAAAAACGATAGTGACAGAATGCACTCTATATCAGGTGTCTGAAGCTAATGCTCTGTTCTATGACTTGACAAGTAGATAAAAGCTTCAGGTAGGCTCCGTTCTATCGGCTAGATATTTCTCTGCTCATCAGCTTTTTCTTACTGTTAAAAAGAATCCACTTTGCTGCCATAACAAAGTTTAGGGCTAATCCCAAGATACAGCACAGAGGCACGCCTTCTGTCGTCTTCTGCTGGAAATATTCTCTTCCTTTCTTTCTTTCTCTTTCTGTAAAACTGTACTTTTAGATCATTTGTCAAATTTATGTGTGCAGACATTAACAATAAAACCAAATTTGATCATTTCAGTTTTATATTTTGATAAACCTGGTTTGACATTAGATGGCTGTCGTGCACAATTGTGACTTGTATCGTTCTTTGAAAGTGTTAACATTGTTAAGCAGAAGCTTAGTTTGAAGGAACTCCTTACAGTTTCAGGATAAAAAACAAATATGTACCTTTTCAAATTATTAAAGCAAAAAACCCAAAAAGAAAAAGTTCCCAAAAGCAAAGTAGGTTTCCAGTTCCTCTGTTTGATCTTTTTTTTTTTTTTTTAAATTTAACGAACTACTTTAGTTGATTTTTTTTTAACATATTACACTCTAAATGTACAAATTTTATTTGTACACCCTGACAAGTTTCACCTGATCTATATATGTTTTTAAAAAAAATAAAATTATAATTTTTTTTATTTCATATTTTTAAAATTTATAACATTTGTTTCATTTATTAACAGACACAAACAGCTTCATGTTAGCAGAGCTTTTCAGGGTCTTTTATTTGTTTATACTACGGTCATATCCCAAAATGCCACAGCACAGTGACCTAAATGCAAGTTTTTCAGCAAATTCGGCAGGTGGCCAGCCACCATTCATAGTCTGGAGGTAGCAGTCCTATTTTTACACGCTGCGCGGTGGTTGCTGAGGTATTAAGAAAGACTCAATAATTTACGCCGACCGAATGATTTTTCCCTAGAAGTTGACATCAGTCAATAGCCGCCTGGGCATATTTCGAGGATTTGAGGTGGCAGTCCAGTGACAGCTGGGGATGATGCCATTATGAAAGCGGGCGACAGCTGGGTGGACACAGGTAGGTGATAGCCGGAATCACTGGCCGGCAGCAGCTCTGACTGGAGGATGTGTAAATGTCTCCAGACAGCGACCATCCAAATTGCTGTCCAAGTATTAAGTCCCACTGGCTGCTAGCTACCCGGTAGCCCAGGGGTATATAAAAAGTGGGCGATTTTGAACACCTGACGGCCGTCGTCGGGTATCAGGCAAAATCATGAAATCTTGAAGATTCTGCCGATGCCTGATGGCAGTTCTATTTGTGACCATAGCATTAGAAAGGACTCCCTTTTTTTCCTTTGAACTATCAGATGGAAAATTCAATATCTTAAGCAGCATTTAACAGATATGCTTGTAATATTTGAGTGTATTGATAAATGTGTTTAGTTATTTTAATAAACATCTACATTTCACAGAAATAATTATAAACCTCCAGCATCTTGTTATCTGTTATTAATTCTACCTCTTCCTATTTTTCATCCAACCTCCAACTTCTAAACTGACTTTTTAAAAACATTTTTTATCCCACATCTCTAACATTCCATTCTCTCTTTCTCTTTCATCAGGTCCAAAAATAATCAGCAAATACAGTGAAAATAAAATGTAGCCTCAAAATAGTGTTGTCAATCTATTAAAACGTGTATCAGATAAATCACACTTTTGGATGGTGATTAATCACAATGTTTTACTAGGTAAATTTTATATAACAATATGTGGCTTTTGAACAAAAAAAAAAAAGCCAGAGAGAACATTTTTCATGTATTTTTAATGTCTGAAATGTTTTCATTTGTACAGTGTTAATGCAGCCATCCCAGAAATGTAATTTGTGTGCACAAAACACATCAACAGTAAAATAAGATGAACTCTAATATCTGCAGTAGTAATCCAAGAAAATGAAGATGTTGATATACAGCCATAAGAAACATTGTGTTTCTGCACTTTAAATTGTCCGGATGAATACTCAAATCTGATTGGCTGCTGGGTGTTGATGCACACTTAAATAAGTAGGTCTGGTCACAAACCCTAAATGTTCTATATCGCTCCACAGGATTCTTTAAAATAAAGATTTCCTCCATGATGTGGACAAAAACAAGCGGTAAGAGACTTTCTCTCTGAACTGATGCTTTATTGAAACTATCGTGATGATCAGCATATATTTTGCTTTCCTTTGACGCAGTAGTCGAGGTCTCTCAGCGGCGCTTTTTTGTGTTACCATGAAAATGGGCCACATTAAGTATCAAATAGTCCGCCATTTGTAAAAAAAAGTGATAAAAACTCCCAAAAATTAGAAGAAGGAAGTACTAAAAATCGATAGAATATGTATTCATTTTGTAAGTGACCATGTTATTAAGAAGATAGTGCCCGACAAACAGCATTTTTAGAAATGAACGCACGTTGTGGAAGCCTGAACCGCCCAATGCAAAGCGGAAGATGGTCGCTTTTGACGTGTAATTAATCTTCGTTAAGGTGTGTTAGCCACACCTTAAATACAAATGGGGTTTAGACACATATACACCTCGTGTACCAAAATATAATCTGTTCAACACAAGAGATGTTCTACTCTTCTCTGATGTTGTATCTGCTTGCTCTGATGGTGACAGAGTAAAAGATTTGGCCAAAAAAACATTTATAATAATTTTGTATACTTTCTTCTGCTATTGCAGATTTTTTTTTTTTTCAATCAGTCAAAAACAGGTTCAAACTGTAAATGAAGTCTTGATGATGACTGTCTTGTGAAAAATGCATAAGGATGCAACTAGAATCAGCTTTGAACCAGTTGTGTTTGCTAAACATTTCTATAAATCTTTACTTATCCTCCTGATTACTGGCAAAACAAATGTGTCCTCTGTATAGGACATTCTAGGAACTCCTGGTTTCTACAGATGACATCTGGGGCTTTTCAATGGAGCTAAATGTGAAGGGGTGGGGCCCTGGAAATTGTAGTTTTTGGTGCATTAAAAAAAAATATCTGGATGTTTTTTTTTTCTCTGGTAGTCAGGAGGTTATATCATTTTCCGTCATGTGCTTATGTGTGTTTGTAAGTTATGGACCTTACTTATTTGCTAAGAGTTGAGGTCATGCCCTGGAATAGCATCGAGACCCATCTTTCTAATTCCTAGTTCTAATTCCTCTCATCTTAAACATTTTTGCCACTCATCCAGTATGCTTCATGTGTGGCCGTGGTGCAGCGGTAGGGAGGTCAGCCTCTGACCGGAAGATTGCAGGTTTGATTACGCCTTGGCTGCCTATGTGTTGAAGTGTTCACGGGCAAGACAATGAACCTCACATTGCCTCTGGTTGAAGGTTGGTGCCAGTGTTCAGCAGCTGAGCTGCCATCAGTGTGTTAATGGGACTGAGACTGTAAAGCCCTTTGGGCCTTCAAGGAAGGTAGAAGAGTTTACACGCCATTTATTAAGTTTGGCTGGTTATGTTTTGCTAAAACTAGATACTTTTTTATTTTTGAGGCAGATCAGATTGAGGAGACATTTTTGTTTTAACTGTTTCCTCCAAATCCTGAGGTAGTTTGAGGTGCTTTTTTTTGCTGGATAGAGCAATGTTTAATTTTAAAATGTTTACCTCATTATTTTGACATTTCTTGCTCTGAGCTATAACACAGTCAATTTTCATTTTTTTGGTAGGCTGGCCTTTCTTCTAAATGCAGAGAGCAGGGAGTCACACAGCATGCACCTTCCTGGCCTCCCCTAGGCTGGGATATCACACTTGTCAAAAATATTTAATTATCCCCATCATTGACCACAATGTTCAACAGTTTACAAGTATCTGTAAAGCATAGGAATAATGTGAATCAAATCCAAAGCATGTTATTTATTGTTCAAAATCTGTCACCTATTTTGTTCCCTTGAAATCGGATCTAGGTTTAATTCAGTAGAATGCGGCTGTGGTTCTGAAGGGTTGGTAAATTGTTGAAATTGTCATGTCCAAAATGGTTTGCACCTGTTTAATGTTTCAGGTTTAACTTACTAACATAACACAAAAACATTGTTATCAAGAATAAGTATAAAAATATTTAGTAATTCCCTACAGTCTGAGTGTGAAGGTTAAAAATGAGAAGAAATGAATCTGTTGGATATAAGACACAAGACAGATTTGCATTTTGGACATTAGTTTGCAAGAAATCTGATTTCTTGACTGGCTTTTTACAAAACAGGCATGAATTTGTTTCTGTATGTTTTTTTTATTTACTTATGACATCTTAAGCTAGGTTCACAGCACCCTTTGCAACAGTCACTTTCAATGATGAGCCTACTTAGATGTGTGACTATGCATGTTTCAGGCGTCCATATTCAACTTCAAAACTCTTGTGTTTGTGCATTGCTATTAGGGGTGTAACAATTACTCAATGTGGTAGCCCTGATGTGCAAATCATATCAACAAATCCCTTGACGCAAACAAATTTTAAAGATCACAGAAAAAAAATTCGGAAAACAAAAGTAATTTCCAGAAAACAAAAATAAACGTTAGAAAAAAAAGAAAAGAAAAAGCAGAAAAAGAAGATAGTATGGGACATTACTGATTGTAATATTTTACGCAGTACTGCTTCTTGTCAAATAACTTCTGGTTGAAATGATGGACAAACATCCACATCAAGTCAGTAATAAATCAATAATTTCTACCATTTATTCCAATAAAAAGAATGTTTGAAAGGTAAAAGTAATTTCCAGGCATCAAAACAAAAAGTAAAAAAAAAAGTAACACAAGAAGAACCCAGAAATTCAAAGATTAAGAAGTATGTTGACAAAGTCCACACCGCAGTCTCTCTTCCTCTGTGCGTCTGTATGCACTCTCTTCTCAACATTCAATTAAATTAAGTGCTCGCTGGTTTCATTCGACAATACAATCAATCAAATCACAGAAAAACAGATGAGATGATCTTATTGTGTCAAAATATAGCATAAAATATTGCTTATCAAAACTACAACAATTCTCATCAAAACCTCAGATCTGCGATTCAAAATGCTGAAATTGAGAACCAAAACATAATTTTTGCCGATTTATTTTCTCGTAATTCTGAAATCGTCTTTTTGAGTTGCACTTTTATTTTTTGCTATTGCGATTCTAAAACCTGTCAAACACATCAAATTAGCGGCAGGCCAATCTAGTAGCTCATTGGCTACCGAATGACTCAGAGTCTGACATCACGTCAGAGCATCAGCATTGCCAGATCCTGCCAATTGCTAAGGGAGTCATGGCGGACCAGCAAATTGAGGTACGTTTTTTATTTATTTTACTATAGCTTTATTACTATATTAATATAGTAAAAGAAATAAAAAAAAACTATTATTACTAATATTTTATGCTCTATTTTGACACCATATGATCTGTCAATTAAATGACTGAAGCACCATTTCTTGTTCGAATTGACCTATACCATTATAAAAATCTTTGCAAAGTGAAATAAATTAAATTAATTTTACTATAACTATTTACTATAAGTATTTATACACAAAAATGTTTATAATTATAGATTACCGGTGGATTTCTTTTGGTTCTTAATGAAGAGAAATTTAATGCAGAGAACTCTAGCAAAAATACATATGAGCTTGCATTTTGTTAAATAGGCATATTTGTATGTAATCTGTGGTTGATATGTGTTCATATTTAATTACTTGGTGCTCCAGAGATGCTTGGCTATTAAATTAACATTTATGGGAAATAATAAGTTGGTTCAAAGATCAAGGAGAGTTATGAGGAGAAAACACAGCCAGAAGTATATGCTGAGATGTCCAATCAATGTCCTCGAAATTTCATTTCAAAACCACAGAAACAAGGAAAAGCTAAAAGAGAAACAAAAAGTTACTACTACTATTATTATCTTGTAGAAAAGCAACAGTTTGGCATAAAACTTATAAAAGTCCTTTCTAAAAATAAGCATTAACAGCTGGACACCAAAAGTACAATAAAGAATCAAGTGGTGTAAAATAAATGTACAAACTTTGTAATAGGAAGTTATTTTCTATTAATTCAAACAGATAAAAAAAAAATTAAAGAAAACTGAGAATGTGTCAAGATTGTGCACTCTAGTTTATTTATTTTTTGTAGTGAAATTTCTTGGTGTTTATGTTGCTATGAGTTGTCCTGCTGTCACAGTCACACAGGTGGATGATGATCTTCCACCTATGTGGAGGATCATGTTCCTTCTTCTTGATGTTACCATCGCTTGGTAATGCCACATCCACCACAACAGCTTTCCTCTGTTCTTTATCCACCACTACAATGACTAGTTGGTTCGCCATTACCACCCTTTCCGTCTGTATCTGGAAGTCCCACAGGATCTTTGCTCTGTCATTCTCTACCACTTTCGGAGGTGTTTCCCATTTTGACTTTGTGGTTTCCAGTCCATATTCTTCACACATTTTCCTGTAAACTATCCTAGTCACTTGGTTGTGGCGCTCCATGTAAGCTTTCCCGGCCAGCATCTTACACCCTGCAGTTATGTGCTGAATTGTTTCAAGCGCCTCTTTACACAGCCTACACATTGGGTCTTGTTTGGTGTGGTAGATATGAGCCTCTATCGCTCTGGTGCTTAGGGCTTGTTCCTGTCCTGCCAGGATGAGCGCTTCTGTGGTGTTCTGTAGGCCAGCCCTTTATAGCCATTGGTAGGACTTCTTTATATAAGCCACTTAAATTATGGCTCAGTGGTACATTCTATGCAGGGGGTTGTCCTCCTATAAGGTTCTGTCCTCCATCACCACATCCCCTGCTGTCCATTGCCTGAGACATTCACTGAGCACGCTGTCAGTTGGGGCCTTGAGCTTGATGTATTCATGCATCTTGGTTGTTTCATCCTGGGTAGTGGCTTCTACACTCACTAGTCACTATATATTTATATCAAAAGCTTGGGGTCACTTAAAAATGTTTTTGTTTTTGAAAGAAAAGCACCATTACAAAGAAGATGACATTAAACTAGTCAGAAATACATTATATACATTATTGTGATAAATGACTGAAACATGACTATTCCAGCTGCAAGTGTATGGTTTTTGGTGCATTATTTGCATAGGTGATAGAGGCCCATTTCCAGCAACTATCACTCCAGTGGTCTAATGGCACAGTATGTTTGCTCATTGTGTCAGAAGGCTAACATATTATTAGAAAACCTTTAAGCAATCATGTTAGCACAGCTGAAAACAGTTTGGCTGGTTAGAGAATCTATAAAACCGACCTTTCTTTGACTAGGTTGAGCATCATCTTTGTGGGGTTGATAGAAATCCCCAAAATGTCCAGAAAAAGTTAACTTTCATGCAAAACTCAAAAGTCTATTGCTGTTCTTAGAAATTAAGGCTATTCTATTGAGAAGTTCCCAAAAAACTGAAGGTTTCCTTTAACGATGTGTACTATGCTCTTTGGAGAACAGCACAAAAAGGCTCTAACAGAGTAGAAAAAGAAGTGGGAGCCCCTGCTGCAAAACTGAGCAAGAATATAAGTACAATGGAGTTTCCAGTTTGAGAAAAGATGCCTCACAGGTCCTCAATTCGCAGCTTGATTAAATAAGTGTCAACGTCTGCAGTGAAGAGGCGATTTTTGGATCCTGGTCTTAAGGGTAGAGTGGCAAAAAAAAGCCAAATCTGAGGATGGCTAACAAAAGAAAGAGATGAAAAGAACACTGAGCACTTCTGTAACTTCATGTTTTAGGTATTTAATTTAAAAAAAAAAAAAAAAAGTCTCAGGTCGGTCAATACCAATCAAAAGTTAACAAACAAAAAAATCATATTTATTTTAAATTACCTCAGACATAAAATAAATGTATTTGAGAACGGTGTTTCATTCTCCTCCTTGAGATGTGAATAAGAGGGTTCTGGAGTATTAAAGTTTCCTTTTTGACAAAGTTCTTTGCAAAAGCAGAAAAAAAATGACCAAAAATGTTTATTATCTTTTGCTCCTCCATTTACTCAGTGCAGTTCAGCTTTTTTAGTTTCATCTCATGACACTGTCTGCACCAACACAACAACATGTGCTGCATATAAATAACCAGACAAAAATATACAGAGAGCAAACACTTTGTTTGTCTACAATGCTGCACAGGTAGGGAAGAAAGCAACATTCATATGATCAGCATTTTGAACTGTCTCCTGCAAAAGGGGAGAAAAGACACCATTGAAGACAGCCCTGATAGGTCCTGCAGCACTAACCTTTTCACATTTGATGGCTGGAGGACTGTTCAAAGCCTCTGCTTGTTTCGGGCAGGTGGGACATGGTAAACAAAAAAGAAAACAATGCACTCTGAATACTTCATTTATCACCCACTGGCAGAAATTTTGTTTGTACTTCTTTCTTAGCTTTACTGCAGTCATCTTTAATATAAGACCAAGAAACCACTACCGGTTAAGTCCCTCTCTGATTAAAATGGTGTTTTTTTAACGTGTTTTTGTGCCTTTTTTTTTTTTTTTTTAATGATAGAGGATGTATACAAAGAAAAGTAAGAGTACTGTCTTCAAACCACAAACTTTGTCCACTTTATTTTTTTAAGAACTTTTTCATTTTATCATGACCTACATGACTGACAATTTACACCAAAAATAAGATTAAGATGTCTTTATTTCTTAATGCAAATTGTGAATCAATAGCAAAAATGAGATTTTACTATCAAAACATGTAAGGAAATCTTCAGAGCTGAGAGTAGCAGGAATATGTGGTTCTACTGAGCTGTGACTGCTGGTCAGCCTGGCTATGGTACTAAAAAGAAATCTTGGATTATTTCCATTCTCTGATATGAAAGTTGAATAGAATTGGGTTCTTGCTTTACGCAGAGATGTTTCATAATTTCAGAGGCTATATTTCCAGTTATTCAGCGAGTGCTTTGAGTGGCACAATTTCTTTCTAGCTTACGGGTTGCTTGTTTAAGGGAATGTGTTTCAGCGTTGAACCACAGTGGTATTTGGTGTTGTCTAAAAAGCATAGGGGCAAGCATAGGGTTTCAAAGGGGCAACTGCATCAAGTTTTTTCCTGAGGGCCTGAATGGCATCATTAACAAAATGATCATTTTTTTCTGGGACTGAAACTATGGGAGATGGTTGTCCTCACTCTGCTCTCTTTACCCTTTAATAAAGAGCAGTTAATATTTTCTGTAAATCTAAGTAAGGTAATAGAAAGCTTGATCATAATATACATCATCAACCCTTATCCTCCAAGGCTATCACCCTGCCTGTTTTCCAACTCCCTGCACTACCTGCTGCTAGTAAGCAGCCTCAAACGCTTCCACAATTTGACCAAAGACACCTGATCCAGGTAACCACAGGCAAGTGCAAAAATCTGGAAAATGTGCAGGCTAGTAGATCTTAAAGACCACGGTTGAGCAGCCCTGATGCAAGGTCATTTTAAGGCGCCATATAAATAAATAACATATATCTATAACTATAAATAATGCTAAATAAGTTACCTGCAATGCACCTTGAAAAATTTATGCTTTAACAGTTAATTATATGGCTTTGAAGCTTTCATTCCTCCACATATCTAACCCAAGGGAAAGGTCTTGTGTTTACTTGAAATCACTGCTTTTTTTCCCGTTATTCCAGGAAAAGAGGCTCATCAAGAAATGAGGTCCCAAAAAGTACAGAGGAAGTGGTGCAATGCTGTAACTCAGCATTTCATAAGTCACATTACCAGAGGACAACTAGCCAGAAAAATGAAGTGCAGTCACTAGAAGCAGGTTGAAGACTTTGTTTTAGCTGAACAAACTGTGCAAAATATAAGATTTTGTGAAAAACAGAGGAACAGGTGCAAAGAGGCGGGCAAAAAAGCAAAATCCCGTTTCTTTTTTGGGTTGAGCTGTGTTTTACTGTATATGCCACTTATTTTTTTGTGTTCTCACAAGTTGCCAGTTCATAAAAAACATTAACATAAGAAAAAGCACTAAAAAATGTACAGAACTTTATTTCCTTTTTATTATTGCGCTGTCATTGTACATCTTGTATAAGTTTTTTGTTTTTAACCCTGGTGAGATAAATGTCTATACTGTGTCTTTATTTGTGTATTAAATGGGCTGTTCTTTTAGTCCACAGTCCTGTCTGTGTATAATATTCACATTAGGAGTTAATAACATGCCGTGTGGGCTTGTGATCCTCACATGCAAACAGTAGAAGAGCATAAAAACAGTTCACCAAAATAACCAGAATTTTCCTGAAAGTGAACATTCATTCATTCATTTTCCAATCCGCTTTATCCCTTTCGGGGTCACGGGGTTGCCGGAGCCTAACCCGGCTACTCATGGGCGAAGGCAGGGTACACCCCTGGACTGGTCGCCAGTCTGTCGCAGGGGCCACAATCACACACCCATACACACTCACATTCACACCTATGGACAATTTAGAGTAACCAATTAACCTATGAAGCATGTTTTTGGACGGTGGGAGGAAGCCGGAGTACCCGGAGAAAACCCACGCATGCACGGGGAGAACATGCAAACTCCACACAGAAAGGTCCTCCAGCCAGGACTTGAACCGGGAACCTTCTTGCTGTGAGGCAGGAGCGCTAACCACTGCGCCACCGTGCAGCCTGAAAGTGAACAATATTTTTTTTTTTATTACATCATACATGGATTATTTGCTGTGAGGTACTAAATTAAACTTTTGTTCGTTTTGAATACATTTGAATGGACACTCACTGTTACTCATCACATTTAGTGATGGTGGAGTAAGAGGAGTAAGAGTACTGTGACACAGGTGCCAAAGCCGTTTTCACCACATTCTCTTGATCTGTCTGCCGCTTTTTTGTTGCTGAGTGCCATGCGTGCCTCGGGTCACAAGACTGTGACTGACCAATCGGCAAGCTTTATAAGCTGCTGACCAGGAAGTTGTC
Organism: Adrianichthys oophorus; assembly: GCA_036245035.1. Taxonomy (NCBI): domain Eukaryota; kingdom Metazoa; phylum Chordata; class Actinopteri; order Beloniformes; family Adrianichthyidae; genus Adrianichthys; species Adrianichthys oophorus. The sequence goes on from BSAI01000101.1 coordinate 4,825,805, forward strand.
GGTAACATGTGAAAGGAGAACCAGAACACGTTTGCTACGAGGAGCCGACAACCAGTCTTGACCCGCCATGAAAGAGCTATGCATACAGCCAGTCTTGACCCACCGTGAATGAGATGCACGTATAAGCTGAATCACATTTTTTTTTTTTTGTGCTGACCCACGTAATTGGCCTTGTGTGATGGTGAGCTGATTGAATATGATGGCGAGCTAACTGAACCAAACAGTCTCAACTGGAGGAGCCATCTGAAGAACTTCATCCTCCATCCTTCTACTCAGTCCAGGCTGGTAGGAGGCTCCTGTAGCCAACGGATTCTCGCATCCACACTCACAAAACCCATAAATATCTTCCTGCGACCCAGAACTCTATCATCGCTCTCATCAACACTTCACCCACTTCACTTGTCACTTGCCTCTGGACTCTTTTTACTGTGCTGGGTTGTAGGGACTCTGCATTTGAGTGTCCACATTGATCTGTGTACTCCGGATCAACAATGAATATTTGTTGAAGTATTGTAAATTGGGATTTTTGAATGGCTACTTCATATGTCATATGCTCTTTGTCTGATTAATATATGTCTAATTGTTTAATTTAAGACTCTACCTCCTCTCTCCTTGAGCTGAATCAGTCTTCTGAATACTAGTCCGTTTAAAATGTCACAATGTTGATAATGTACGCCATAACAACATATTTGCTGCAGTACAAAAAATCTTCAGCTTGTTCAAAATGCAGCAGCTAGATTGTTAGCAGGAACCAGCAGAAGAGAACATATTTACTCATGTGTTAGCTCCACTACACTGGCTCCCATTTTAGTCTAGATTTAAGTTCAAAATCCTCCCGCTACCCTATAAGGTCATAAACGGTATGGCCACATCTTATATTAAAGCAGTGATGTGCAGTCAAGGGAGGCTGGTGAGGCTGTGTGCCTCACCTGCAAAATATAGCTAAATAAAATTAAATAAATACGTATTTATTTAGTTGAAAAAAAATGTATTATTATTTTTTAGACATGTCTTGTCTATGATTACCTTTTTCTGTGTGGGTTTTCAGCGTATCTTTGGGGAAAAAGCAGTGAATTTACGAGTTTCCTGTTCAAATACGTGACACAGCGGCAAGTGAGGCTATGAGCAGCAGCCCCTCCCTTCCCCAACGCCGCACACACTGACTGGAGCTGCAGCTGATGAATGCGCTTTACTAATTCGGTCTTTTTATTGCCATAAAAGACACTTTATTTTAGAATTACCTAATTTGCTTATTTCTCGCCATCTGTCTGATGACATCAGTGCCAGTTAGATAAGCGAATTCTTCTTTAACAGTTGTAGCACATCACCTGTCTGTCTTGGGAGAGGATCCCTCCTTCATGTGGGCATCTCTGAGGTTTCTTTTTATTTTTACCCAAGATAGGGTTGTTTTTTTTAGTTTTTCCTCACCGAAAAGGAGGGTCTAAGGGCAGGGATGTCACTTTAGCTTAGTCTGATAATCCAGCTATTTTTTATATTTTTATGACTGACTTAATGCTCTTTGCATAAATACAGGTGTGAAGCCCATTGAGACGGCTATGGTTGTGATATTGGGCTTTATAAATGATATTGAATTGAAATCCTTATTGTATCTTATTGTACTCCCCTGTGGCGTTGGACTTTTGCAGCATAACAACAAAATGATAGATGAGGGTGACTCTAAATAACTTAACCCTTTACCACCCTAATTTTATCTTCAGTTTTAAAACATTCTTTGAATTACCGTAGTTCTTCAACCATTTGTGCAATTAATGTAATTCAAGCAGTCCCCCACTTTGACCCACACTCAGAGAGTGGGTGGCGGAAATGCACATTGACGTTGTGTGCCCCCCCCCCTTAAACCACAAGAAGGAGAATGGTGGCGCTTGCTCAGCAACGGCAAGAATGGCGGAAAAAAAATTAAAAGATCCCCTAATTACCTCAAGCTAACTCATTAGTTACACCTCCCCCGCTCAGCCCGCTGGTCCTAATCCCGCCCCTTTTTTTGCATTTTTTAATCTTGGCTGAAAGTGAAGTCAGCCTCCAAATGTCCTATTGTGTTACCCTTTAATTTTCTTTAAATATTTCCTCCATCGTCAGAAAATGCCAGCAGAAAATATTAAAATCACCAAAACACAGTATTCATTTGAATGGATCTCAAATGATTTTTTGTTACAGAGGATTTTCTGCCAATTTAAGAAAAAAAATAATGTAGTAAAATAACCCAAAAATTTGGCTTTTTTAAATATCAGAATTTTTTTTTTTTTCTTTTTTGAAACCTTATTAAACCTGAAGACACATTAGTGTCTCCTGTGCTTCTTTGTCTTTAGGCTCTTTTCGGTTTTCCAATTCGATACACACAGTCTCCCATCTTCATGTCTGTGACCCGGTAATCGATCTCAGCAAAATCTCCCGGGATGTCTCAGTTCCTAAAAAGCAATCTGGGGAGTGAAGAGACTGCAGCAGCAGAAGCTATTAGTGAAGGAAGTACAGGTGGATCTATGGCAGAACCCTTCAGCGTCAGTCATGTATGAAGGGGGAGAAACAAACCATACAGCAGCAAGATTGATGCTTTTATTCATTCACAGCAGCGCAGTTGAAGATCACAAAATAAAACAGCAGATTATTACAAAACAATGGGTAGGGCTCAGACTGACAGTTGTTGAAAATAACAGCTCTAAAGAAAGGCTCCCTCCTTTTGTTAGGTAACTGCCACTCCGATTTCTGTCCCCTCCTTTTTATTCTGTCTGTAAAATTGTTCTTTTAACAAGCAGGAGAAATAAAGGTCTAAAAGAAAAAAACAAGCAGAGGTGCAGGAAATGGCAAAAAAGATCATCTTTCTCTGTTGGTTTATGGCTCTTTTGATTTAAGAATTGCCTTCTTGTGCCTATTTTAAATATATATATTTTTTTCTGCACTCCAGACTAATTTTGTTTTCCAACCTGGGTACTACAATCTTTAAACACCTTCAATTGCCCTTGCAAAAAAACATTTTAGAAAATTTTTATCAAAATTTTTTGCATTATAACTTTTTTTTTTTTTTTTTTTTTTTTTTTTTACAAGCAATCAGTGCTCACAAGCTGATAAATACTGGCAATGGAACAACTAAGGCTCTCAACTTGTTACAACTGGCTCTAGATCTCAACAAATAAGAGAGGAGACAAAGTGGGTTCTAGCACTTTAAGTACTTTTAAAAGGAACCAATTTTTAGAAGTAATAATCCACAACCTAACAGAAAGTATGTAGCTGTGGTGTTGCATGAGTGTCTGAGAATGTGCATGTATGTTTGTCAATTAAGCAGAACAAACACATGACCAAATGCAGAGAAAACACAGCGCTGCAGTAACTAATCTGGACCTGGCGGGAAGCCCCAGAAGAAGAGTCTTTCTCTTAAGAGCTCCTAAGGTGGATCTTTTATCTCTGTTCTCTGTTGTTTTCTAAGCACCTTCACCTCTGCAGGAGGACGAAAAAAAGGGTAGAAAGCCAAAAGTTCATATAACTTGGAAAGAATTATGTCTCTCTGGTCTAACGTAGCTAACTCCATGACTTAGAAGGCAGGGTTCTTGGGCATCACGTTCCTTTATTGTATCCTGGGGTTTTGGTGTGGGCTGGGGCCTCCTTGGTGTCCGGTTGGGATGGGGGGAGGGGCTCCATTTGTCGGGGGATCTGGTTTGGACTCTAGGTGGGGTGAGCGTGGGGCTGCATGGTCTCCAGGGCTCAAGCGTGGGGGGTGTGGATGGCACAATTGGGTGGGGGTCTGGCTTGGCTTGGGGGTTGGTCTTTTTGTTTGCGCTGGGGGGTGCTGGCGCAAGGCCCCGATCTTAGGGGTAGGGGTCCGCCTGCGCTGGATGGGCTGCCCATCTGCATGTGGGGGCTGGGATTATTCCTTCTCTGGCCATGGATCTGGGTGGGCCACCCCTTTTGGGGCCCGCATTTGCGTCGGGCAACGCCTACCAAGGTCACGGGGTCCGGGGGAAGCAGGCCAGATTGGAGGGAATGTTTGGGGGGGTCCACCACCAGTACGGGACCTTGGAGTTTTGGCAGATTGTGCTGTCCACTGAGGTTATCGCTGGGGGCCTTAAATGGTTGGGCTGCCTTGGTTCTGCCAGTCCCTGACCAAAGATCTTACAGGCGTGGTGCAATTGTGGTGGTGGTGGGGTTTTCACCAATTAGGGGTCAGTTTGGCAGCTGTCCCCGACCTACCCTACTTCCTCATACAACCACTGATTTGGGTGAAAGGGGGGGGTTGGCTTGCAATGCACCTCAGGAGTGGAGCTACTTGGCAGGGGTTCCCCCTCCCGTGGTTTCCGCATAGATTTGGCCCCCTCTCTTGATTTTAAGTGCACCTTAGACGTGTAGTCTGGTCCTTGCCCTTATTCCAACAGTGGGTTAGCCTGGTCGGGCTATGTTCTCAACACCCTTCGGGGCCCCCATTTCTCTTGGTCGTCCCTCCTTTAGGTGGGAGTGGCTAGCCCCTGCTGTGCTCTCTCATAGATCTCGTGCGGTTGCCTGTAGCCTGGGGGCCGGTCTCTGTTGGAGGCACTGGGTCGTACCCGGGGCTGGGGTGGGGGGGTGCTTGGAACTCGTGGGTGGTGGTGGGCGGCTTGTCTGGCTGGGTGGCCTCTCTAGGAGTGGGACCCCTACGCTGGGCCCCTGGCGCAGTGGGAGGGCTGCTCTGGCTGGGCTAGGGCTTGCACTCTGTGCTCTCTTGCCTCACTGCTCTCATGTGTTGGGGGCCCGTATGGCGGTCTTGCAGGCCCTGGTCTGGGTGCTTGGCCGGGCTGATGGGTGTGGGGGGGCCCTGGTCTCCGCTGCTGCTTTGGGTCCTTTTTGGGGATGGCTGGGTGTCTCCCTCCTTTTTAATTTTTTTTTTTTAAACATTTCTTTATCCACCTCAGCTTAATATGGACATTCTCCTGAGCACAGACATTGGCTCCCCTTTGCACAATTGGTTTACGTGACAGAAGGAAATGCTTTACATGCGTTGGTTTGTATGCATAAGTGTGTGTGTGTGAGCTGTGGTTGTGTAGGGTGCATGTTGACACGTGTGTATGTGAAGACTCTTGGAGCCAACAGGTATTTTTGTAACATCTGTGAGTGTGGACAGACCCTGCCCATTTTAGACAAACATTCACACTTGACTGTAATTATTATAAACTTCCAGCATCTTGTTGCCTGTTGTTTTACTATTCTACCCCCCCCCCCCTGTAATCATCCTCCAATTTCTTTAACCCACCCTTTTCCCCTGTCTTTTGTGCCATTACCCCAACTCTCTAATCTCTCTATTTTCTCTTTTTCCATCTTCTTTTCTATCCAGTCCAACAAAAAAAGGATACAAATGTAATCGATATAAATAAAGTTTAGTTTAAACTACAAAAGGGGTTTATACAAAGATACACGTTGAGTGTCCAAAGATTTATAACCCCCGATTGTAACAGTAGAATTAGTAGAAACACAAGAGTCTCTCGGCTCACATCTGATTGCTCAGCTGTTGGACAGGACAAGTTTTTTTAAAAAAAGTGTGACCAAGCACAAAACCTATTGGAATCTCATGTTTTGCCACACGTAATACATGCGGTCAAAATGCACATTGCTGCGTATCCGCACACATTTTAATTGTGTCAAATGCTGAATTTAGTTGTTGTTTTAAGGGATATTTGTTGTTTTATGGGGTATTTTAAGGTTTAATTGTAAAAAGAGGAATGCTTACTGAATGGCACAGCAAATATCTTAGGTGCGGCTGTTAAGGGACACAGTTTCAGCTTTCAAAAGAAGTGTGGCCAGAAACAAAGTTGAGCACTGGCCACACATATTTTAGAAATTACGCCCGAATAGTCACTTCCTTGTATATATATTTTTGATGGTTTCCAATTAATTTGATCCCTTTCTACCTGTACTTTCTTGCAGATCAGACACACCTATGAGAAATAGTCAAGGGGAGCAACATTAGAAAGCAATGTAATACTAATTAGCTTTACTTAAATGTAAGACACGCTGAAATTGTCTTACTTTTGCTCTGTTTTTAGTGATTTTCGGAACATGGAAATTTAAGCAACTTTAACTAGGGAGAAAAGATCTTTTGCAGCTCTACATCTCATACCCATTGTGCAAAACTATCGTTAGCATCAAAATAAATTAAAATAATACAAATATTAATTACCTTCATAATAAAAAAACAGCATTTACTGAAGTACTTTTAATGTTTGTCTAACTTTAACTGGGTTGTAAGAGAGAAATGATCGATGACTTATTTAATATCATGCATATAAATTTGGGGTAGCAGTTGTGCAGTATTATGCAAGCAGGAATCCTTACAGATTGCATTTGTATTTTGATTTGTGAAGTATCTAAGAGAAAAAAAGGAAAACAATTAAATATGACTTTTTAAAATGAATATTGTACAAAATGTATGTTAATCATTACGTCTTTTTATTATTATTTACCTAAAATTGTGTTGAACACCATTCAGTTGTCAGCTTTGCCTGTCTAAACTTGTAAACCTAAAAAAAAAAACAATACCCAGTAGCGGCAATGTCACCATTTTGTCTGATGTCACATGAAAAGGGTCTATTTTTACAGTTAATAAAGACATTTGTTGATTTGTTTAAACGTTTTCTTTTCTTTGCAATACCTAATATGGCCTAGCCTCAGTCAGTGTCTGCCATTGATAGCCCCTAGATAAATTGAGTTTAAGACCCCTATTCTAAATCTGAATATGCAAATCAGACTGTTGCATCACTCATTGGGCTAATCTTTTGCAGAGGTTTTGTGCATGTATCCTATCATTCATTCATTCATTTCGTATTATTTTTTTACTTATCTGTTGCAACGAAGTGATCCCCAGTAGCACCATAAGCAGGGTCCTCCAAAGGAAGTTCATGTGTTTCCCTACCTTTTTGGTTCGCACTATAGTGTGCACCACCAATGAATGGTTATTTTTTAAAACTTGTCATACATTAGGCACATTAAGAGAGACACAGGACTTGGAGATCCATATGTCAGTCAGATTTTATTAACTGCATTCCCCCTATCTCTTGAACTTGTTTGTAATACGCTACATGTTAGCCATATTAGAAGTGTCAGCCACTTAGGCTTATTCAGAATGCCCATAACTCCTAACCTTGTTAGAAGCACATGAAAAAAAAAAAAAAAAAAAACAGACTGAGACTGCTAAAGCAGACGTTACTATGACTGTGCTAACTCCTAATTGTTTTTGTAACGTGTAGAAAACAGAGTGACACCGCCACATGTTAGCCTCGTTAGCAATTTCACAGTAACACTCCACGTTATTTGCAACTTGTAAGAAATAAGGACAAACATCTTGACAGAGCGCCTCTCAAAATCAGTCAACACCATTCATACAACCTGAATTAATCCATATATAAGACACTCTGGACATAGATCTGTCATTATTTAAAAAAAATAATTAAGACTTTTAAGTGCACGTTACAGTGCAGAAAATATTGTAGTTTATGCTTTAATACATATGTTAAGTACAAGCGTTGTACTTGTAAAAGACTTATTGTTTAGCACTTTGTGTTATTGATAAAGACAAGCAAACTTCTATTCAACAATAAAAATAAAATGACCTTTCCCTACGCAGACGTCAGTGCTTCCTCAAGTTTTTAACTAATTTTACAAACCACTAATCACAAAAAACTCTTTTTATGCCTCAAAATAATAATAATTTTCAGTGACATTAATAACTGCCTTTACTGCTGAAGTTTAATCACTGTAATTTGTTTTTAAATGTTTTTCTGTGTTAAATGGGTTAGAGCCCCATCACACTTCATGAATGTAAAAGATGTGCTTGTCAGGTGGTTAAGATGAGGTATTAAGAATTCCACAGTTAAAAACTAGAATTATTATTTTAAAAAACGGCAAAACAACAAGAATGATTGACATTTTTTAGGAAACTTAATATATATATACCAGAGAATAACCTCCCAGCAGCCTCTCCTTGTTCATAACATTTCTGTTTACATTGAAATGCAAACATTTATTTTTGATGTATTTTTAAATTTGACACATTTTTTTCCACATCTATTTTCAGTCAGCGTTTCACACTGCAGCTTACAGGCTCTGCTCCAACAGAGTACCCTGACAGTTTGAATCTCAGGCTGTTCTCTTGTGTTTACCGGTGCTGCACAGAGAAAATGGGAGGCTCCTTTTGCAAAACATTCCTCTTTTGCTTGTTAAGAGTCTGTCTCGGACATTCTGTCAAAGGGATGAAGGTAAACTTTTTTTTAACTGTTTGGACTTTTTTGATTGTTATTTTGAATGAAATGGACTTTTGATAATGTCCGGACAGAAAAAAAACGTTGACTGACTGTCAGTGATTTTCAGTGGTTAAAACTGGAGACAGGAATTATAGGCAAGTCATGCATCACTTTGAAATGCCAAAGGCAATTCTTCTCCAGTATGCTGTGGGGAGCCGATGCAAACCTTAGTCCTGGACTGAGTTCTTCAGACAGTAAAGCCTTCACAGCAGAGCTGAAGCAGATAATAAAGACTGCCAATCAGTAGCACTTCAAAAAAGCATAAAAATGTGTCATTTACTGTTCCTAAAAAACACACAATTACTGTTCCAAAAAAAAACAAAACACACACACACACACACAAAGGGCACAACATTTTAAATGCTTTTAGTTTGGTGTGTGTGAGGCACATGTGCATGCCAGCAAAAGTCTTTTCACAAGAGCACACACGATACTTGGTGACAGGGACTTTAGCTCTGCATGCTTTGATGAAATATTAATGAAGTTTTGGTGGGGTCACCTTGACACTGCGGCTTTTTTGTCTACTTACTTGTTTTGCCCACATTGGATTGCATTAACATCCCCTTTTATCTGTGAAAGACAGGAAGAGCAGTGAACTTCTCCAAACAATCAATACATAACTGTTAATGTGCGTTACCGTGTGTGCATGTTTCCTGAAATTTAAAATAACATTTTTTAAATTTTTATTTTGAAAAGTACAATGGAAGTTTTTATAATTGAAACTCGGACCTCTTCCCTTTGCTCTGCTTTTTTTGCCAGAAAAATTGGTGTGTCTGCTGGCTGGAAATAGAACTCCTGCGTAAAGCTTGTGTTGCGTTACAAAGGGACAGGTGTCAGACACAGACAGAGGCGATGTAATAATTCTGATTGCTTAATTAACGTTTTTTTTTTTAGTGTCTCGCAACGCAGCAGAGTCGCAGACGGACCAGTGTAAATCCGTCTTTATTCACAATTCCCCTTATGAGTGAATTTGGGCTGTCTGCGGAAGTAAAATTGGCAAACCTGTAAGGGGCATGCAAGTGGACTGCATGGAATGTCAAGATTGTAGCCCATTCTGTGAACCAGTAGAGCGAAAATATTCATACACAAGTTTTTCTACGGGCATGCTGTGGGAGACTGGTTGTAACAAACAGTTGTACAACATGCAAAGGTGATAAAAGTGAAGTAGGTGAGACGCAGACATATCGTATGTTAGACGCAGACATATCGTACGTCCCTTAAGGTGGCCGTATGAGCCTCAAGGGAACTGTAACACACTTTAAGATGCTTCTGTCTAAACTCTCCACCTACCTGACAACCCAAAAATCCACAGCACCATTACGGGTCAACCCATATGGGTGCATGTGATTAAGGCTTAAGTAGCCAAGATCAGAATACCGTATTTTTGTACGTTAAGGAAAAGCGTACATGATAGAGGACAGCATGAGAACGTGAAAGGAGCATGCCCCCAGTAGGTAAATAGTGAAGGTATGTGCATTATGCAAAACAACATCAGTTTGGCGAAGGACCCCTGAAAATGGCACTGGTGAAGAGACACGCTTAAGAAGCATAGTTTAAACTGAAAGCTATCAGTTACGTGGAAGAACACGGGAATTGAGCTGCGGCGAGAGAATTCAAGATCAACGAATCCATGGTTCGGAAGTGGAAGAAGCAGGAAAACGAGCTTCGCCAAGTAGAGAAGACAATACTGAGTTTCCATGGAAACAAGGCGAGGTGGCCCGAGTTGGAAGACCGACTCGAGCAATAAAAGGTAGTTTATTTCCCTCTGTCAATTAGCCAAATCTGTTGTCATATTGACAAGCATCTGGTCACCCTCTGGCTATAGTACAAACATTTGGACAAGAAATACAATAAATACTGGCCAACAGAGTATATGTGTCACAATACAGCTTTTGTGGTACTTTAGTGAAAAGATTCCAACTTAGACCAATTTACTTTGTGAACTTACACACCTAAGCTTTTAAACTGTACTCACAAAATCTTAAAAAAACAAGCATAACATTTACTCATAGATTATATAAGATAAAGTGAACCATATGTGATGAGATATAGTTGAGAAATAAAAGATGTATGTAAGATGCATGACACCTCATCATCTTTGGCTTCAGATGGAACATTCATGACGTAACCATAAGGGCTTTATTTAACTGATGACACCATAATGATTTAATAAGTCTGTGACTCTTTGTCTCGCATTGTGCTACACTGCTTCACCGATTTGATCATTTCGACAGCATGGCTCCATTATTGTTGTGACTCATTATCCTGAATGCTGCAGGTAAAGGTGAGTATTGTCAAGTATTCCAAAATCATGAAATACATTCAAGGTTTAAAAAGGACAGAGAAAAATGAGGCAGCATGTTATCTATCACCGTTAGTATCTACACCACAAATTGGGGATTGCTTCCTGACAAATGGACTGCCATTAGCACTGCATGCTGACTTAACCCTCCTGTGTGATGCAAAAGGCATTAACCTAATAACCATGGCTGTGTATGCCGTAAGTAGTGAAAAGGTTTGAGAGCTAAATAGGATGTGGTTTGATTTATCCTGTAATATCAGAAACAGCTCTGAAGTCTTTTCAGTGATTTTACCTGCAGGGTTTGTTCACATGGATTTATATTTTAAATAAAAACAAAAAAAATTAAGGGTCAAAACATTTTCTTTAAGCTTTTGTTTTTTTTAAAAAGCATTGTAAATTTTAACTGAGAACATTTGGCTCAATACTGGCTTTAAATATACATCCCTGTTTTGTTTGTTGCACGCATTACGAAAATGCATCTATGGTATATATACGCATATATATATATATATATATATATATATATAATGTAAACTTTAAAATCAGCTACCCTTATAAACTCAAATATTCTCTCAATTCTCTAAAGAATGGGCTCTATGCATGACCTCCTACCGGATTTGTCCCTTGACCACTCAATCATTCCCGGTTATGTTGTTTACATGGAAATAGCGGCGTATTTGGAGTTAACAAGATGTCTTTTGGAACTACCTAGAGTCACTATAAATGATGTTAAGCCCATTGTTTGTCTTTCTAGCAAAACACCCCAAAATTAAAGGCAAAAAGGATTTAAATTTTTGTGTCATCCTGCATAGCAAACTTTGAAGGTAATTTGCGAAGGCTGATGTTATTGGTATGTACAACCAGCTCAAAAACTGATGGAAATTCATGTTGGCGACACATAATACGTGAAGCCAATATGCAGATTGCTGGATTGTCGCACTTAATTTTAAGTGCCTCCAAGGCTAAATGTTGTTACTGATCATACGTAATCATTGTTAAAGTCCCATTAGCTGTCACTTGCGCAGAGCACAGTGATTGGCGGACACAACTCGGGAACCATTTGGCACATTAACAGTAACCATAGTCCTTACCTTATCTCCGGGTCCATGCGGCCAAAAAAAAAAGTTCAGCACTAGCTGAACAAAAAAAAAATAAGTAAGAAATCTTTATGACCTGTTAGTTGTTTTTTAATTCCTCCACAGCAGTGTTTCTAGATTTCTGTCAATGTAATTTTCAGTGTCAAATAAAGCAGCCTGACAGGCAAGGTGATGGTTTAAGCATGCTGCTATCTCTCCACGAAGAAGGCAGAGGCTCCTCATCAGCTGGGAGTTAAACTTCCAGTCTGAAAGTCACTTCAAATTTCGGTTAAATGTTAAATGAACGGGTTTTAAATGTTCTAATGTCACTACGTTTCATCTCCAGAAGTCATGTAATCATACAGTACCTTGCAGTGTTTTGTGAGTACTGGGTGTTTGTTTTTTCAGGAATGCAAACTTTGCCTTTCTGGATGTGCTCCCCACTCCGCCAGGGGATACGGAGAACACGTTTCACGCACCTAGGTTTATGACAGCTAATGAGACTTTAACTTTAAGCATAGTTTTAAATACTTCCGGCCAACAACAAAATCCAGCATGGATGCACTTAAAATATGTGCAGGCAAAGCAGCAAAGTTGCTTCTTTGCTGCACATATTACATGTGGCCAACATGAATTTCCATCACTATTTGTGCTGATTATACTGGTAGTGCATTAATACGTGCGAATAAAATCGGCCATGTAAGAAATAACCCAAATTAGACAATACCAGGAATAGTACACTGAGATTTGCTTCGTCGATGAATAGTTAGCCACAACCAGAAATAAAAGAGTCGTCTATATTAAACCGGAAATATATCACACAGCTCCGTGCATAGAGCCCATTCTTCACTTATGTTCAATTAAGATCCCAAAACTCCTTTGAGACCCACCCTAATCCTCTATTGATTTATTTTAAAGTTGTTCCCAGTGTTTTTTTTTCACTAGTAATTATGCCAGTGGTAGTCAAAATAAAAATGAACCTGTCATTTTCTATGACATAGTTTCTGCATTTCTGCATTGTGACAGAAGTTCATTCAAAAGTCACGTCTGAGTTTTAAGTAAGATCGTTGGCGCCGATTCCCAACGATTTGAAAAAAGAAGAATTTAAAAATGTAATTTTAAGCTTAAGTCTCTTATTACCGCATTTTCCACAAGATAAGGTGTCCTTATTTTTTTTACAGTGCACCTTATAATCCAGAGCGCGTTATAAATATGTATGAATTAATTCTTGTTGGACTAAATGATGTCAAAGCAATTTTGAGAGCACAGTCAATCTTTGTCAATCTTTTTTCTTTTTTTACTAGTTACAAAGAGGGTTTGTTGGTGATGTGAATATGTAAACGAGATTTGTCGAAGGGTCGAATTGCGAATTTTTTTTTTTTTTTACTAACAAGGTTGGAAGTCAGCATAGTCACAGTAATGCTTGTTTTTAGCAGTATCAGTCTGTTTTTTACATGTTGCAAATGAGGTTTAGAGTTACAGCTATTGTAAAAATGCTAACGCCTTCGTGGCTAACATGCATGTACGTAGCATGTTACAAACATGTTCAATAATTACTATGAATGCAGTTAATAAAGTCTGACTGACAGACTTGTCTTTGACTCTTATGTCTTGTTTAATGCTTTTTTTAGATTGGTGCACCTTATATGATATAATTTTGAAAATAGACTATTCATTGGCAATGTGCCTTATAATTCAGTGTGCCCTGTAGAGCAGAAAATATGGTATATCTCCTCCTTCATCAGAAAAATGCCACATTAAAAACACCAATATTTTTGTTAAGAAAAATGCTGCATGTACTTTGTATATAGAAAGGAGGACAGAGCACATTTATTCTGGTTACATGATGTGTCAGATGTTGAACCCAGCTAACATCAGATTCCAGATATTTTCAGAGGCTACTGCCCATGAGGACCTTTGCAAAGGGCGACCTTAAGGTGTTCAAACTTAGGAAAAGGGCAAAAAGATTTTTTTGGTTGTTAAGTTTGTGTTAAAAAGAGAACCAGTCTGCAACAACACAAAGAGACCCAAAGGTGATCTCTAAATCTTCCCTTAGAAAGTATAAGATTGTGAGAATCTGCAGGCCTAGACCCAGTACTTTTACTGTCAGTAGGGAATCCTTCTTGAAGCTTTAAAATGTAACAAGCGTCAAAAGAAGAGCTGCTTTGCATGGATCAGTGTAGGATCTCTGCACAAAAAAATGTAAGACTCTTTCAATTCCAATGTACCATTTCTTTTTTGAGATCTTACTCTTTGGTCAATCTGGGAGATCACAGAGAAGAAGCTGGACTGAGAGGCAAACACTCCCCCCAGCAAAGCAGTGAGGCAACAGATGGTGATTGCTGATAGCTGTGAGGAAGCGGTTCTGGAAGGGGGGGGGGGGGGGGGGGGGGGGAGGAAAGCTTGTTTCGACAGCTCAATA
>BSAI01000101.1:4839980-4851663 GCA_036245035.1 Adrianichthys oophorus
CTTGGGGAGGGGGGGGGGTGGGGCGGGGTGGGGGGGGGGGGGGTGAGGGGGGGGGGTGAAGAAATCGTTTCTTCACAGCTGTAAAGCTACTGTCATTTCTCTTAAACATTTACTTGACAGATCTCTGGTCCCAAAAAAAAAAGGTCCAGAATGCTGGGACAAACAGAAAGAGAGAATTTAAAATCAAAGAAAACTCAAGTCTGAAGCCTGGGACACACCAGGTAAACACACACAAAAAAATCATTTCAGAAAGCAAAAGTAATTTCCAGAAATTAAAATGAAATGTTAAAAAATGAAGCTAAATAAAAAACCAGAAAAAATAGTTGTTGTGGATGTTATGTCTTGCTGCTGTGCTGCATTCCCTTGCCCTGCCATTCTGCTTACCTTGCAGGTGGAGACCAATGATCTTGATCAGCACCAGCCAGGTATTTTAGTCAGAGGAGGTCCCCAGGCAGGTGGACAGAGACAGCTGAGCAGGAGGCTGAGGAGCAGTTGAACTTCAGTTGGTGCTGTGCTGGTTGTAGTGATGCGCAGATGAAGCTTCATGGAGAATGAAAGCCTTTCATCCAATTGGTTCACTCCATTGCAATGCTTCATGAAGCTGCATTTGCTCTAGGAGGTCATCAAGTGAAAGCCATTGTGAAAGAAAGCCCAGGAATAAACATGTCAGCAAAATAAAGAAGTTTACAAAACATGTACATTGCCAAATGCTTTCTTTGTGTGTATTTACTTTTGTATGGATGCAAATAAATAAAAAAATATTATTAAAATGCTTTATTGCTCAACCTCAAAGGAAAAATAGGAAATGATGAAAATGAATTTATTTAAATGAAATTTAAAGTGAGATGAGAGTAGGAATGGATTCAGATTTTATTGGTGCTGATGCTGAACCGGTACTTTAAAGGTGGGGTTTGTGTGGGTGGGGGTGGGGTGGGGGTGTTTGACTCTATCTATAAACTAATTTGGCTGTGTAATATTTTTCATGATGTAATGAGCATTTTTATTTGATACCAAGTAAGTACCGCCCTCCCAGCAGCTAACACCGCCAATCCAGCAGCCACACTGCCGTTCCAGCAGCCAGACCGGCGTTTCATCCGCCGTTTGTTTTTCTATTAAAGCAGATTAAAAAAAATGAAAGCCCCGCCCCGTTGCCTCGCAGATTTGACCAGAAATGTCGGCCAATCAGATCAACCAGAAAGCTTACCGCCCCCTGAGTGACAAAAACACCCCCTCAGTTAGGGCGGAAAAAAAACTGAGCGCCCTTCAATTAATGGCAGAGATGTGACGCCATACTCGACACATGTCATATCACTAGCTGGTTGGTTTGTTCCTCTCTTTCCACTTTTTGTCCTCAGCAGTCTTATACTACTGGGTTTTGTTACCGGTATGATAGTTTGGGGTTGGACCTTGGTAGTATTCATTCATGGACTTTGCCTGTTTCTTTTGAATAGTTACATTTGGTTAAGTAGCCCTAGCTGGGAGCTGCTGACTCCAACGGTCGACGTGGCTGGGTCACCTGTCTCCCTGATTTATTTTACAGTATGTTTGGCCAAGGTTCCAATCCTTTTGTTTGAGCCAGCACAGTAATCATTTTTTTTCTTTTGCTTTACAGGACACAGTTTCTTTTTCTTTATTTAATAAACTGTGTTCCTCATCTTTCTGGTGTCTAGTTTTTTTATGTTATGATCCCCTTTTCGTGTTCACTCTAGAGTGAGGCAGGTTTGAATGTCAAGACCGTAACAATGGGTTCATTGCTGATTGGATGATGATGTTTGACTTTTGAAGAAGGAAAGCAGAAGGATGTTTAGCCTGAGCTGAAGAGTTGATTGATTAATAACAGAACTTTTCCAGTGCCTGTGACATGAAGTTTCAAGAAACATCTGTCGGAAGATATTACTCTGTCAAATCACATAGGACATATATTACTTGTTTTGCTTAGTAAAATCCTTTTAAAAAATCATTCTTAAATTAGTTTGCTTACCACATGTTTTATTTTGTTGCAAGTTCCTTTTCAACGGTTTTAACTATATTTTTCTCAAGGATGTTATGTTTTGAAAAGTTATACAATCTCCTTTTTTTAAGAAAAATTTAAAATGCATTCTCTTTATTAAGATCCCATAACACATGTCTGATTTTGTTAGAAGTTATTTTTTTTCCTCTCTATGGTTTTTGGTTCCTCAGCCTCTTAGAAAAAGAGAAAAAAATATAATAAAATGAACCGTCAAATTTGTTTTGCTCATTAAATTGATCCTTCTTTATGAACATGCCAGAACACTCGGAAGATTAAGTTCGAAAGCATAGTAAAACATGTTTGGTTTTTTTTTTGTTTTTTTTATGGATACACTGTCACACATCTCTGTGGTTTTACAAATCTCAAAATGTTTCCTTTATGCCCACATATTCAGATGTCCTATACTGAAAGCCACGTTCAGTTTAGCAAACGAGGCCTCGGTTCCAGAAAATGCCCACTAACCTGAAAGGCTTGACATTAAAATAGAAGAAAAGCTGGTTTAGTAAAAGCGAGCAACAACAAACTGGTACAGAATAAGGAAAATACTGAGGTAGGTGTGAGCTGATGAACAAAATGAGTTTGATTATTAGACTAGGAAAGATCTATGGGATGCTGAGAGTCAACAAGACTAACTGCCTGACCTGGCTTACACCAGAATCCTAACGTCTTTAACAAATGATGGCAGAGCAGTTTTACTCGCTCATACAGCATGACGCCATTTGTCATCGCTCTACATCTTAGGTGACCCTCCTTTAAACCAAAGGAGATGAAGAACGTCGTCTTTCACTTTTGTTTTTAAAGTGATCCGGTTGCCTCTCGTTTCCACAGTAAAATCTTCTAAAGATAAAAAAATTAGTTCAAACTTGTATCTTTTTGCCAAATTTTCAAAAGTTTTGTTTCAAATCTCCATTAAAGCCACTCTCTTATTCACTTGATCATACAGTCATACAGCACTTGTTGTTTTTGGAAGGATTTTAATCGGTGGATGAACCCAGTATGAACCACACCCTGAAGAAGTTAGTGTTTATTGGATCACAGGCTGTGGAGATCAGCAGAAGCTTAAAGCTGCACACATGAATCCCCTCGGGGACTTCCCAGTACCTCAACCGCAAATGCCAGATTTAACACCTCTATGTTTGTCACCTCTTTGATGGAAAACGAGACATCATTTTTTTTCGTCTATGCTTGCTTTCAGATACCAGGTCAGATTAAAGGAAAATTCCCCAACTGCAGCTACATGTGGCATATTCAACTTTTATGAAGTGCTTTCTAATATTTTAGCAAGCAAACCTAACTATTTACCTCATCACATAAATGTCAAATATTGTTTGAAATTATAAACATTGCTCAAAAAATGTTTGTACAATCAAAGTCTTATTAGAAATGTCCAGCTATCAAAGTTTATCTGTTTATCAAGTGATGCCCACATTCCTGTTTTTTCACAGTATGGTTTTGTCCTGCTGTACATGATTTCAAGATATCTACATAAATGAACTGTAACCTTTTAGAAATAATGAGATTTGAAAATTAAATGCTAAGAAATTAGTTTGTTTCTTTTTTGCTAACTTGCTGCCCTTGGTGTGTTTTTAGTCATTGTGACCAAAAATGTGAGAAAGAATTAAGCAATTAAAGTTGTCCTTAGTAACAGCTGCCCTTACAGGTAAATGCGAGTGTCTTTAAGTGAAAAATGGGCAAACTATGCTGGTGGCCTGCAGAAAATAAGATCATAGACCATTTGGTGATGCTGTAGAGCGGAAAAGTTCATGCACACATTTGGATGATGTCCCTTTAAATTTGTGGAAGTGCCAACTGTTAAAAAAATGTTTATAAAGGATTGTTTTTTTTAAATTGTGGTTTGTGCCCAGACAGAATTCTATGACACCAAGTCTTTCATATCAGAATTAAGGTGTGAAAGAATAAACCTGGAGCAAAATTTGCAGGAATTTCACAACTAATTTTTGAACCAAACCTCTTTCACACTCATGGCAATTATATGTTTAATTTTCATGATGTCCCTTAAAGTGGCCCTATACAAGCTCACGACTTAAGGGAACTACAAGACACTGTATTCTCCTTAAGATGCAGCCACTCCTCTCTGCGATGCTCCACAGGCCCAGACAACCCAAAAACCTGCGGTACCTATACGAGTCAACCCCTGTACTGGTGCATGGGACTAAGGCCTTATAGGTGTGAAAGAAGATTTTTGTTTATGCCTGTACTATTAAAACATTTACGTCAACATAAATCTTTTTAATAAGACTATATGCAGGTTAGGGGTGTAACGATTAATCCATGAATTGATTTACTATATCCAACCAGATGGATCTGTCTGTGGCAAGTTGTCAATTGAATTGAACTGAACAATACCCTTATAAAATCTTTTCAAAATGAAATAAATGTATGACAATCAATTTTGGGAAAGTACAATTTGGATTGAGACTTGGTAGGTTTATTTTACTATAGCATAAAAAGACCAAATGTCATCACAGCGTACAACATACTTGATGCAGCAGAAATCAAACAACCATGATTACAGTCCAAAGTGTGGAAACAATTTGAATTTAGCAAAGACATATGACCATACAGTGGGAAGAATGTTCTAATAATGTTCCCTTTGGATTATTTTGATGTGGAAAAACAACAGTGGGCTGAACTTTATCAAACTAAAATGTGACAGGTGATCATCTTGCAAGAAATACAAACAATCTGGAAAACTTCTGCATCACACTGGTTAAATTTTTGGCAAAAAGATGCCCGCGATCAATTTTAGGTCAGTTAATCGGATTGCTAAAGATGAACAAATATCGACTATGGATCAGATTGGTAACCACAAATGATATAAATCAAATTGTTGTTAAATTGAATCGTTACACCCCTAATGCAACTAAATGCAGTTGAGAATAAATCTTGACAGTGAATAAACATATAGACGGGCTTTTGTAGTTTTTTTTATTTTTTATTATTGATTATCTTACTAAATAACTTAATAAAATCAGGAAATGCACATCCTTTTTTCTCATTTTAGCTTGTACATCCTTCATCCTTGCTTGCAATCTTCCTCTTGATCAATCTTCCTCTTGATCAATCTTCCCTGCACTGTTCTTCCCTGCAGCCCACAGCTGCTTTTAAATGTGTGTTAAAGCAGTAAAGACCGCCCACACAACTGATCTTCCAGGCAGTATGGCGTACCTTCACCAGATATTATACCGGTACAAAGTACCGGATTGTACCGGCTTACTTTCAACCCTGGTTATAGGCGATATCAAAAATTAGGTATACATATTAACATATTTGAAAAAGGTTAATGAAAACATGGAAAACAATCCATGCTCAAATGATAATATATAAACATGCAGAGTTTAGAAATAATGATTTTACTTTAACGAGCTTAGTAGAAAGTACAACTGCAAGCAGTATTCGTTCAGCTTTGACCAAATGGCAAAAAGATGAAATGTGTGGAACTTTGCAGCAGGGCTCTGTGAAAGCTGCAGATACAGACTGCTTTATCTCACTGTCGGCTGCTGTTACTGTGCCGCTTAACAACAAAATGTGCAGCAATGGTGTTACGGAGTGTGTGAGTTGGCTCTTCTTTTCTCATTGCTGTCAACGTCTGACATTTTTACTAACATTTGCTGTAGAATATGTGTGAGTTTAGGTAAACTCACACATGCTGTGTGGATGCTGAGGTTAATTTAGAGCTGAACACATGTTCATCTTTGTTCTGAATCTTCTCCTTGGACCCTGCAAAAAAAGAAAAAAAAGCAAAGTTCTTGATCTGCAAAAGACAACTCCAAAACAGTGGCAGGCTGAAGCTTCCAAACTCACATATTTTAAGTTAATTGTGCATTCCAAAATACACGACCAAAGCTATCAGTTATCTGAGATCAAATGATTCATGTTTTGCACTAAAAAGGTTAACAGAGTTGACCACTGAGATAAAAATTTTATTTTTGTTTTTTTTTATGTGTTCTTGTAGTATTTTCCTTATGATAAAGAACATATATAAAGAAAATTAAGAGTAAAACTTCTTTTTTTTTTTTTAATCATTGTGAATCAGGAACAAATGAAAAAATTCTGTTTGACAATGCTTGTATTTGTGATGTAGAAACTTGAATCATCGATATTTAATAAAGTCAATATTGTATGACATTTTGTTGCATTGGTAATGTCAGGTTGGGGTTGTGAAGGACTGTAAGCTAGCAAGAGAGTGTATAAACAGATGGGTGACAAGAAGTGGGGGTGGGCATACTCCACTCTGAAAGTCCCGCCATTAAGGTCAAGCCATGAAGGTGTGCGAGCTAAACTAAAAGAGCTCAGTGGAAAAAAGAAAATCCTGGAAAGAGAATACGACTTTAGGGTCAAGTGTGAACATAACGTTGTCACTCTGAGAGAAAAACTGGACAAAACAAATCAAGAAGACCAAAAGAGGCTCAGAAGCTGGAATTGCACAAACTGGCATTGCTGAATCTGGAACTGACAAATACATTAAAAATTGAAGAGGAAGCAGAAAAAAATATTAAACAGAAGATGGAAGAGATCAAAACCTCATTGGAGACTGCAAACAAAGTTCAAGTTAGTTTTGAAAAAGAAACAGTTACAACACAAACGCTGGACTTCAGTTTGGAAAAAAGCAAGGAATTAAAGGAAACTTCAACCAACAATGACATGCTGTGTGGAAATATGTCTCAGGTGAAGGATCATTTTCCACTTGTTTTTACAGTTGCTACACAAGTCAATGTGTCAGATCCAGAAGTAGTGAATGACAAGGTGGAGGCTGAGGCATTCGCCTTGATCTCAGCACCTCTGGATTTAAATGTAGGGCCACAAAATGATCATTCAGAATCAGAAGTGGTCTTCAAACAACCAGAGGCTGAGAAAACTGACGTCACCATACCCCCTCAGAGTGAAAATGAAGAGCCACCAAAAGCAGCCTCAGAACTACATGTGGTTCCCAAACAGCTTTCTGAAAAAGAAGTCTACCCACCATTGGGCCCTGTATCAACGATAGAGTCAAGACATCAGGACAGGGAAGAGTCAAAAACAAGAATACAGCAGATTAAGAAAAAAAATTAAGTACATAATGATTATGGTTCTAGACTAATGATTATTTCAGAATTCATCATAGCACATGCAGATCAAGTATCAAAGATTAAAAACATGTGCAGATTATTTTTCATTGTAAAAATCAGTATTATAAGTCAATCATTTTAACCATCATCAGTAATTGTTATAGTAGGTTTTTTGTTATGATTATATGGTAAAGGTGTGAAATAAAAAGTTCCATATTCTGTTACTGGAGCTGAGGATGGTATTCCTTCCTCAGCTGCCCACTTAACAGCCATCCTTCTGGGTTTAAAGTTTTTTTCTGTGTTATGTCTGCAGACATTGTTTGTCAAGGTCCTTGACCTGCTGATTTTGCAGCAAGCACGTTGTCTGCAGGTCAGAACTTTTTGCTGGAAATCAGAGTCACAGTTGAACTTCTGAGATAGCAGAGGATCCCGGGAGCCATGATTTTCTTGAAATCATATTTGATTCTACTCTTACTCCATTTGTGTGTTCAGACGTCTGTATAATGATACTGCTTTAAAAACAGGAGTTCTCTTAATTGGTTTTACTCAAGACACATTTAAACAAACATTTGCTGGTTGCGCATACTGCACAGTAACATATTTAAAACTTCTTAACACTGAGCAGCTTTATAAAAAAAAACAATAAAAATAAATGCATTAATTTGTAAAATATAAAAAAAACAATCAAGTCCCTGACAGCCAGTGTTCAGACTTACCACATCACAATCAGCTGCTCTCGAAACCTCTCACACCCCCTCTCTTTAGAAAGCAGTGTGATGTCTAAGGAAACAAGCAGTTTACCGCGTCTGTCACTAGATGAACTAAGCGACTGCAGCCTCCTGCTGAAAGGACTGCTCTGCTGACTCGAGTGAATAGAGAAGATGACTGCTGTTGCCTTTGACACTTTGAACTTAAAGAGTTCTTTTCTGTTCCACAGTCTCCAGAGAGTAAGGCTCAAAACCAACCAGTGAGACTGCCTTTAGTGAGGCTAATGATCCTGTTCAACTGCTGATCGCAGTGTAGAACACAACACTGTAAAAAAAAGATCACATAAACAGACAATAAAGGATGCCAGACTCCTGGAAAAAGCACATCATCCTCGTCCCATTCTATGCAGGAGGTTCATGCTCTCTGGCCATGGGTAAAGGAATGAAAGCTGCATTAAACAAGGAGGTGGGCCTTTTGAATTTACAGGTAAAGATTGAATCTTAGATCTGGAATGGCCTTACTGAGTTTGTTCAGGAACTGTCATGGTTATTGATCTCTCCTATTTGTCCGTCTTTGGAAAGAGCATTGATGCCATATTTAACAGGATGGCACTGACAGCCTATTGTAAACCAGATACACTCACTTTCCATATGTTGTGTTCATGTGTAAAGAAAATGTAATGTAAAGGGGATTACTCTCCACAAAGATAATTCATGTTTTTTTGTTATTTCACCAACAATTTCTTATTTTTGTGATTTAGATTTAATTCAGCATAAAAATTAGTAATCAGAAATGTGCTTTAGTTCCTTTTATCACTACAATGAGTAAATTTTCAATTTAGAGAGCTGAGCTGACACATTATAAACAAGATTACACTTACCGTACATTTCCGTATTTCCACGCTATATGGCGCACTTAAAAGCCTTATTATTTTTCTAAAAACGACAGTGTAATTTATAACGCTAATTGCCTTACACACAGAATAATTCTGGTTGTATTTACTGATGTTCAAGTTATTTTGAGAGGTATACAGCACTCTGTCAAAATGTCAGTCTGTTTTTTTTTTTTTTTTACAAGTTTGGGTGTTATTGTCAATACACTAATGTGACTAGCGCATTGCGATGTTGGACTGTATTTTATTTAAGTGTTACTAAGAAAGTTGGGAGTTTGTTTTGTCATATTATGTGTGTTTTTTTTTAGCAGTATTGGTTGTTTTTTTTTTTTACATGTTGCAAACATGGTTGAAAGACAAGTATTGTAAATACAAGATACAGGTAGCTTGTTTTTTTATATATGCTAACGTGGTTAACTTAGCTAACACTTTTAAAGCTGCATTCACACCGAATGCAATTCAAGCAGCAGAGGCGACCAGTCAATGGTACAGATGCGATCTGAGGTCCTGCGGTGCAATTTGAGCATGCGGGTTAAAATATTTCAACTTTGGCGTGTCTACCAATCAGGCACTTAACTTTAGGCATGTGACGTTTTCAGCGACTCGATCAGCAGGTAGAATACACATCCAATATGGTGAATTGATCCGATAGTTCCTCCTAAACTTCAATTTATTTTCTTAACCTGCTGTATTCCTTTCGAGGCAGCAGGGTTTGCGGAGCCCGTCCCGGCTACTGATGGGCGAAGGCAGGTACACACTTACTGTCGTAAGGCCCCTCGAGCTGGAGCGATCCCGCTCACTACTGCAGCTCCCGGGAGGCAAACTGGCAGCCAGACAAAGAACTGCAGCAGTATTGGAAAGGAAGCCTTCTCGGGCCTCCTGAACTATATGATATTTCTCTTATTTTAATTGAGACAGTAATAAAAAGGTCCCCTACATTTATTTTTGTTTTTATTTTTGCCCTCTCGGGTTAATGCGGGGCAATAAGCCTTCAAACTCGGTCAGAGAGGGACAGAAACACTGTGGAAGACACATCTCTTGCTGTGGGAGTGAAGCTCAATGTTCCGGGAGGATTATCACATGAACCTAAACAGGGAGACGTGAGCAACGATGTTTTGGTAAAGCTCTTCAAAATGAATAAACCTGATCTCTCAACATCATCCATGTCTTCCATGAATTGTAAATGAGATAAACACAGACACGTCCATGTAACGATCAGGCTAAAAACATTAGCTGTTAGTTTCTCCCACACGTGGCTGGGGCATCAAGCTTATGAACATCTTTTTGGGCAGCGGCTACCAGAGAATTTGCAGCACAGCGAAAGAAAGGCAGCTGACGTGAATTTGGCGCACAAATCGCATTTGGTGTGAATGCAGCTTCACATGACTAGCAAGCAGTTCTAGTTACTCTACACAGTTAATAAAGTCTAATAAATTTTTGTCTCGCTCAATACACTTTACAGTTTGGTGTATCTAATCACATAAGTTTGAAACCATGACCATTCTTTGATGGTGTACCTTATAATCCATAATTCAGTAATCAGGCAAAAAAAAGTCCTTGTGCAAACATGAATAGGCCTTTCTACATTCTAGGATGAAAATGCCATTATTTTCAATAAAATATGAGGTTGACGATAATATAATTTACTTACAGGTATCAAAAGTAACACATTTTCTTTTTTTCCATCTTGAAACAATTTTTTAAATGGTCAGATTCAAACAATTTGCATCTTGAGAGCCTTGCACCACAATTGGATCCTTTATGAGAACTTTCACATTATGTATTTGTTACATAAGCTGTGGCTTTTCTAATGACATGTTTTCCCTTTTATATCATTGTTAATAAAGCAGTAATGCTGAAACAGTGCAGCTTATGAAGTAATTGCAAACTAATATGCTAATATTGATGGAAAGACAACCTAAAGACCCTCCAAGTCGGTAAACAATGTGATCCTGGATGAATTAACTGAGTAAAATTTCATCACCAAGAGAGAAATGCATCCATAATTCATAATGACTTTCCCCCTGATGCAACATAATCAGTTTCTGAAGACATATTCCATTGAAGCAATCAAACACTCAGACAGTTGGCATCACACTGCACTCTCAGAAGGATACTAATCACTTAACCTGCATCCATGCTTTGTGTGCGCGGCATGTTCATCTGTGCCAATGCACGTGCAGAACAGTAATCATGAGGCAGAGTAGACAGGCAATAAGAAGCAGTGGGAATGGTAAGGAAAATAGATTGTTTTCGTGTTCCTTTTTTTTCCCAAATAAAATGAGATTGCAACAATAAAACAATATTTGATCTAATTTATGTATTATTTATGTCCACTCAAACACAATATGGATTATCGTTGTGGGAAACTAGAAGACAGACATGATTTATGTAACCAAAAATATACAATTAGATACAACACAACAAACTTTCGAGGAAAATGCACATTTCCAGATTGTGTAAAATATTCTAAAGATTTGTACGCCAGAACTATCAGCATTTTTAACTATAGACTGCATTTTTAACTGCAGGTAGTCAACTAAACCTCCCAAATTGTATTATATAAAAAAAAATATCTAGAAAAAAGGGATAGGTGAGTCATTCTATGAACCTTTTCTCCTGTTTTGAACCTCTGTTTACCTTTTTCTTTTCAACCTAGTGGTCTATCCTGGGGTAGAATACTGGATGTCGAGAGAAGGGCCTAGCTTGTCTCTGTGGAGATTGACTAGCTTATCAAGATCCCTACTGAATGAAATGAATGTTAAACTCATCAAATTAATTAGGTACTTTGTAGCAGAGATAACCATATTTTCTGGAAGGAAATGCAATGTTCAAATCCTTCAATAACAGAGTGTGTGCAGAGGCAAAACTAAAGTTGATGGTTGGTTATTTACAATTAAAACTAAAGTGCATTAAAAAGGTAATGACCAACTTGCAATACACTTTGTTATTTTGTAATCCACCAGTGTTTTTAGATTTCGATTTTGTGTGTGTGTGTGTGTG
>BSAI01000101.1:4851763-4877314 GCA_036245035.1 Adrianichthys oophorus
GTGTTATGTTGTCAGCCGTATTTGATGTATTTGAGCTTATTACAGACTTTGCATTTTATTGTACGTTTTCACATTTGTTGTTGAACTCAAAGTAATATTATCTATCCACTGTCATGTATGGTAAAGATACATTTAATTAATGACATTAGCTAATGGAACCCTTGTCAACTTTACTTACTCTTTTCATTGTTAACTCATTTTATATAGAATAGTTTTCAGTTTTTAGTTCACAGTAAGCTAGCTTTGACTGTTTTAACATGTTAAAGACCCACTTCAATGGAAATGTTCTATCCATTCATCTTATTCTGCTCATCCAGGACCGGGTTGCAGGGGCAGTACTTAATTTTAATGAACTACTGCCGCTCTTCGTCTCTGGGGAGGTCCCCACGTCTGTGTCAACCAATCAGAGACTCAACTTTGGGCAAGTGACGGTTTCAGGGACAGCGGGTAGAGTACACATCCAATATGGTGGATCGGATCTCCTGAACTTCCATTCATTTTCCTAACCCGATGCATCCCTTTTGGGATAGCAGGGTTTCCTGAACCCTTCCCGGTTACCGTTGAGTGACAGTCTGCTTCAAACACGGTCAAAGAGAGACTGAAACACAGAGGAAGTGGCCGTCATCCAGACACAGCGGGACTGAAGCTCACTATACCCAGTGAACCTCTAAATCAGAGGTGCTCACACTTTTTGGGCATGTGATCTACTTAAAACATATAAAATAATGTGAAGTTTTCATTTTTAAGTGCTTAAACATACAACCAACATGCTGTTGCAAACAGAATCACATGAGTCTTATTAAAAAACAATGAAAAATCCACGGATGAACAAATCCTTTTGTGACAACCCGAGCGAGCCCTTCACTCAGCATTTTAGGTTCTGCCTCGCCCCTCGTTTCTGACTCCTGCCTGGCCTCTAAATTCGTCCTGTCTTTGCCACTGACTGATTTGGTCTTTAATAAACTCCTGCCTCCAAATGTATCTGAACGTATTCATCACAATCTCATCTGTAAACTCATGCCTTTAAGAGATTTTTCAATCTTTCCTTGGATTCTTTATACACAGTAATTTTTACCTGAGGTGCCCAAACTTTCGATCCCCACCATAGCTGTGAAACAATGAAAATAATAAAGGGACATTATACATGAAAAATAATAATGTAATAATTTTCTGCAGATTTGTGTAGACTGTTTTTTTGTTTACCTGGTCATCATTTTAATATGCCCATCATCATCACCACCTTACTGGTTCATCTCTTCTCTATGCCGCCTGACTATTTTCATTTGGACATTAAAGTCCCACTCCAACTATATATTTTTCTATTGTAAAATTGTTCCCAGTGGTATTGTAATTACAATTATGCTGGTTTGAGCCCAAATCAAATGTGTTGTTTTTTTAAGACAAAGTTTCTGCAAAGCGGCAGGAGCTCATTAGAAATTTGCCTCTAAGTTTCGGGAGGGAATGTTGGTGCAGATAAACTTTGCAGCGTTCCCTCCCCGTTGCTGAGAACTCTGTTTGTGAGCCCCTATGTAAGCGAATAGCCCCAAGCTAGCATTAGCGGCGCAAAAAAAAAAATGTTGGTCGGTCTTCAAGTGGGTAGAAAGAGTTCTTCCCAGTATTTTTTTTGTGCACCCAAGGGATTAATCTATTATCTGTAAAGGAAAAAAAATTGTATTGGAATTATATACCTAAGTATATTTTTGAATCGACCTTAGGTAAAGTTATTTAGAGCTGCCTCACACAGCAGCACCATCTTAGTTATACCAACATAGCCAACCGAGCAAAAGGGCCATGGAAAGTAGATTGGTGGGACTTTTTTTCAGTTTAGTTGTACCCTGTGTTTTACAATAAATATATTCAGAAAATCAGATTTTGCTTGTAGGCTACTATACTTTTATCACATGATTGTCTACTTTTGTGATTGGAGTTGAAGGGTTATTTACGTGTGCAACATTCACACACTTGGCCACTCAGTTGGCCCACTGTGACAGATTTAACACGTTTTAACAGTTCAAACTCGCAAAAGTTTGGTTTCAAAGAAACAAAGTCCACATGCAGTTTTCTAGATCACGTTTACAGCGGGAAATATCCCCCATTAACTCGGATCATTAAATGTGTATCAACAAAAAAACTATTTCTTGTATTATTTAAATTGATATAATTATTTACGAAAATGTTTTCACTCCGCATTAAGTAATGAGGTAAAGAAGACAGAAAGACAGGCAACAACGTATTTAAAATTAATTTTAACACTGTTGTTGATGGCTACTGTTAAACTGTGGAATAACATATGTCAACATATACTGTAACTGGACTGGAACTTCTTTTTCAGGCATCTATCATCCCTTTTTTATGAGCGCCCTGCAGCCAGTAAGAATTTAGTATTCAGCTGGACCGTGCAAAGGAGCACAAATAATGTAAAGTGGATATTTGAGAATAGAAGCTAAGGCTTCCCTTGAGAGGTGAATGGACAGCCAGTAATCTGTAAAAAAATAAGATGACTTTCTGAAAGCCTTTAAAAAAAAGAATTAATGCCGGTACATTCAATCTTAGGTGGGAATTTTGATCATGCCACCTCTCTTCAAGTATTGAAATAATCATAAAATTGATACAACAAAAGCAAAACTACTATTTTTTGAAGATTGTCACAGTCTTCTAGCAAATATTACTGGGGGGAGCTTGCTGTCACTGTGGCAACAGTGTAATTTCTAAAAGGGTTAACATTCTTTAAACAGATCCAAAGTATGGTGTGCTCTAACAGGAAATGAAAGCTGCAACGCTGTGCGCAGAGGTCAGCGCTCTGGATGGAGGTACTACTTTTCCAGCTTTTATTGTAAATTAACGGCTTTGACTGACCTTTCTTTTATTAAAGTTTTATTTGAAGCTGCTTTTGATCTTCTTGATTTCTATGTACCACTTAGTGCAAATTAGCTCCTGTTTTTGATTCTGATTTGGGTCTAAGTGAAGGAAAATTACATTTTAGTACAAGCGGGACGAGGACTTGTAGAAGCACATCAGGTAAAAAGGAAACAAAGCAAAGCAGGGACAACGCTTTTAGTATTAGTTTTAATGCATGAACAATAATGAACTCCCACATAATTTTTAAAAAAGTTAACATAAGACAAAATGACAATATTGTTTGTTTGTTTTAGCTATGTAAAGACCATTGACTGTATGAGAGAACTGGACTGAGTGACCCCTACCTTCTGGCGTTCCAAACAGGAAGTACCTGCTGGTTCCAAGAAGCCAAAATCTCATAAATGTCTAAAGACACAAGCGTTACTCAGCCATTCTGTTTATCACAATAAACATTCATTTGCTACTATCTTTTTTAAAATGTTCTTGATAATACTATATTGTTTTACTTTTTTTTTTTCTTTTTTGTACATTTTTTAGGTTATAAAAATCAGATGCCTCAATAAAAGTATGTGGTCTCATGTTCAAGGATTGACAGATTCTATTGAGTATGCTTTCATGTGACAGGGGTGGTTTTCCAACAAGCCCATTCTTGATTGGCGAGAGTGGTGACGCAGAAAAAAACTTGGACCAACCGCTGCTTACTGACGTTGTTCAACTCCAAAAGCATTGCGAAAAAAATGGTGACTGAATCGACTTCATTTCGTTGATACCGTAAGTAAACTATTTTCTTTTGGTCATGTCCTACTCACTCAATGATAAAGATTTTCAGTCCAGTTCTCGTATAAAGTCAAAGGTAAAGGCATGTGAATATGCATTCAAAATAATCTAACCAATGGTCTTGATATTTAAAAAAAGTAGACTGATTACTTTAAATGTAAATTATGTAAATTAAAGTGCTTTACATGGGAAAATACAGTGGAGATCGAAAGATTGGGTACCCCAGGTAATATGTTATATAATTGTACATAAAGAACATGAGACATCCTGTTAATAGACTAAAAAAAGAAAATAGGCTTTATTTCCATAATTTACCCTTTCAAAATAACATAAATAACAAAATCATGGGGTGTGCAAAAGTTTGGGCACCCTGCTGAGTTAGTACCTTATACTGCCCCCCCTTGGCAAGTATCACAGCTTGTAAACGCTTTTTTTAGCCAACCAAGAGTCTCTCAATTCTTGTCTGAGGTATCTTTATCCATTCTTCTTTATAAAGCTATTCCAGTTCTTTAGGAGATTTTTCCGTCTTTTCTTGGGTTCTTTATGCACAATAATATAACATTTTACCTGAGGTGCCAAAACTTATGATCCCCACTGAATAAAAGCAAATACAAGGATATATCTAATTAGTCTGCTTTAAAAGTCTTACTTTTTTAAATCAAGATGATTATCAAAATGTTAATTTTTAATTCAAACTGATTGAAGCTTCTTCTTAAAAACCAAACAAAAAAATCCAAAGAATAACTCAAACTACTAGCAGGTTTCTCATCAGCTTTATGGTTATTTCTTATATTTTAGTGAAAGAAGCTGGTGGAAAATACAGCAAAAGTCAAAGGAATTCTCAGCTTTTGCTTTGATACCCAATATTCTCCACTGCTGCATGGGGTATGTTTTCCTCTGGCATTCAGTCAATTTAAGATGCTCTAACTGTCAATGGTAGACCCGACTTCTCAGTTCTTCAGGAAAATCAGGGCTGACATTTCCTCTGAACTGCACTGACATCTTAGGCTTCTTCTTCCTCTGACAAAGATTTTTCTCTCTGTACCATACATAATGAATTGTTCCTCATGGTAATAGTAGTTCCCTAAAAACATGCTCCATTTATTGTTAATGAGCTGTTGTTTGGCTTTTCAGCTGCTTTTACAAAGAAAAAGAAAGATTGTTTTTAAGTGATTACACAGTGTGTTTGCAAAGACTATGTATTTACAAATAAACGAACATGAGTATATACATACATTGTGTGTCTATATATGTATTTATATATTACGGCTGTCAGTGTTAACACACGTGATTAATTAAAAAGAAATTAACGCGTTAATATTTATTAATGCAAATTAATTACATGTCAGAAGCGACCGTCTTCCTCTTCACGTCCGACGATTAGGGCTTCCATGGCGTGCATTAATTTCTGAAAATACACATTTCATCACTGTCAGATTCACAGAACCAGACCTACCTGAGCCTTACACACAAAACACAATGTGTGTGTTTTCGTGTCTGATAAGTGACATTATCCCACTTATACAATGGTCACTTACAAAAATGATTTTTGTTATTTTAGACCTCTACTAAAGCAACAAAGAAAAGCGATATATATGCTGATCGTCAAAATAGGTTCAGTAAAGCATCAATTTAGTGAGAAAGTTCACCCCTTACTGCTTGTTTTTTTTTTTCCAGATAACAAAGAAAGGGCTTGTTTTAAAGAAGCCTGCGCAGTAAAATAAAACATTTAGGCTTTGTGACCGGGACTACTTTTTTAAGTGCGCATCAAACACCCAGCTACCAATCAGATTAAAGTATTCACTCGGACCATTTAAAGTACAGAAACACAATGTTTGTTTCTCATGGCTGTAGATCAGCATCTTTGTTTTCTTGGAGTATTACTGCAGACATTAAAGTCTTTTCAGTTTTTAAAAGTTCTGCTTATTTTACTGTTGATGTGTTTTGTGCACACAAGGAAGTAAATATGTAAATATTTATTTCTATAGCACCATTCCCAAATAAAAATCAGAAAGTGCTTCACAAAAATAAAAAAATATATATAATTACAGCCAGTAAAACACAAGTTGCATGGATGGGATGGATACATTTCTGGGATATCTGAGTTAAGACTACAAATTAAAACATTTCAGACAGTAAAAATGAAGGAAAAATGCTGAGATCAAGAGTGCTCTGGAGCAGATTTTCATCAGGATGTCTTTGTATATTGTTGCAGTCAGCATTCCCTCTATCCTGACGAGTCTTCCAGTTCCTGCTGCCGAAAAACATCCCCACAACATGATGCTGCCACCACCATGCTTCACTGTAGGGATGGTATTGGCCTGGTGATGAGCGGTGCCTGGTTTTCTCGAAGCATAATGCCTGCCATTCACTCCAAAAAGTTCTATTTTGGTCTGGTCAGACCACAGAATTTTGTTTCTCATGGTCTGAGAGTCATTCAGGGGACTTTTGGCCAACTCCAGACGGGCTTCCGTGTGGTTTTTAGGAAGAAGGAGCTTCCGTCTGGAAACTCTACCATGCTGGCCTAGTTGGTGTAGAGCTGCAGAGATGGTTGTCCTTCTGGAAGCTTCTTCTCTTTTCACAGAAGAACACTGGATCTCTGACAGAGTGATCATTGGGTTATTGGTCACCTCCCTGACCAGGGCCCTTCTCCCGCAATCACTCAGCTTAGATGGCCGGCCAGATCTAGGAAAAGTCCTGGTGGTTCAAAATCTCTTACTTATGGATGATAGTGGCCACTGTGCTCATTGGAACCTTCAAGGCAGCAGAAATGTTTATGTACCATTCTCCAGCTTTGTGCCTCAAGACAATTCTGTCTCAGAGGTCTGCAGACAATTCCTTTTCTTTCATGCTTGGTTTGTGCTTTGACATGCACTGTCAACCCTGGGACCTCATGTAGACAGGGTTGTACCTTTCCAAATCATGTCCAATCCACTGGATTTGCCACAGGTTGGCTTCAATTAAGCGGCTGAAACATCTCAAGGCTCATCAGTGGAAACAGAATAAACCTCAGCTCACTTTGGAGCTTCACAGCAAAGGCTGTGAATACTT
Organism: Adrianichthys oophorus; assembly: GCA_036245035.1. Lineage (NCBI taxonomy): Eukaryota > Metazoa > Chordata > Actinopteri > Beloniformes > Adrianichthyidae > Adrianichthys > Adrianichthys oophorus. The sequence continues at coordinate 4,858,451 of BSAI01000101.1, forward strand.
ATGTACATATCATTTGTCAGGTTTTTCATTTTCAATAAATTTGCAACAATTTCAAAGAACTGTTTCAACATTGTCATGATGGGGTGCTTTTCAAAGATTTTTTTTCAGGGAGAAAGCTGATGTCATCCATTTTGAAAAAAGGCTGTGGCATAATAAAATGTGGAAGAACTGAGGTGCTGTGAATACTTTCCGGCTGCACTGCATATATTTAGTCGGACAGCTTTTCACCATAGACATTATATATGACTAGACGCCTCATTCTGGGCTCCAGAGTGAACCAGCGGCGCCGCCATTTCGGAGAGGTTGATTTTTAGCAAGGCTACATTGACAACTAGCTGTAATCAACTGAGAATCATTTGTTTGCCATCGTTTGCCATTTGTTTGTGCAGCCTTCAGATGCAACAACCTGCATCTATCGAGAGGAGATCATGTGAAAATTATGTATATTCATATATATATATATATGTATATATATATATATGTCCAATTTCCATGGTTTTCCAGTGACATAGAATTATTGGGGTAATGGAAAGCTGCAATAAGAAGGGAGGATTTTGTTCTCCAGGCTCTGCAGGGAGCAATTCAAGCCAGAGGACTTTGACATGACCGGGCAGATTGTCCAGCTGACAGAGAATGGGATCCCGTCTGTCTTCAGCTTTACATCACATCTCCAAAGGGTTAGTGTTTTTATCTGTTTTAATCTTAAATTCTTTTATACGTCCTCCATCGTGAGATTTAAAATGCTACGAGAGCATCTTCAAAACACCGAAAACATGGTTTTCATTGGAGTGGGTCTTTAAAAGTATATTTTATCCAAAAGGTTGATCTAATGATTGAGAGTAAGTGTTTAATTACTACCTGTTTCTGTTTATTATAATATATTGTGGACTTGTAAGATATTTTCAAATAATCATTAAGTTGCTAAAAATACATTGGGTACGGAAAGTATTCAGACCCCCTTAAATTTCTCACTCTTTGTTATATTGCAGCCATTTTCCAAAATAACTTAAGTTTATTTTCTTTCTCATTAATGTACACACAGCACCCCATATTGACAAAAAAAAATAAATAAATTTTGCAGATTTATTAAAAAAGAAAAACTGAAATATAACATGGTCCTAAATATTCAGACCCTTTGCTGTGACACTCACATTTTTAACTCAGGTGCTGTTCATTTCTTTTGACCATCCTTGAGATGGTTCTACACCTTCATTTGAGTCCAGCTGTGTTTGATTCTACTGACTGGACTTGATTAGGAAAGCCACACACGTCTATATGAGATCTTACAAAAGAACTCAGAGGAGAGCTCCTGTCCTTGCAGTCAAGGACTGATGTTGTGGACCATAATAACTGCATCTAACAACATATAGCCCTGGACATACTTAAAATATGTGTGCATCAATGGGCATCTTCGCTGCACCATTGTGGCCAGCGTGAATTTGCATACGTTAAAATACAATCCGAACATAAATAAGCAGTATAAATATGATTCAATGTGAGTAAATGTGTTTATGTGGTTTATGTATCTGTTTTTAGAAGGCTGGAATACCCCACAGCAGGGCAGTTCCAGGGCATTTACCACCATATGATGGTTGGCTGCGGTGTCTCACCAAGTGGATCAGGAAACATGCAGCAATGTCTCCCAATCAGCTGCAGACATGCGCTTTGCCGTGATGTCAGAGGAAGATCTCCCATCCTCATTTGCATGCATTCCTGCATTCATGTGACCACAGCTACCTGTCTGCCTGCTTTGGTGGTTGGCTTTGGTTGAATGAAGCACCCCCCTCGCCCGGGAGGGCGATAAATAATTCTGATAATAACTCTGATGAAGTAATTATAGTAGAGGATTTTAATATTCATGTTGATGACTCTAGTGACTGGCTAGGAAATGCATTTGTAGCTTTATTAGATAATGTTGGTTTCACGCAAAATGTAAATGAACCCACTTACTGTCACAAGCACAATGGACCTTATCTTAACTTGTAGTAGAGAGATCAGCCAGCTGAGTGTCCTCTCTCAAAACCTCTTACTTTCAGATCATGTTCTAATTACTTTTCAGTTTGTTCTAGAAACTTCACTCCTGCCGCTCAAATGGTGCCGCAGGATCCCAGATCGAGTCTGTACCGTTGACTTTACATTGAAACTGACCCCCTATGTCACGCGAATCACATTCGATGTTAATGCAGCTTTAGAGTTGCAACTTTGAATGCAGGGACTTTGACAAGTCTTGACTTGTCCACAGGATGGAAAGAAGAAAGATGGATCTTCTTGTGTTCAACAGACCAGATAGAAAGCAGATGTTTGTTTATGGTGTGGATGAAAGACATGTTGATGGATTTAGTCAGGAAAGTTGTGCAGGAGTTTGGGAAATATGGAGGTGGATGATTCACTGTTTTAACCCCTCAAGGAAGCAACTGAAGAACAAAGAAAAAAATGCCCAAAATAACTTTGGTCACTAGTACAAGCTGGTATTGGTTATAATTAGTGTTTCTAATAACATTTTTTTGTTCAGTAACTAAGTAATCTAACTAATCACAGTTTTTTTCCATTTGTACAAAACCATTTTCGTTACTGAATGCTAAACCTGATGTTACTTCAAGTTAATGTATTAAACTGTGCAAACCAAACCATCTAAACAACCAGCAGGTGCTGTGCCATAAAAATCAAGTTTCTATCAGGAGGAGAAATAGGATAAACAATTATGCTAGAAAAGACTATACTATAGTAAACTAAAAATACTTTGTCAAGCTTGACAATACCAGATAAAAACTCAGCAAACTCATCCAAGAAGACATGTGCAGGACCAGGAGGGCAGTAAATGATAATGCAGTAAAACACAGGGTTTGATCCAACCTCGACCATCTGGATTTCAAATGAGCCAAAAGAGTCAGAGTTCAGTTTGGTGCTGGGGAAAAGGTCCGATGGATGAAAGCCAGCCCACCCCCACCCTGTACAGATGAGCGGGGGGTGCTGAGTGTGGAGCATTCCAGGGGGCACAGTTTGTTCAGGTGGATGTGGTCCGCCTGCCGTTGCCATGTCTCTGTCAGGCTCAGGAAGTCCAGACTTCCCGATGAGAAAGTGTCATTCAGATAAAAGGATTCATTAGAAATGGACCGTGTGTTCAACAGTGCAAACTGGAGCGTCTCCGTGGTATTCCTTGATGGCCCAGTCCGCCGGGATACCTGAGATTCCTGGCCCAGAGGTCGTAGCTTGTGGGAGGACGGCAGAGGAACACTGGAATTTCTTCCAGAAACTGTGGTAAACGTTTTTGGTCACCAGAGTGACGTGAGTCCGAAATGTTCATTAAAAATTGGAAATCCAGAAGCAACTTTCAGTCATACACCAGAAGGCAGGTTGTTTTATGTATAATACTTAGGAAAAGCAGAAAAATTATACAGCAGGCCACACACACCGGTGCCATCTTGTCTAAATACGATTTGTGCTGGGACCGGAACACCTGAACCAAAATGGCCACTGTAGCTGGTTACTAGCAGACAAACACGGAGCAGACAAACGTGGAGCAGCAATGCAATAGCAACTCACTGAAAAGTGGTGGGATGAATACAAGTACACATTTATTTCACAAATTTATATCAACTTGTGAAAGGGGATGATAAGAACCCATATTTTGTTAGACAATTTATAGATGAATGCAAAAATTACATTTCCTGGCACCTAGTAACTTTTGTTAATGAGAAATTCATTATTGTACTATATTACTTTTGGATTAAATAGTGAATAAGTAAAATTACTTCATTGTTCCCAATTTTGTTAAAGGGTATTTCAAATTATTCCTCCAAATAGAAAATAAAAATGAAGGCTCTTGAAAATGGCAAATTCACAGCATGTGCTTTAAATAGCTTAAATATGCAGTTGTTGTGTATGTTTTTGAAATTAAGCATCATTAAGTCATTAATTTGCACTATGTTCATATAATTTATGCCATATATTGACACTAGCTGTTTATTTACACATTTCATACAGGAATATTGAAATACATGCTAGACAGTGCAGAAGAAAAAAAATCACATCACTTTTCCAAGGTCATAATATTTTTACTGATAATGAGTTTTTCTCAGTTCCAAGAGTATTTTTATCTGTTTATCATTTATCCAGGCAGATGGCATTAAATTAGTAGGTTTGAAGTGGTGCTGAATTGATTGAATTTTGGGTCAAAAATGATCAAAATCAGGGCTTTTTTTGACTCATTTAAAGAGTGGGGTAGACGTCATCTTATTGCATTTGGTAAGTGGTTGTTAATTAAACATTTATTGACCCGTTGTCCATTGAGGTACCACACCACCAGCAGTTCTTTGGTTTATCTGCAAGTAACTAGCAGTGACACATTTGATAAAATAACATAAAAGAGGGTTATTATAGCAGCAGGCCAGATGGACCATGAGCACAAACAGAAGCATTGGGTGGCAGACACTCCTGTGCAAATTGGAAACCCTCACAGCTGTCTCCTGACTTTATTTCGCAGATGAGAAAATGGGAACATGAACCGAGACGAGCTGAGGTGTTCAGAGAAGAGTTACGCAGGCTCTTGTCCTGAGAGGAATTTTGATGGTGATCATAGAAAAATCTTACCGTTAACTCATCTCCCTGAGCTTGGGGCCACAAGCCAATTAACACAATCCTACCACCACACAAAAAAGGCTTTCTAAAAATACCCTTATCATGAAAGAGCTGGAATGAGATGGATCTGCCCCATGTGTGAGTCAGTATGAGGACAGTGTGCATATTTCGAGTCACATTAAGAGGGAGATAATTGTGTTGCAGCAGCTGCAGGCAAAATCTGGTATAAAACTCCTGCAGGAATTGAAATGTAGTGTAGAACATTGCTGGAACGATAGCCATTAATAGCTTCAAACCAACGGGCGCCATGTGATCTATGGGCTAAAAGGCAACAGGTTTCTTTTGGCTTTAACATGTTATCATTTTTAGTTTTTTTTTTTTTTTTTTAGAATTTTAGCTTGCATGAATATTATTGTGTGTAATAATAAAACAACCTGTCATTTTAAAGCAAACAGAAGTTAGAAAAATCCTTAGAAATCGGCTGTTCAATGAGAGTCCAGCAACTATGTGTCTCCTGATAGTTTCCAGGCTAGTAATCATAATATCAAATCATATATGATATGAAATCACCACATGCAAATTGGCACACAGTCTGAATGCCTTGAGTTTGTAGTTTACGACCAAATTTCGATGCAAACCACACAGGACTACATCAAGGAGCGATTTAGGTCACATGTTTAACATGGTACATCCACTAACATCTGTTTGGGGTCCCCTTTGCCCCCAAAAGCAGCAGTTAGATTTACCCCTCACTGGTTTTCAGAGTCATGCAGGACAAAAGGGAATTTTAGTTTGACCAAAAAGACTCAGAGTTGAATCAAAAAGAGAGAAAGAAAACAGGAGACAATTCACTCACTTTAATTAGTATTTCTAGTCACATGTACTGGTATGGGGATTGACCCATACGGGTGCTGAAGGTCTTTGGGTTGTCTTTAGTGTCTCTTGCAGTTCCCTTGAGGCTTGAGCAGCCACCTTAACTGACATCATAAAAATGTAATGTACCATTGTTTTGTGTGTAGTGATAATGTAAGTTGCATGTACTTATGACGTATGGGTGATGCTGTTGTATGGTGCCCTTACACCACGCTCTACTAAAAACACTGTATTAAAAAAAAAAAAAAAAGACTCATATTTGGTGTGAGGGACTGAGTGGCCAAAAAGGACAACAGATGATTCATCCAAAAATGATTCATCGTTTTTCTCTAAAAAAGTATATTATTTACAAACTGCGCCTTAAAAGAGGTCAACAGAAACAGAATTAACTAAGGCAATAAACTTAACTTTAACTTAAGCAACTGAACAGACCAAGTAACAGAAACAAACGGACCTAACCTAAGACACAACAGGGGAACATATATATAGTGGGTGATCAGACCACTAGACAAACGTGAGGGGGAAACTAACAACATTTAACAAAGACTACAGACAAGACTAAACACAAAACTTGTTTTTTTAGTGGAAAAGAAAGGTAACAAAATTTGAATATCAAAATGAATAGCAACTGACAGAAGAAAAGCAAATAAAAATTGCAAATAAAAAAGTGCATAATTGGAGATGCCCAGTTGCCTGGCCGGAGCATTTAGAGGCTGTGATGGCTTTACTTCCTCCTTTGGCCTCATTGCACAGCTCCAGGAGCAGAACCCCAACCACACCCGCTGCGACCAGCATACCCTCAGCACTGGCAGCTCAAAACAGGTGAAATGAATCAAACAAACCAAAATTAGTAAACTATAAAGGTATATATGTGCTGCAAATAAAAAGAATGAATTTAGATTTTAACACAAAAAAATGTGAGTCTTCATTTAAAAATGAGTCTGAAATTGCAAACTATTTAATATATTAAAAAAAAAGAAAGTGTGCAGTGTGTGGGAGTATACCGCCATTTTGTTGTGGGTGTGGCAGGGTATGCTGTCATCACATATGGGAAATGTAGTTAATTGGACTTCCTCAATTACCTCAAGGAATACAAATGCCCTGCTGTGATACATTCCTATATGGGGCGCTGTTTGTTTACCGGTGTGGTAAAATTCTAATAATATTAATTTAAATAATAATTTAATATTTATTTAGCCTCTTTTGTGAGAAAAAAAAATAGGTTTAATTTTTCAAATATTTTGATTTATCAATCAAACAAAGATTTAGTTACAAAACTTAAATATATATATATTTTAGAAACTAAATATTTAGGTCAGATCTAAATATTTAGTTTGTAAACTAAATATATAATTATAAAATAAATGTTTAACTTAAAAAATAAATATTTAGTTTGCAAGTTAAATAGGTAATTATAGAATAAATATTTAGCTTGCTTACTAAATATTTAGCAAGTAAATGTAACATTTATAAATGCATGAATTAAAAGATGAAAAAACACATTTAAAAAACGAAACTTATTTTTTTTTCTCATAAAAGAGGCTAAATAACCAAAAATATTGCTGATAAATTTTTACCACACCGGCGAGGCAACAGGGGGGACTTTCATTTTTTTATCTACTTAAATAGAAAAAAAAAAGGCGGATGAAACGTGGATTAAAACATTAACAACGACCAACAACAAGATAATAAAGTGCAGCAGGTTTTTTGTGCTTTAAAGTCTGACTCGTGTAAATCACTTTACTAGGAAAATAAACATGTAGACTTTAGTTACCGTCGGTTGGGCGACGTTACGGACTTAACGAGAACACCATGCTTTGCATGAAAAAATGAGGAAGGAAACACTATGAAAAAACAACGGGGCCAGCTGCCGATAACCATGATCTTAACAACGTCAAACATACGTCTGACACGCCATCTCCCGACTTCCGAAGTGCTCAAAGAGGAGGAATGGCCATAAGCGGCATTTAATAATAATATTTATTTCAGTGTATTTTTTCTAGCTGTTATTAATACACATTACTATATCAAAAATTTATTAATGTCAATTAATTTTTTATTTACAAAGAATAATAAATTATGGTTAAATGGTGTGATATATTCTCTGGGCGTGTCAGACGTATTTTTGACGTTCGTTAAGATCATGGTTAACCCGTTGTTTTTTCATAGTGGTCTCCTTCCTCATTTTTTTATGTAAAGCACGGTGCTCTCGTTAAGTCCGTAATGTCGCCCAACCGACTGTAACTAAAGTCTACATGTTTATTTACCTAATAAGGTGATTTACATGAGTCAAACTTAAAGCACAAAAAATCCACGTTTCATCCAACGTTTTTTTCTCTATTATAAAAATGAAAGCCCCGCCGCCTCGCTGGATTTGACCCAAAATTTCGGCCAATCAGATCAACCAGAAAGGTTACCGCCACCTGAGTGACAAAGTACCCCCTGAAACTGAACGAGCAAAAAGAAAACTGAACAAGCGAAAAGAAAACTGAGCGAACGAAGGAAAACCAAGAGAGCGTGCATTCAGAGCTCTGCGAACACGGTCAGAACTCTGCGCGCGTGGTGAGAGCCCTGTGCGCGCTCAGTTATGACTGCACGATGCAGTTGTAAGATACGCTCACTCAGTTATCAAATACGTGCCGTTCAATTAATGGCAGAGATGTGACGCCATACCCATACTCCTACCCAATTCTCAGGCACAATTTAAAGATCTGAATCCTGACTTTTTTTATGGTTGATATCATGAAGTTGTCATAGTTGTCATGAGGGGATCAAGCTATAATGTCTGTATTTTGTAGAATCGGGCAACACTTTTTCACAGCCTTATGCAGCACATGAAACTACATTTAGTCAGATTTTTAGACCTTGGCTAACACATTCGAGGACAGAGGAGGTCTCGAAGGACATCACTTACTCCATAAGAGAGGCAACAGAGACATGTGATTTCTCATCTCCAAAGATGATTTGTCTGGTAATGGGTTTGGTGGGAGCTGATGGAAGGTCATTTCTGATGCGTGGCAAATTTATCTCAGACTGGACCTTAAGGAAGGAAGGAAAAAAAGTTTGACTTTCTCTAATTTACCTCTCAGTATGATGGTCAATGATCCATAAGCAGAAACAGTTTTCATACAGCACTGTGGTCAGGGTGGGCTGCATGTGGCCATAAAACAGGGAAACCCTTTCCTTTCTGTCACTGCTTTGTTTTGCTGCAGATTTATGCTCACTAATCAAAACAAATCAGGATGGCATCCTTCATGCTGACAGCACATAGCACCCCAGAGAGTGCAGTCATTTGATCTGGATGGCTGGTGTTCCTTCACTTTGGCCTGTTGCTTGTAGCGAGGGACTCACAAATCTCATATATTATTATATATGTATATATGTATTATCACGGTCTTGGCTGAGAGACTCAGGCCTCTGAGCAGAATCCACCATTCACTCTAAGGAAAATGATTGTGTCCAGCTTATGGAATCTGATTTGTAGAAGGGGACAGATGACAAGCTGAAACAGTTAGAACATTAGACTATATTTACACACTGACGTTGAACATATAATTTGCTATATTTTTACACTGTCATTGGTGTTTTTACTTTTGTATTGTGTGTCTTCAAAAATGTAAACACTTTGAAACATCCACAGGACTCTGAATAGATCATAATAAAACAAGTCTTTTACTAAATAATAAAGTCTTTCTTAAAGTTTAAGGCATAAGTTGGGTGTAGTTTAAAGACCCACTCCATTGGAAATTGTGTTTTTGGTGTTTTAGACGGGCTCTTGTGGCATATTTCTGATGATGGAAGACATGTATTAAGCTAAGTAACATTAAGCTTAAAATTGTATTGCTGCTACTCTGCAGAAACTATGTCCTAGAAAACAACACAGTTTTTTTTATTTTATTTTGGCTAAAAATTTGATAATTATAATTAAAATACCTCTGACAACATTTTGAAGATTTTTTTTTTTTTAAATTGACTGGAGCGGGACTTTAAAGTGTCATATTTCTTTTTGCCAACGGACATGAAGTTTATGTCCATTTAAATTTTGCTTTGAAGCTTACAAACAACAAGATTCTAGTACACTACATTTAACAGTTCTTTCTTTCTGTCAAATAACTGCTGAGCAAACAGGCATTGTAAGTCCTTGTTGTTGGATAGATTGTATGGTTATTAACAGGTAACAAGTGGAGAATAAAAGAACTTCCTTAAGAAGTAGCAGGTCTGTAATGGACAGAATTATTGCTTATTAATGGGATATATGAAAAGAAAGCAAATAAAATCATCTGGTTTAAACACTAAAACAATTACTTAATTCTTACCTGTTTTTGTTTATTTTACCATAAAAATGAAACATTTTTAAAGGTAAGAGGTATTTTAAAATCCCACACTAAAACTAGACAGGATCTGCTGCAACATTGTGTGTTCATAACACATGCACTTCTAATGCAACGCTGTGTAGATTTTCAGCAGCTGCTTGTGGAGCTTCACATCAGAACCCACTCCTTCTCAATGAGAACAGAAATGGCAGAACAATACATGCTTTCAAATCTGAGTCTCCAAACACCAGAAAAGTCTCAAGTGACTCCAGGAAAGGTCGCCAGATTAGTCACGAGTCGCTTTTGGAAAAATAACACCCAAAGGGGGTCTGGAAACTCACCAAATATTGCAAGAAAATTACAGAGTTGGGAACACTGAACAGAACAGGAGTAAATTAGTGAGGAGATCAGAGAAACACATTTGAAAATAAGTGTTGAAATTAAAATAAACGAAAAAAAATTGAGATTGGGAACAAAAACTGTTTGAACTTTACTATCATTTTTAGATGCAAGTATGTCTAGAGGGCTCTACCATTTAAAAATAAACAAACATTACAAAACATATAACTGTTAACTTTCATACTCATGTCTATGCCGACTCAGAGATTAATTGATGAGCAAAGCTGGGTTCACAAGCTAAACTGAATTAATAAGGTTGCTAACGACTGCTTGAAAAATTACAGTCCCATCAGAACCTCTCAAAATCTCAAAATTCTCCTGTGACTGTACTTGTTTACTAAGTCTGCTGGAAGGCTAGGTGTGCAAAGATAAAGAAACACAGCTCACATTGCCCACCTGCTGGAAACTAATGCCAATGAACTGACTGGGCTGTTCAGAATATAAACCTTCTTCCAGTCCACAGGAAAATGCCTAATCACTAAACCTAAATGCCCTGCTGAACGCCTGACATGCTGTCGCACATTTCTCAGGCTAAGACAAATAACTCATTTCCTCTGCAGAAGGCAAAGGAATCTGGCTAGCCAGTGCACTTCCTGCTTGGTTTGTATGGATCTAAATGCTTTGTTTAGAGTGTGCATCTGTGTGTTGTGTCACACATGCAATGTGAAACAAACTGCCACACGTGATTTTATTTCATTCTCACAAAGCAAACAGCGCAAGAACTTGCATAAAAAATGTAGTCACGTCTGTCAATCCATTTGTAGGCATTCGAAGTACAATGGATTAGAGACATGCGCCACACCAAACAAATAAAAGTAAGCTCTGCTATAAAGCAGAGGAGAATGCAGATTGACAGAGACAACCCTTCCCATAGATAAACTGCTATACATCACAACCAAAATCCTAGTGCCTGCTGGAAGCTGAGATTTTGACATTATTATGAGCGCGATTAAAAAAATGCTGTGTTGAAAGTTCACTGCGCTAGAAGATAAAAATACAGAAACAATAGAGACATACTTTTTTTTTACATTTGCAGATAAACTATAAAGTCGTTCTTGCATTTAGTGTTTTTTGATCTTTCTATTCTGTATTCCAGCAAAGCTGAACTTGATTTGAGTCTTTTCATGTCATGAATCTTCTCTCGATGTCACATAGTGGAGGAGGTCTTTGAACCTCCTTATTTTGTGTATTGGAAGCAAACAGGACACCACATTTTTCTGCAGAACTGGGAAAAAAAAGTGCTGAAAACTTCTTGAGAAACACTCATGAAAGCCAAAAATCTATTGCTCAATATTTTTAATGGCACAAAAGTGCTTGAGCAATCCTGTTAAAACACCTGCTTAAAGTCTTGAAAAAATTTTATAGTCTATAAGATTCTTTTTTTTATATAATGGCACATAAATATATGAACTTCACATTTTTAGGCATGACATATGACAAATGGACTAGAAAAATGAATTTATTTTAAAAATACTAATTTTCCTTAAACAATGAAAACATGAAAACAACAATGAAAATCGTGTTTTAACATGTTTTTGACAGATATTTCTGATATGGAGGACATGTATAAAATAATTTAATATTTAAACTTCGTATACCTGTGTATTTCTTTATTCAAATTGTGATGGATCAGGAGCAGATGAAACCTGTGGTTTGAAAAAGCTCTGGTTTGTATCGCACCAACTGAGATGGGCGGGCCAAAGTCTCCCTTACTCGTCTTCTTTTACAATTGTGAAGCATCCACTTGTAGACAAATACAGTGCCAGCATAAATGAGTACACCCCACCACATTTTGTCAGGAACCTTTAGTGTCCTTTTAGAATCAACATTTTATTTGAGATATTATACCACAAAATACTCCCACAAATGAGGGCTATTGATTTTAAACAAGATTTGCTCATTTGAACACATGAAAAAGTGATTTTCCTAACTAATTCATTCAAGCATATATTGCAAAAACGAGTACAACCCAAGTATAGTCTTAGGAGAAAAGACTACAAAATTCTATTGACCAGGCATTCAACCACAGGAGAGTCTAATGATTCATTTAAGATGTGTCCGGAACACAGGTGACTATAAAAGAGCATTACCTAATAAAGAAAAGTCCTTCCTATTTCATACTGTCAGAAATGGCTCCTCATGTAAGAGAAATGTCACAAAATCTGAGAAAATTAATTATTTCTTTACACAAAAAAAGGTGATGGCTACAAGAAGATCAGGAAATCTTTACATATCAAGTCAAAATACTGTAATGAAAGTGATCCAAAATTGTAAGAAAGATGGAAGTGAAACCATCTTACAGAGACGTCCAGGCCGTCCACAGAAGTGTACATCTTGATAGGAGCATCTACTGATAAGAAGGGTTAAGGAAAATCGCCGTGCAAGTTCACTGCAGTTAGTTAAAGCAGTAGAAGCCAAACTGGAGTGACCGTTTCCCATGACACCATACAGCGCACACTGTAGATGAATGGCATGCTTGGGTATCGCCCACGAAGGAAGCCTCTCCTATAAAGCCCATGCATCAAAAAGCTGGGGCCCATGCTAAAAAAAAAAAAAAAAGGAAGACGACTAGGGCTCTACACTCTGGAGTGATAAGACAAAGATCACTATTTTTGGAACTAATGGTTTGAAAACTGTATGGTGTCGCAAAGGTGAGGTTTTCAAAGAAAAAAGAATGATGCCTACAGTGAAACATGATGGTGGTAATGTCCTTATGTGGGGCTGAATGAGTGCTGCTGGTATTGGGGAGCTGCATTTCATTGATGGTATCATGAACTCAACAATGTACTGTTCTATGCTGAAGGAAAGGATTCCACCATCACTCTGTGCACTTGGTCGTCGTGCACTTTTCCAACACGACAATGATCCAAAGCTACTGTTGCCTTTCTGAAGAAGAACAGGGTGAAGGTGATTGAATGACTTGGTATGTCTCCTGATCTGAATCCAATCAAACACCTGTGAGAAATTCTGAAGCAACAAGTTGAGCATCACTCCCCATCCCATATCCAGGCCCTAAAAGAGGTTATTCTTGAAGAATAGAAAAAGATAAATGTTGCAATTTGTCACCAACTTGTTAATTCCATGCCTAGAAGACTTGGTGCTGTCCTTCAAAATAATGGTGCTCATACACTTAAATAAGTGTTAAACAAAACTCATCCTTGTGGAAAGTTTGGAAATTGTCCTTTTGTTCATTGCGCTACTGAATAAATTAGTAATTTTTAAAGAGGGTGTAGGTACATTAACATCTTCATTGTCTTCATTGCTGCCATCTGCCTCAAAACAGTGCAGTTGCGTAGCTCTGATATTGTTTGCCCAGTTTTGCTGCCCTAATGTTAGCTCGGGCTTGTGAGGTCCTATAAGTTAGCAGGAAAGAATATAAACAAAGCCTTAAGAAATTAGCAGAGAGACCAGCTATTGAGTATTGTTGTTATGTTGCTGTTTCTTTCTCTCGTTTATTTTTCCAGTACTGTTCAGTTTCCGGCCTCTGCTGTTTTGACCCTGCCAATTAGCGTGCACTTTTGCAGGTTGAAAGCCTGTTTATACGTCTGGCTCCATTGTCTCTTGTGTACTTCATCAGGCGGCTGGCTGCTCAAGGCCAGGAGGCTTTGTTTGGCAGTTTCAAGTGCTTCAGGTATTGACATCAAATATACTGTATACAGTGGCTTGCAAAAGTAATTCTTACCCCTTGAACTGCTCCACATTTTCTCACATTATGACCACAAACATAAATGTATTATTTTTTTTTTTATTACTTTATATGAAAGACCAACACAAAGTGGCAAAAATTATATTTACAGTCAGGTCCGGCCTCAGGCTGCATGGTGCCCTAAGCAAAAAACATGTCTTTGTGTGTCCTGATTGGCTGGAGTCCTTGTCATTCAATCTCTTCCATGCCATGTCTCCTGTTCAAAAACATACAGCAACATACATACATCTTTGATCACAATCAGGTATTTGTCTTCATTCAATAATCCTGGACTTTTCTATGAAGGTTTTAACTTTGACAGCTTAAACAAGAGAGACAAGTCTGAAAACATTCATGTCTGAGAAAAGTGTGAAGTATGCTGTGAGAAGTTTAACATCTGTAATCCTAATTCATGGATTTCCCTTTCATGAGTTATTTTTAGAACGTAAATCCTGCAATAAATTAGGTTAGGCTGTACTGGTGAAATGGTAATACATAAATATGCCCAGTTGCAACAAAAAACTTTTTATTTTATATTTTCATTAGTTCAGGACAAATACTTTGCCATTTGCCTTCTCCCCCCTGGTTTTCACACAGCAAAGCATCAAAAAGAATACAGATAAGAATACCAGATCAATGAGCAGTATCAGTAAGAAAAGTAGTATCTTAATGATGTTGATGATGATGGCAAGAACGTTAATAACAGAGACAGTAAATATGGTTATTTTGACAAACATAACAACTGACTTACAGCTGTTTATTTCACTATAGAAGTCAATGGGATTTGGTTTAATGGAACCAGTGAGTACTTTCCATTGGCAATACAAGGGGGGAGGGATGACTCAGTCTAGTCCTCATTTACGATCAATGTTACAGACAGGCAACCATACACGATCAACCCAAGAATTGATGTTGAATTTTCTTTTCTGTAAAACATGTGGGAGGAAGACATATTTTCTGAAGGTAGTTCAGTTGGTGTGTTTTCTGGGGTGTTAAGTATTATGTAGACACTTTTTAAAATTAGCTTTGTTTTTAAAACAAGTACATTTTTCCTAAATATTTAATGTATGATACTAGAAAAGATTTAAGAAAGAATATGGAACTGGAGTTCTTTATACTCGTATAATTTGTGTCAAAAAAAGACATGCAAGAAAAATTTGAACAAAAAACCTGTTTAAAAAACCACATTTACAAAAAGATTGAATTACACAAAGAGTGAAATGACCAAAAATAACAAACACAAAAAATTGGACAACAGTGCAATCAAAGTATGTGTCAGGATTCAGCCGTTCAGCTCCACCTCTGACTGCCAGATGGAGGCCTCTCCAGAATATTAACTCCTTCACCTAAACTCATTAGCTGATTCTCATTCTCTCATCAGTGTTATGTATATTAGCCTGCTCACCCCTGTAATCCTTGCAAAGTCTTGTTTTGCCTAGCAGACAGTCTGACCGTTTATACTCCTGGTTTGACCTTACCTGTCTCTCGCCATTTGGCCTTGCCTTTGTGTTTTGATCCTTGCCTGGATTTTCACTACGTCTATGTCTTGCTCATGCTCCAAATCATTAAACCAGTTGCATATGGATCCACACATCTCCGCCTCTTCATGTCAGTATGTAGCATGACTTAAAGTAAACAGAGTGCTACCTTGTATTTCCAGGGAGTGCAAACATCATGTGGAGAAGAGGTATTTTCTTAAGGTAACACAGAGATCAAGTCACCTAATGTAAGTCAAAACAAACACTTTTAATTGACAAATCAAAATCACCTAAACAGTTTTGCAAACACAAGTGATTTTCTTATGAAGCCTCAGAATGAAATTGGTTTTCTCAAGAATTCCTTTTGAAAATACATTACCATTTGACCTTTGAAACCACAGTAAATGTTTGCCAAATCCCTCTCTGATCATTTTTTTTTTTTATTTATGTTAAAAGTGTTCCCAGTAGTCTTTTAATTATGTTTTTGCTGTTTTTAGAACATTAAAAAAAACTGTTGTTTTCTGGGATATGCCAACAAGCATTCTATGGGCACTTACACATCACCGCACTCCCTGTGTGTGCAGCATTTGTACACGATCAGTAAGGAGCCAGTACACACACCTTGCTAATGACTGGAGTGTAGTGTGAGGACACCGTACAACAGCATTACCCATACATCACAAGTGTGTGAACTTACACTATAGTAACAAATATTTCACGGCACACTTACCACACGCACAACAACAGTCGTACATTTTATTTTCAGTATATCCCTTAAGGTGGCTGCACAGCCCTCAAGGGAACTCCAAGACACACCTGCTTTCCCTTTAAAATGCAACTGCTCCTCACCACGACCCTCCACGGGCCCGGACAAACCAAAAACCCTTAGAACCAGTATGGGTCAACCCCCTTGTATGGGTGCATGTAACTAATGTTCTTACATGCTTCTGTTCTTTGGTTTGATTAATTGTCTATGTTCACACTATTGCTGGAACACAACACATTCACACCTTTGTTTTTAGTTGGACCAGTTTCTGTGTTTTATCAAATGCCAAATTTTGTTCAATTAATCTGTTCAAGACAAAGTTCTTCTGGAAAAAAAACTTGGAGTGTAACTATTCAAGACATTAATATATTTGAAATATAAAATGCCACCAAAACTTTACATTCACAACAATTTTTAGACATTTGCTCACCAATCCCATTGTGACATTTTAATTAAGAGTAGTATTAACATTTTTTTATTACATGCTGAGAAAGATGTGAGCCTGATTAAAAATGTGATGCATTCAAGTGCAAAAAATAGAAAAACAAGATAAATCCATCAATTTTGTTGAACTCATTAAAATTCCTTACATTAATAAAACTTTGCATAAAATAAAATTCAAGGGTAAGTTATTTACTCGCTTTCTAGCTCATTTCAATACTAACAGGTTTGGCATTTAGAGGTAATTATTGTTTACTGTTTGTAGGTAGTCATAATGTCATGTCTGACTGAAAAATATTTGTTGGTATGAGCCAGATTTTCAATAAACTTGTCAGAATTAATTAGGCTGACTAGTCAGAAATACTTTTGGTGTTCATCAGTAATCAATTGGATAACTGTACATTACATATGTATGTAATGTTAAACCTTTGAGTCCATAGCACATGTTTGCTGGGGGATTTATCAAGCCAAGTTTATTTTTGGTCTTTAATTATCCACCTATTTCTTCATTTTCAGCCGCTTCACACTGGGAGACAGCAGGGTTTAAACTGTCGACAAACAAGCTGCTTTATTACACTCTCAATCTGAGCATTTATCCCTCTATAAAGGACAAATTAATTAACTTTAAAGGTCTTTACCCTTTGATGTTTTCAGATTTTTTTTTTGCGCTTCGTTTTGGTTCTTTCAGATCATATAGAGGACAGGTTCACATCATCTGAATGTCACTGCCTTGTGTAACCATGGATTTTGACAGATAATCTATATCTATCTCTCTGCCTCAGCAGAGTGTTTTTGACATTTCAGTCACCTGGTCATGTTTAATTCATTTTAAAAGTTAGTAGAGGGAAAATGCTACCTTGATATTGGGCTCGATCATGTGGTTGATGATTTGGTATTGGTTGTTGTCTGCCGATCACAACATTTAAATTATTGTTATGATCAGAGCTTTTTTTTTCAAGCTTACTATTCTTAACAAATACTCCACTAGAAGTCTGCATGTCATAGATGGACCATAACATTTTCTTACCATAAAGCGCAGCAGAATACAACAGCAGTTTCAGTTTATTTGAACATTAGAAGCAGTTATAACAAACAACAGAAGAAAAAGCAAGCCAAATACAAAAAAAAAAATAATGTTAAAAAAAAAAAAACTTATTTAATCCCACCCTCTTTACTAAATTAAATTAAATTTACTGCTTCCTTCCAACTCACTTTTAGTACAACGGAGGCAGAACAAAAAAAAAAAAAAAAACTTAAGCAAAAGAAGAAATATGTACATAAAAGGCCATAAATGACTACATACCCACATGTACATATATTTGTACATACACATTTTCCATTCATTTATTTATGCATTTATAGTCATTACAGATTTTTGTTCTATATTGAAGGTTAAATTGTTAAATTTATCATCAATTATAACCAAGAATTTATTTTCATGAACCAAATTGATTTGGACTCCATTAATTTCTCATTGAATCATATATTTTTTGGTATTCCCAAATACCATAATTTTTTATTTTATCTAGATTTAAAGCCAGAATATTTCTATCAAACCACACTTTAATGTTTTTCATTTGTTTGGTAACTAAATTCAACAACTCATTTAAACTTTCACCAGCTGAACCAAAGATATTTATGTCATTTGCAAATAAAACCATCTTTATTGCTTAGATACAAAACAAAGGTCATTAATAAACAATATGGACAGTTTATGGACAGATTGCCATCTGTCTGTTAAATAGCTTTTAATCCATTGAAGTACTAAGTTTCTAAATTCATATATTTCCAATTTATGAAATAATAAATTATGATCAATTGTGTCAAATGTTTTTTTTATATCAATGAAAATTCCATTTGTGATTTGATTTAGCTCCAGAGTGTTGCTAATTTCTTCGATGGGTTTGATTATTGCCATTGATGTTGACATGTTGGCTCTAAATCTATATTGGCATCCATAGTGTCTGTCAGTTCAACCAGGAGGCTAACAAAAACACTTCAGTCAAGCTAGCAAGATGTTCTCAGATTTGGACTTCCGGGATCAATAACTGTTAAAATTGTTTTTAATTGACAACAAGTATCTCTTTTGACCAGTCTGTTGGCCAGACCAACAGCTGAGCAATCAGATATGAGCTGAGAACATCTGTTACAATGGGGGTTATAAATCTTCGGACACACAAGATTTGTATTAATATTTGTATAAACCCCTTTTGTAATTTAAACTAAACTGCATTAATATTGATTATATTTGTATCCTTTTTATGTTGGACCGGATGGAAAAAAGAAGGAGGAAGAAAAGAGAGGGATGGGGGGGGGGGGGGGGGGGGGGGG
>BSAI01000101.1:4885053-4902715 GCA_036245035.1 Adrianichthys oophorus
ATGTATGTATGTATGTATGTATGTATGTATGTATGTATGTATGTATGAACATCGCAAAACACAAGTTGATTAGGGAAAATTCTTAGCTGACAAAAAAATGCACGCAGGAGTGTTGTATGGATGTAAGCAATTCAGCATCACCAGTCTATACTGCTTAAAACAATAATTCATGCCTGCCCAAAGACAGTCATCTGATTGATTACCAGACTACTGTTGCATTTATTTTTTCCTCAGGAACTAATATAGTTAATTTAATCAAGGTTTTATTTATTTTATTTTTTTTTTATTTACTGAATTTGACCAACACACTGAAGGCTATTGCTCAGTATTAGGTTGTATCTTATTTGTAACCCTTCATTTTGTGCTTCACAAATTTCTCAGAAAGCAGGTGGAGTTTTTTCTTAGTAGGGTAGAGTTTTGGATTCCCAGTACATTTCTGAAGAGAGCACATAAAAAAGACAGGAGTTTTTGTAATGGATGTGACTAGAACGGATAAAAGAAGCCTAGCCACTCTGTCCATCTTAAATTACTGCCTAACTCATGCTTGATGGTTAACATCAACTAAGAAACCTCTTGACCGTCAGGCTGACACAGGAACCACATCTAGTGCCAAATACTCTAAAGGTGCATGTGTCAGGGCATGTGATTCAGCTGTGCCAAATTGCTTCATGACAATTATTTTTGGCATCTCACCTCTTGCACTCAGAAGAGACTCTGGATAATCATTTCGGCGCTGCCGGGGAAGTAGAAGTCGCACTCCAGCAGCAAGTTCTTCAAAACTTATTCAGAGTTTTCATATTCTTCAGATCAACAAGTTTCTCCCTGTCGAATCTGTCTGTGTTTTTCCACAGGGGCATTTTGGGATTGAGAGCTCAAGCATGCAACACTAAAGGTTTAGGAATGTCTCTTGGTGGCTTAGAATCTTCTTGTTCAGTACAGGCACGACTGCAAAAGTTCAAAGTGAGTTCCAAAGTCAATCCTAAAATAGAGGCTTTCTCCTTTGTTGACTGGCTGCAAATAAAGCTTTCACTGAGCTGTTTCTCACTTAAATTTGTCTCTTTTTCTGCCAAGACCTTGGGCATTTGTTTCAACTTAAAAAAAGCAGATTCCCACTTGTACTCTTTGATACTCAATTACCAAAGGTTTGCATGTGCAAAAATCTATGAAAGTTTACGGGCCATGTGAGAACTAGTGGTATTGATAAACTAATCACAATCTATGTGTTTTTAGTGTGTGCAATGCATTTAGCATATTTGCCTTGATGTAAATGCAATATCTGCAATCTGGTAGTCCACCACAAACAGCTGGGAGGAATAATCAAGCAAATAGTGTATTTTATCTATAGTGGCCTGACATGTATGAACAGAGGGTTTGAAGAGATGTTGTGACAAATAGATGCAGGTATCCAATAGTCGTTGGTCTACTCTCTTAGATTCATCTTCCAGTATATCTGGTCAGGGGTTGCCACAGCAAATCAGCTTTTACAGATCTGCACATTTCATTTGGAAGAGATTTTTTCGCAAGAGTGACGCCCCTCCTGACACAACCCTGTATTTTGTATGGACTGGAGACCGGTGGTTCGCGAATGCTTCCTACCCCTGATATTGCTCTACCCACACTCACTGTGCATGCGCAGACCAAAATTAAATTATAAATCTGTGCTATCTCTTTAATCTTGTGGTTACTATATGCTGTTTTTTTCCAGTATTTGTGGCTTAAAGTAACATTTAATTGTATGCATAATGCAACTAATGCTTCACTTGTCAACTTAGCTCTGGACTTTTAGGCTTTTCATTATTTAACTTCTGGTTCACAGAAGTTATTTTTGCATTATAACTGAAGCAGATCTGTGTCTACAGTGACTTTCTGTCCATGCGTTGAGCCTTTTAAAATCCACAAGGTCTTCTGAACCAAACGCCATGAGCGTAACGCTTACTGGTTACTTGTCGAGCATTTCTCTACACTAACCCTTGCTTACCTAATCTAATTTTCTAATATTGGTGTACTTGTGTGAATTTGGAGCTTGATGCATTTCCTTACATTTTGTAGTGGACTTGTTGAGCTGAAGAGTGTTTTTTGGTAAACGTAAGACTGGTGCAGCCCAGTGCTGGTGGCAACTTTTGCAAGAAAGTTGAGTAGACATCCACAGTACTTGTTTTTTATGTTTATAGTGTATGACTTATTTTTCTATAAATGATTTGAAATTTCAGAGTTTAAACTACAGAAATTATGTAAAATGTTCGTGTCTGTCTGAGAAAAGTGAATAACGTGTGTAATGAGGGGTTTTATAGCCTTTGCAATCTTAACCTATCTCAGGTTATTTTTAGAACGTAACTCATGCAATAAACAAAGGACCATTGTACTGCTTCATTAAAAGGGCTGTAACGAGTATCCGAGTTTTGAATATTCTCGATCTGCTCCCAAAAATTCAAGTATGAAAATTTGCAACGCCCAAGATCGCTGATTCGCGATCTTTGTAATTGTCGTATAGTGTATTAAAATACAATGGTGTATTTCTTTCTCTAAAATGCAGAATAATGTTGGATTTCAAGTTTATATACTAAAACAAGTCAAATATGCAGTGCTACTGTCACTGGAAGTTAATAAACTTTAAAAAAAAGTCTGTGAAGTTTCCAATTTTCAAAGTAAAACTATCAAGTATTTTTGTTTTGTAGTTGAAAGAAATTATACTGAAGTTCTGTTTACCAACACATTGTAAGTTATGAAAAAAGTAAATTTGCTTTAACACCGGAGCTTCAGCTCCAGTGTTTACATTCTTTTGGTTGTGGTATAATCGTTGTTGCAATTACCATAATTCCAGCAGATTTTTAAGTGGAGAAAGGCAGCCTCACGCTGCTATGCATATATATGATATATGTTGTTGCCACTGAATTTTATTAGGTTGACAAAAAAAAAAAAGGAAAAACCTTACATTTTCTTTCTATTGAAATGTTTGTGTTTTTATCTGTTTCGTCTATTTTATATTTATATTAAAAAGTTATAATTGTGATTGGATCTATGAATTGTTGAGCTTGATTCCCAAAATTTATTGGATCGCCACCCAAGTAATGATCCACGGCTCTATTTAACACCTTACTGCTGCACTCATCATTTTATTAAACTCTTAAATGTTTATTCTGTGTTGACTAACTTTTGTAGCCGTAAATAAAGTACCAAACTGCATTTTACTTACCCATTTAAACATCACCATTTTGCCTGTGTGACAAAAATGGCTAACAACCAATGGCATCTTTTACTTACTGAACAGTGACACCCAGTTTAATGACTTGCTGTCCCGTATAAGTCTGAAAAATGAAAAAATTAAAACAAGAATAATATTGACTCCATGCAAATAAGAAACGCCTCGTAAAGTTCAGGATGAGAACAATCAGATTCTCCTCCGTGTTTGTTTTGGACGGCGCTTCTTCTTCTACTGCGTTTTTCTTCTTCCACATCCGACAGGCAGACTTGACTTTAAAAGTGCAATGCTGCCCTCCCACGGTTAAAACAAATTCACTATCTCATAGGATTCCGTACAGTCCTGTACCTAATAAAAAAGATAGCAACATCTCAATACTCTTTCCAAAATGCTCCCCACCCAAAAATATTTTCTGCTGCGTTGCTGTCAGTGGCAAATACTGATCCACACACCTACAGTGTTCTCTAGCTGCTGTTCGTGAGAAACAATCGTTAGGCAACCGTTAGTGGGAAAATAATGAATACATTTGAACCTATTAGTGCTTAAAAAAAAATCCCGTAGTCGCGCTTGAGAATAAGTTGCACCCTTGGCCGAACTAGGTTAAAAACTGAAATAATCATCTATACTCCAAAAAATACTGTTATTATTCTGAAGCTTATGCTTTCACAGTTTGCTGTTCTTTCTGAAAGTAGATTCTACTGTAGACCTAAGATTATCCAGATTATCAAAGATTAAAAAAAAAAAAAAAAGTTTGTCAACAAGGTTGGTGCTGCATCAAATGTTTTACATTGAGTAAGTGAGCACTAAAATCACAGCCAAACATTGCCCTACTTAAATTTCAGCTCCTAGATTCCTCATGTGAGATTATAATTGTTTATTTATCCAAGTTAAAGTTTAGGAACAGGTTTAAAACAAAAAAAGTCTTTGCTCATCCACTCCACTTAATAAACCCACTGAAGGTTAAAGTGAAAAGCATTGAGTGTTTCAAGTGCAGCTGTCTAGTGTGAAGATCCTCTTTGTGTGTTGATGGAAAATACATTTACCTGCTAAATGAGACGAGCTTAAACCTCCAGAGAAATTCCCCAACAGAACCTTATTAATGGTAAATTGTGGTTTGTGTTTTCACTTTTTAAACAAGTTTCAAGGCAAAAAAAAAGTCGTATTGTTTAATTTGTTTATCACACAACTTAGTTGAATCCTGTGAAAAATTAATTGTTCTGAGAGTTTTAGAAAGGTGCAGCAATATGGGAGTTTTATGAAACATACTAAAATGTATATGCTTTAGAACTCATTTTATTACCTTACATCAATTATGCGTCATACTGTCTAAAATAGCTGGTTGTTTTTTCTTTAAAAACAAGCCATTTTAGAGGAATAGTCTTGTGAAGTCAGCATTTCTCTGCAGTATCACTTCTCTGCTCCCTCTGGTGGACAATTCCTCATTTCAGACTATGTCCTAAACAATAAAATGTTTATTAGTTTAAGTCTATTCATTAAGTGAGATTTAGTAATCAGAGATGTAGACTCGATTCAGAGTGTTGACACTAAATCACTTAATCAGTTAGTCTCAAAGGAGAAATATAAAAAATCATATTCATCTTTCCAACTGGCAACATAAATCCCATAATTAAATCTAGTAGTTAACTGCCCTACCAATTATGTTTTACTGTTCATTGTCTGCAATCTACTTCTGTGCACGAATGCAACATTCTCTGCACTTATTTGCAGCATACCATGGCCCTGAAGTGTTAATCCCACAAACAAACACCCAACTCAAAAAAATATTACAGATCACAACAATTTGATTGATTGATTTGTTTATTTCAAGCATAAGTTGGACAATACATGAAAATAATCACGCAAAATTATCAAACTCATTATTAAGACAATGAAATATATTGATTGAGAGGAAAGAAAGAAAACGAAAAAAAAAAAAACAATGAAAAACGAACAAACAAAAACAACGCACTTAAGTCACATTTGTAACATATGTTTTGCTTTTAAAAAAGCAAAACAATAAAAAGCAAGATTGCATTTTAGAAATCCAAAGAAAAAAGGAAAATGAAACAAAATGGAAATTAAATGTTTTGTAAAACTATTGTAATTTCCAGAAATGAAACGAAAGTATATA
This sequence comes from Adrianichthys oophorus, assembly GCA_036245035.1. Taxonomy (NCBI): domain Eukaryota; kingdom Metazoa; phylum Chordata; class Actinopteri; order Beloniformes; family Adrianichthyidae; genus Adrianichthys; species Adrianichthys oophorus. Next base: position 4,890,384 of record BSAI01000101.1, read on the forward strand.
TATAAAAAAAAAAAGCACAGAACAAGTAACTGTAAAGGTAGGTACTAATGGACATCGCTGGTTGGATGATAACTTTTGAGTTTTTTCAAATACGTCTTCAATGTCCGCATACTAATACACGGTAAGTTTAATGATTAGTATGGGGGACATCTAGTATTGCTTCATGCCAAATATCTTTCTTCTGAAATGATGGACAAACCTCATTATCCATTCAGTAATGTCCGATAGTCCCTACCTCCTGCAGTTTTTTTTCATGCTTAATTTTTTAACATTTCATTTTAATTTCTGGATATTACTTTGGTTTTCCAAGATGTTTCATATTTTCGTTCTTTTTTTTTGTTTTTGATTTTTAAAAAGTAATGTTTTCATTATTTGTTTTGCCTTTTTAAATGTGATCTTTAATGATGAGGTGATTTGTTGGTGTGATTTGCACTTCAGGGCTACTGCAGTCAGAAGGCCTAATTTGTTAAAAGATTGAATGCTTGCAAATGTGTACGAGCTAGATATCTTTTGAAAATCCTTCTGTAGGTAATTTCCTAACTAGACAGAAAAAAGAACAGAAGCAATCCATTCGGTGTAATTGCCTTTCATGAACTTGCAGTATGGGCATTTCTGACTGAAGGCAGTAAAAATTGGGAGGATGGGTAAACATAACACCAACAACGTGTTATCAGTCGGGAAATGAGATTGTGGCAAATGTTTTGCATCTTTATTTAGCTTGTCTAAAAAGTAGGTGTTAACTAGCACAACTTTACGCACAAATGGCTGCGCCTGTTGTTACGTGGGGGAGGCATGGAAACTATAAAAGGCGATAGAGAAAGCACATCTTTTCTACTCTTGTAAATATTTATGGAATGCCGGAGGCAAAGATTAATAAACAAATTGCCTCTCCAGCATTGCACTCTTGCTGCTTCTGTATGAGTTAAGGCCTGATGTGGAACTGATTATGGCAAATAAAGATGACAATATGTCTTTCTATTGCCCCATTTTTTTCCAGTGTAACATTTTGTAAGCTCCAGTGTAACATTTTGTAAGTTGGCTGTTTCTTTAGTGCTTATTACACACATCACTGTTACTCTTGTCCTGGACAAGAGTCCGACTGCTGGCTGACTGCTGGCATTGGGAGCCCTCATCATTCCCTGTACCCCATCCTTGATTTATCTCACAAAAATGTTGTTGACATACTAGGAGCTACTGAGTGCCTGCTGGAATGGGTCAAGTATCTTAACCTGCTTGTATTGGCCATTGACTTTTTCCAAGTCAGCTTTACAAATATATATTCCCAACATATGTGGCAATTACAGATTTTTTTCTTTTCCTTGCGCATTGCATGTGCACTTAAGGCCGAAGAAGAATGTAAAATGTATGGATGCTACAGACCACGGTCATGTACACAGAATTTGCACACTTATTTTACCTTTACTTCTAAATGAAGTTCACAAGACTCTTCTTCTGGAAAAAAATGTCTAAGACTTTGTCATAAATGTCTCCCTCCTTTTAGTTTTAGAATCATTTTGAAACTTTTTGAAGGTTGGAGTCTTTAAACTCTAGCTTTGCTCTTCATGTTTTAATTAAACAACCAGTTTAAAAACTTTTTTAAGCTGAGATTTTACATCTGCCATTTTTGCAGTCAGTTAGGGGTGGGTCAAATATGGAGAACAAATTTCACACATCACATAGGTGTGTGACAACTAATGGGACTTAACATGGGACTGCACCATCTGAAGCGTAGCAGAGCTCGATGCTGCCTCACTTCACAACCTGTAATTGAACAGAAAATGTACAAAAATCTGTGATTTATAAGTATAAAAATGTTTAAAATTATTTGATTAAAATTGCATTTAAATGTTTTTGATTAGTACACATCTTATGAGGGCACGTGAGCATGATGCCTCACCTGCCTCCCTTGACCGCATATCCATGACTTGTGTCACAAGACACATCACAGATCCTGTGAATATTAGATGACAGATCATCTATAAGGACTGCAGCCTGTTTCATTTGTTCCAGCACCACCTTGGTTTTCAAGGTATCTGCTCTTTCCCGTAAGTGTGCTGCATCTGTTGTTAAATATTAATCCATGGCATCCTTCTTCCCTTTTGTGTTTTTTTTTTTTTGTGCATGAGCATTTTTTCTTAACCTTATCTGGTGTTCTTCATGTTTTGACAACTGATTTTTTTTTTCCTATGTTCTGCTTTATCTAAGTTCTATTAGTGACATTTGGATTTTTTCTTTTGTGGAACTTTGAGTTCCTTTTTTGTCTATACATTCACTAAAATCTTTATTTTCTACTGGTTTGATTCTCTTCGTATTTGCAACCTTCCTGCTCTTTTTCCTAACTGTGGGAAACCATTGCACATGCTGAATCCACATGTGAATTTTCCTGTTTATGCCAGTGATAAATCGTGCAGTCATTCTAGTGGAACAACCGCAAATCCTAAACAAAACAGCAGCCAATATGCAATTTATGAGAGTGAACAGGCCATTTTACATTCTTATTAAGGATCTCAGTGAAGAAAAACACATTGTAGGCAAACAAAAACCTGTGTTTTTCTTTACAAACATATTTCAGCTTAAATAATAAACAAGCTAACAAAAAAAATTCAATTCCAGAGAGATGATAAACTTTAATCGGAACCCTCCCAACAACATTCAAAAAACCCTAAACGCATTCTGACTGGCCTCTCTTTTTTTCCATATTGAGTTAAACCCTTGAACAAATAGCATCTAGCTAAAACTCCAATTTCCCAATGAACAATGTCCTTAAAGTAAACAAATATTCTCATACAAGTGGACGTTTTACAAAATGACCTTCTCTTTGTTGTGGAATCTATTTGACCATCCTCAGCCTTAAGCCTGATGATGTTTCTACATCCTTTAACTCAGTAAACAACCAAATCCACCTTTTTACACGTTATGAGCCCCATTTACAAAGATCCCAAAAAAATATTACTGTCAGGGTTGACGTGCGAACACAGATGCAGACGACACTCGTAAATACGAAGTCTCTCATTTAATTGAGAAAGGTTCTCAAAACTGAACACAAACTCATGAAGGTACAAAAACCACCCGACAACCAGTGCAGGGGAGACGAAGACTTATAACAGGAGAAGGGGATGAGGTAAGTGGAAACAGGTGTGCCAATAAGGAGGGAGAGAACACAGGAAGTAACAACCAGCAACAAAATAAAACAGGAAGTGGAACCAACACAAAACCAACAAATGTCCTGGGTCCATAACCCCACCATTACAACATTGTGTACACACACGTATCAGTTTAAATGGGATTTGTAGATGATGTATAAAAACTGAATGCACAGAAGAAAACAGGTGCAGACCACCGTACATAAATAAGGATTAAAGTGTGTGCTACTGATTGCGTTTGTTGTATCAAAGCAATGAAGAAAATGGAATGAACAAAGGAAACAGACTGTAGCCCTTGAAGAAGTACAGATATATGTAAACCAAGAGGTGCAATCTGTTTTCTATGATATGAGCATCAAAGTAGGATGCGAAGACCATTGCAATGCAAGCAAAGCAGCTGGTCAGTCTAGTGTCAGCTGCTCATTTCAATGAGGAAAGATATTAAGGTACATATTTATTTGTGTTACAGAAAAACATGCACAAACAAGTCCATAATCTTTGACAATCAGGCTGTTGGTCCATGACGTCTTACGTACTTGTGGTGAACTCAGACCATGGTTGTGTAATCTTCAGAGCTTAGAGGTGAGCTGCTGGTTAGAGACCAAACCTTTCCAGAGCATTGCTTCAGGTGCAGAAGGGACAAGGGACCATCAAGAGACAACCATTCATGAACCTAAAGGCAAATATATGATTGCTACTGGCTAAGAAGAACAATAGGCTATGTAGCTCTTGGTTCAAAGCGAAGGCCTAATTGATAATAGCCTGTAGTTCTAGCACAGATGATGACCAAAAATGTTCTTATAGAGAGGTTTGAAGAGCTTATACAATTTGCAAAATCAACTTTTTGAGCTTTAGATGTAATATGTTCATTCTTCACTATAAACAACTCCAAAGCAATTTTTTTAATTTGTCCATGAGTTTCTGAGTATTCCATTATATATAATATAAAATCCTGCACTCTGAGCTCTAACCCCTCCCAACCCATGAAAACAAGCAAGTTATCATGAGCTGACATAGACAAGTGAGAACAGCCACTTCCAGGAAGAGTATGTGCTGCCAGCACTGCCCCTAGGCTAACATACACACCTACCTTCTCCATGAAGCTAGTGGTGATCAGCAAAACCCTTTCATTTTAAATCCACAATACTGTATATCTTCCACTTTTGTCCCGTCTCCAATAGCCGCCAAGTCTAACAGGTGTTCGTTGCTTTAGATGCCAGTCCGTAATATTGATCCGGCTCCTTTAAGATACCCGCTCCCCCGGATCAAGAACTGTCAAACAGATGCTGGGTGTTTGTGTAGCAATGGCCCAAACGCTCATTTGATTTAGCATTTAAACTTTGTGTGGTGGCATATGCCAAACAACATTCTGGTGAGGAATCTGCACCACATTTTGGGGTGGATCCTAAACATTTTCGAGAATTGCACAAGCGGATGGGTGATATGGAGAAGAGGGTTGAAGAAACAAGAAAACTAATTCCTGGTGGAGGTGCAGAGAGAACGAGCGGCAAATTAGAAGAACTGGTTTGCACATGGATTTTTGAGCAAAGACGGAAAGGTGCATGCGTCTCCATGAAAATGATTGTCATGAAAGCAAAGGGGATTTTTGATACAAATAATGGTGGCACTTCAAAGAGAAAAGAAACGTTTACAGCCAGAGCTGATCTGAACACAATACAATGTTCTCATCATTTCAATCAACCCTGAAGTGTTCACCTGGTGTTGTATGCATTTTCACCAAATTTCACAGCCATCACCATTAGCATCACCATTCTGTCTGTGATGGAGTAAATACCTGAGTCTAATAAATGCTGGGCTGGCGGCCACAATTTTTGAATAAATGTCCGGGCTACTGAAGGCACATACACAATATATATATTTATCTTTGCAAAAATGTGAATGTTTGTTTTCATTGGAGAAAAGCAGACACACTGCTTGGGCTGGCTCTAGGTTGACATAAAATGGGCGGCACCCACAAGGAGCGAAAGGTGGAGCCTCAGAGATCGAGTTGTTTTACTTCCAGGTAGAAAAAAAGTTAACAAAAATAACATCTTTCATAAACAATTACTTCTTTCTTGTACCAAAAGTAATATATGATCATATATGTGGACATAGTTTACTCTGAAAGGCTCAAGAAAATTATTTTAAAGTCTCTTTAAAGTCCTTTAAAGAGTGGGCTTTGGTGAGAGTTGTCAAAACCTGCAGCCCTAGAGCGCAGCAGCCAGAGCCTGGAGAGGAATCATTTAGCCTCATTTAGCCAAAAAGAAAGCCACACCTTTAGTCAGATCTGAACTAACTTTCTGCAGTTGCCCAAAACTAATTCAAAGCCATGACACTCATCAAGCGATAGATTACACAGTTGTTTCTTACCTCCACTCTCATGCAGGTCGACCATCGTTCCTGCCCAGTTTACAACAACCTATCCAGCTATGCATGTACAGCTACTCCTCAAAACATAGCTGAAGAATCATTTAAAAAATTGCTGTGAAAATGTGTTTAGCTGATAAATTATTCTTGACTTAAAATGCCTTTCCAGCAAATTTTGCATGTTTTGTACACAATCTTTCATCTTGGTCATATTCTTTTGGGTAAAAGTGTCTACTAAATGATTAAATGCATATATAAACAGCAAAAAAAGGGGTTAAGTAGTTTATGTCCAGGTGCCTATGTCCAGAAGTTCCTCATCCTCTGTGTCGCTTTGGAACAATTCCACCAAGCCTGGCATTAGACTAGATTTTTACTCTTTGCTGCTGTCAGTAGCAAATACTGATCCACCAGCCTACAGTGCCCTCCAGTAGTTCTTGTTGTTATTATTTTTTTTTAAATCACATACAAGTCGCACTTGAGTGCAAGTCACATTCCTGGCCAAACTCTGCAAAAAAAAATTGTGACTAATTCCCATTCACACTGGGCATGTGACGTACATCCTTGAATGTACTTCGTCTAGCCCATGATGTTCACACTAGATTATTGTTATCCAATAATAGCGCCTGGCAGCCACCTACAGTTGTAGGACACTGGGTACAAAATATCAAAGCGGTGCAAATTTCTTGAATCTTTCTCTAGACTTTATTTTTCACAGCTAAATTCGAAATATAAAAGACCTTGTGCCATATGCATTCTGGCAAAATTAATAATTTCTCCTGCATGATCAATTTTCAAACGGTGTGCACTTATCTGCAATTAAATGGACCCCATCCATACGTTACTACCTAATCAGAGTCCTTGATTGGTCAAAGTTCAACCTCGTTCAACTTTCATTGCATATTTTGTTCATAGAGCCCAAAAACGATCTTAAAAATGTGTGTGCTATTGTGTGAATGTAAGAGTTTTGAACACAGAAGCACAGAAATCATATTTATGCGCATTTACATGGACTTTTCATCAGAAGTGGTCAGTTGAACGTGCGTTGCCAAGAGTAGTGTGAATGTAGCTATAATCTTTGAAAAATACCACCGCTTTCCTGCACGTGTGGTTGTTCTAATCAAAACAATGCATTTATTGACCCAGTGTACCTAATAAAAGACTGTAGGAGAGAAGCAAAATATAGTTAAGGAGACATTTTACACACATTGATCCCATAAGTGACTAAAATGTAAATGAAACTTCAAACATAGTTACATCGATGTTCTTTTTGAACATAAAAGGCCCTTAGGTCATGCACTAATTGGAAAGCCAGTGGTTCAGTCTCCGGTCCCTCTGGTCTACTTGACAACATGTCGTAGTCTGACCCGGAAACTCTAATTGCTCCTGGTTTAGCATCAATGAATGAGTGAGTGGTAAAAACAGAGGGAAAAAGCAATAAAATTAGTGAATGTTTAAATAAGTAAAAGCAGCTACTGAGACTGTGTCCAAAGTCCTTCAGGAGTGCTTTGATTTTTATCACATTTAAACTTTTAATTCCATTACCTGCTAGGATAGAGTGGTTTATCAATAACTGCTGTGACAAAAGAGAGGAGAAAGCTAAATAGCTTGAATGGGGCTTAATTTATTATTGTCCTTTTTGAACTCATCTCAAAGGGAAACAAAAAACTCATACTCATTTGGCATCGTTGAATTTATACTTTTACTGTATGGTGATTTAGCCGCTTGGGTTTATAGTGCACGTACAGAGCCTGTTCAAGCTGAGCACAACTGAACTCAATGGGTGTTATTAAAAGATAACGGCATTTTCTGTTAACAATGTAGCGACGCATTAGAGTGTGTATTATTTCATACTAACCACTTCAATTAATTTAGCTTGATAAAACACAAATTATCACAGTATTCCATAATGTCTGGATAATTAATAGTGTAGGGCTTTGTTAGGTGGATAAAAAATAAGGAGCAATGTTCATTTAAATCTTGGCTCTTTGCACTTGTTTATCTAACATGGGAGTTCATAATAAGCAGAAATCCTTTTTCACTCAAGACATTTTGGCATGTCAATAAAAGAAAATAAATGTGCTGGAATGGCTTTTGGAATGTTTTCTAAATCAGTAGCCTCTTTCACTTGGCCTTGTGGGAAAAATGTTTAATGGAAGACAACCTCTGATTTAACTCTGGCCAATTTAGAGTCACCTTCTGCATCCTAAGGCCTGAACTTTACATTGCTTTGAGAAAAAGCTGGAGGCAAATTGAAACTTGATCCAACCGACTTGATCTCCGTACTGCACTGAGGGATTTTCTTTTCTTTTCTTTTTTGTTTGATGCATAAATTATACAGGGAAAGGACTTCAACTCATTGTCTAACCAGGGTTTGTGATGTTGTAGAGCATTGGTTCCCAGTATCAATCCATGGAACAGTTGGTACCAACCAACAAACACAACCTACATTTTTTTCATTTCATTTTCTAATCTGATTTTGAAGAAAGTTTTACTTTGAAAAACTACTGGATTCTCTTCCACTACATCTGACTCATTCTTGATGTATGTAGGTCATTTTTAAAATCCATCGGCTACTTTCTTAAAGCAGCTGCAACCGCTAAACCAACCCCAAGTTAACAAAGATAACAAAAAACAAAACTAAATTTTTCTTTTGGCAGAAAAGATCCAGAGAGGGAACAGAATAAGATAATTTGACTTTTAAAAGGAAATCTGCTTTTAGCAGACAAAAATTAGGAGTCTTTACTCAAAATGTGGCCTTATTGTAAGTTGCTCCCACAGACTATAATAATAATAATAATAATATTCAACCAGCTGTCTAATATTACGAGGATGCCACTAATGAAGTTGCTCAAAGGATAAATTCATGTTTAGGATTATATTTAAGAAATCCTACTTTTAGTAACTGTTTTTTTGTGTGTATTTATCCACCAGATCTTAAAGGTCAAGTAAGTTGGCGTCCATTTTTTTTTTTTATTTCCACTTTGACAGATATAGGTTAAGGGAAAATCTATTTCACATTTCAATGGTTCCTACAGTAAATCTTGTGTAAAAATAAAGTTTAAACCAAATACAAATATGTTAGAGGATGAAGATACATTTTACCCTAAAAAGTTAAGGGACTCTGTAATCTGATGCCTTACTTAGCCTCTGCAATCTTCCTACCTCTGCTCCGCGGCCGCCCCAGCATGTGAAGGTGAAATGACACAGGCCTTCATTTCTACGCTAGATCTTTCTAAAATGTCACATACTGTGGTAAAATCCTGTCAACCAAATAAAATGAACACAATAAAAGCTGAATAAGGAAGTAGAGCCACGAGTCAGGAGAGAAATAATGAAGGTATAAGAACGTGTCATAAAGAAATGATTGTCAACATTCATGCCTGTAACAGATTACAGTTGTTTTTACAAATACACAAAAGTATGAGTGTGAAAGAAAAACATGCTGTAAATTGTCAAATATGGCCTCCAATGATGTCTTTGACCTTTTTTCGGTCAAATCATGAACTGAAAGTGTACAGGGTCTTGCAAAAGTATTCATACCCCTTGAACTTTTCCACATTTTCTCACATTATACCACTATTGTGCAGCACATCAAAGCACACTAAAATACTTTTAAATTTCACATTCAACAACCTGACTCTAAAGTTGTGAACATAATGCAGGACAGCAAGTCGTCATACTGGGTCACAGAGAGGCAGGAAATAAAGCTGAAAGCCCCACCTTTCAGATGCAGCTCCAGCAGTAGATGGCGAAGGTCACCGTACTGAGAGAATCTTTGAACAAGAGAGAATCAACCCAGACATGGCGACGTGATTACCGATGCTTCTGTAGAGCTCTTTAAAATAAATAAACTTACTTTTACATCATTATCCGTGTCTTCTATGCATTGTAAATTAGATATACAAATAATAGGTTAAAAACTTTAGACAGTGGCTCCTCCCACAGGTGGCAGGAGTGTCAGGTTTCTGAATATGTTTTGTAAAGCGCCCACACCAGTGAATTTGCTGCACTCTAAAGCAGAGTCGGTAGATGGGAATTCGCCACACAAATCGCGTTTGGTGTGAATGCAGCATTATGCAGTCAAATAAGAATAAAATCTTTCACTTCGGACCATTTGCTATTATCCTCCATATTCTCTTTTTTTTCCAGAGTCCTGATCCTCTACAGACAGAAACTTACTGTTGCTTTTCCCACCCACTTATTATTTTATAAAATTCTCCATTTTAACTGGATGGAGACAAAACCCACCACTCAAAAATAGCTCTTTTGGTAATTTGGAGTCTTGTTTTTGTTGTCGTTCTTTTATTGATTTTTTTTTGTTTTTGAAATTGTACTCAGGGCTGCCTGGTAGTGTGGCTTGCACAACTCCCTAATCACTACACGCAGGTTTAGTGTTGGGGGTAATGGACTACAAAGTAAAAGAATTACTGTAATTTAATTACTTTTGTCAATAACAAAGTAACGTAACGAATTACAGTTCAAATGTTGATAATTAATTATGCGGCTGCACGGTGGCGCAGTGGTTAGTGCTCCTGCCTCACAGCAAGAAGGTTCCCGGTTCAAGTCCTGGCTGGGGGACCTTTCTGTGTGGAGTTTGCATGTTCTCTCCGTGCATGCGTGGGTTTTCTCCGGGGACTCCGGCTTCCTCCCACCGTCCAAAAACATGCTTCACAGGTTAATTGGTTAATCTAAATTGTCCCTAGGTGTGAATGTGAGTGTGTGTGATTGTGGCCCCTGCGACAGACTGGCGACCAGTCCAGGGGTGTACCCTGCCTTCGCCCATGAGTAGCCGGGTTAGGCTCCGGCAACCCCGTGACCCCGAAAGGGATAAAGCGGATTGGAAAATGAATGAATGAATAATTAATTATTGTTACTGGACAATATAAACCCTTGTTACTTAGGTTTTGTAGGCTCTAACTTTTTTCTCTTGGTTAGATGAAGCGAAAACGCAGATTGATTTAAAACAAAACGGAGTAATTGGCGCATACGCACAGAGTTGGGGATCAGTCAAAGTACAAACATGCCCTCATTGTTCCTGGGACTCTGAGCCGATTTTTTTTCTATATTAATTCTCCCTTTCTTTATTTTTCTCTCTGAGCTGCACGCGACTGGTCAATATGAGTTTGCGCACAATGTGGTCCATGGGGGCTGGGGTGCATAGTTTGGTAGACTCGCAGCCGCGCAGAACTGTGCACAAAAGGCAGATGCAGAGAAAGAGAGAGAGAGACTGATGAAGTTGTCCAGAATGAACATGGAGGCATTTATTAGTTCTTTGTGTTTTAAAAAAACTGCCTTAGTTTCAGATTTGATAGAAATGTATATTATTTTCCACATCTGACTTTGAGCTGTAGACCACAACATCTGTAACTTTTTTTTTTTTCATTTTTCACACTGTTGTCTGAATTCAGAAGAAGCCACAGTTATGTCTTGAGTCATGTTCGTACTTTACACAAGGTTATTGCTTTAAAAATGTAGTTTTTTATTATTTTGTCTTTTTTTATTTGTTTACCTTTATTTAACCAGATAAGTCTTATTGAGATTAAAAATATATCTTTCAAAGGAGCCCTGGTAAATGAGAGACAAGAGGATCTTGTTTGTGCAAAGCCGTTTTTCCCTTGAGAATTTTTATATGAGTGGAAAAAAAGTAAAGTAACGAGTACTGAATTACTTTTTCAAATAGGTAATGAGTAAAGTAAATTAATTACAATTTTGATCCAGTAAATAAGTAATCAATTACTTTTCAGAAGTAACTTACCCAACATTGCCTAGGTTCCATCAGTCAAGTGGTGACTCTAGAATTGTCCCCTAGTATGAATGTGTGTATGCATGTGTAGCCATTTAGCAAAGTTTATTAAGGAGACCCGATCTGTTGTTAGTAATCAGATCCATTATTTTTAAAGCATAACGCGGACAGATTTAAGGGTATCGCACACTTTTGCTTAACTTGTTCATTTTTCCTGCAGAAATTATGAGAACTTATGTCATCATAACCTTATAACTCTTCTTTCTTCTGTCATTTTCTCTCTTCCAGTTGAAACATGTAAACGTCAACATCCTACTTTTCTTCAAAAGGTTTTTTTCAACTGACTGCAAACACTGATAGAAAATGTTTTGAAAAAACAAACTATTTACTTAGTCCATATATTTAGCAATCATACATGTCTTGGCTTAGAGGAAATGTGTTTTTACTAGGGCGGTCAACGTTAACACGTTAATGCACGCGATTGATTAAAAGAAATAACGCGTTATTATTTATCAGCGCATGCAGATTAATTAAATGTCAGAAGCGACCGTCTTCCGCTTGTGTCAAACGGTTCACACTTCCACGGGGTGCATCAGTTTCTGAAAATACACACTTCGTCGGGCACTATCCAGCTTATAACATGGTCATTTAAAGAAGTAAATATTCAATTGATTTTTAGTACTTTAGTCTTGCAGACTATTTGGTTGGTTGGTGATTGGATAATTGATTGGTGGTGCGGGCCATTGTCATGGTAACACAACAAAGCATCGCTGCAGCAGCACAGCAAAGCGATATATATATATGTATGTGTATATAGGTGTATATATATATGTGTATGTGTATATATATATATATGTACGTGTATATATATATGTGTATGTGTATATATATATATGTATGTGTATATATGTGTATATATATATGTGTGTATGTGTAGATATATGTGTATATATGTGTATATATATATGTGTATGTGTATAAATATATATATGTATGTGTATATATACACATACACATATATATATACACATATATACACATACATACATATATATATATATATATATATATATATATAT
>BSAI01000101.1:4903115-4951764 GCA_036245035.1 Adrianichthys oophorus
TATATATATATATATATATGTATGTGTATATATATATGTTTATGTGTATATATATATATATGTATGTGTATATATGTATGTGTATATATATATATATATATATGTATGTGTATATATATATATGTATGTGTATATATATATATATATATATGCTGGTCATCATGATAGACAATAAAGCATCAGTTCTCTTACGCTCCTGTTTTTGTCCAGAAGATGTAGCAAGAAGTTTGTTTTAAAGAAGCCTGCGCGGTGCTATAGAACATGTGTGCTTGTGACCAAAAGTTCTTTTTAGCTGTACATCAACACCCAGCAGTCAATAAGATTAGAGTATTCTCCCGGACCATTTAAAGAGCAGAAACACAATGTTTGTTTCTTAAGGCTGTATATTAGTATCTTATAATAATACCGTAATACAGCAGACATAAAAGTATTTAAAGTTCTGCTTATCTTACTGGTGATGTGTTTTGTGCACAAAAATTACATTATGTTTGTTTTGTGTGAAACCTATTTCATGTTCTGGCAAATAATGTTTTATTTTCTCCAGTCTTTGTCTTCTCCTGCATCTTACTCATGTAGCATATTATAAAGATTATAAATTAATAAAAGTTAAAATCTTTATACATCATTCTTTCAGTTAAATCCCTTGTAACACATATCAAACCAAGTTTCTTGTGTCACATTTCTAAAGTGAATGGTTGTTTTGAGTTGCTAACGAATACATTTCTAAAGCTACGTTCACGCTGCCCTTGGTGACCACTTCCAATGGAAAGTCTATGTAAATGCGCGTTTCAGGCATCCACATTCAAAACTCTTACGTTCATGCGTTACTATGCACGTTTTTAAGTCAATTTTGGGCACTACGAACAAAACGGATGGTCTTTAAATGCACATCGAAAGTTAAGCGAGGCCAAACTTTGGCCAATCAGGAACTTCGAATTAGTAGTGACCTATAGGTAGGTAGCATCCCTATTTATTCACATAAGTGCCAATTCCATTTAAAAATTGATCATGGTGGAGAAATGAATAATAGCAGTTTGTGCCCAACCAGAACTTTATGACATTAAGTCTTTCATATGTCGTAATAGAGCTGTGAAAGAAAAAGACGGAAGAAATATTCAAGAGATTTGTACCCCTTTGACATTTGTTTCCAAGTGTTCTTCCAATTGTTGGTGTGTGTGTGCTATCAGGTAGCAACAGTCCAGTGTAAGCAACATATGTTAAAAGCACGTTCAAGAACTTGCTTTTAGCTTGTTCTTGAACGTGTGATGCACGCCTGGTGTGTACATAGCAAAAGAGAAGCATAGTTTTGCCATTGAAATAAAAAATAGCTCCTGAAAATAAATACGAATTGCATTACTGCTGATTAGAAATAACAAAGACTTGTGAATCAAATCCCCTCCCAAAAAAATATTCTGGCATTGATGCTCCCCTGCACCTGTTGTAATGATGTCACACAGTGATGGGACTCCTCCAAGGATGGAGGGTACCCAGCTTTCTCTGCTGGAAAGAAAAGAATCAGCAGGGATCTACTGCATCCATAGCAGTCTTTGCTCCGCATTCAAGCGCTGCAGCTTCTGAATTGTGACTCAGCTATCAGTGCAGATTATAAATCCAGATTTTTTCAAAGATACACAATAAGGGAAAAAAGTACATTATGTTGAGTATTTACATATTGATATGTGTTTAAATGATCAGAAAATGCTTGTGTCCCTCCTGGGGTAAATTCACAGTGGTGTGGCTCTTCTCTAATGGTATATAAAATTCCTCTAATGTTACTTCTCAGTCTCATCCCTGAGGAATTGTCCCTGTTTAGACTCTATTGATTCCTCACAAAGCTTCAAGTATATTGATTCCTTATTTGGCTTCAGGAATAGATTACCAGTCTGGTGTTGCTCATAATCTAAACATGGGCTTATTGATTTCAAGCTGGCTGCAGCCTGCAGAGCTCTAGAGGCGTCGCAGACGTCGTTCAGCATGCATCGGGTTACCAGGCTCTCAGCAGTTCAGCTGCGAAGTATGAAGGATGGATGTGCTGGCAGCACAAAGCCTCTCACCGCAGGAAATGCTTCACAATTGAGGCTGCAATAGATTCTCTGAGCTTTAGGGAAGGATTTATGTTAATTAGGGTCAGGGAGTTGGTTGCCTCCAGAGGGATGAGAGTGAAGAAATAACTGATCAGAGTGTTAGTAGTAGGCACGTATCTTGAATCTATTTACCACATGAACTTATTTTTGATGATAGCATCCAAATTCACAATAATCTATAATAACCAGAAATATGCAATTGATGTTTTTGAATGACATTTCCTTTTGGTGCTGCTTTGACGGATGCTCTTTTCTTTTATGTAGGAGGTATATAATGAAAATCTAGGAAACCTCCAATGAAAACTAAATTCTTTGATCAAATGTTTGGACGAAGCTTTCTCTGAGGCAAATGGAAACAGACTGAGCCCTTTGAGTAGATTAACGGCTCTGTAAGGCCAATGAAAAAGAAAATACATTGAGTCAGAGGTGCTGTGGTGCCAGCACAATGGCACTTTATTAGATCTTTCTAAACTCTGATTTCTTACTTTATACTAAAGCAAAATGTATATTAAATAATTTTTTCTGTATTTTTTTTGTTTACAATTTCATATCTTAAAAATGTAAAACTGTTCTTTCAAAACTTAATTATTTTTAATTTCTAAAAATAACGTGTAAAAGTTATCAGTACAAACTAAAATGTTCCCGCATTTATTACGGGGTTCACATTCCAAAAATACCTGTGAAAGGTAAAATCTGTTTAGTTTAGGCTATTAAGTACATAAACATTTACTCTATGAGTTTTTAATGGTTTTTACTTTGTCTACTCGTTCCTTTGATGCTTTAAATACATGTTTAATTGCTTTATCTAATGACTCCACTTTTAGTCATCTTTGTTTAAAGAATAATTAACATTATTGCTCCTTTTTACAATGACAACACCAATTCCTCAGCTGACTGGTCGCATCCCACCTCTCTCCACAGAACTGGTGAGCAGCCTGTCCACAGCAGGAGCTGATAAATGGGTCAAATTACTTCTTGATAGAGAATGTTCTTTTCTCCAGGTGGTAATTATATCACATAAAGTCTGGACAAGAGCAGATTTCCTTGCTATTTTTGCACATGTGGAGAACAATTAATTGCAAGTGAAAGGCTCAGTTCTTAGACAAACGATTTAACTTTTTTCATGCACATAACTGATCTTCACCAAAAACTCAATATAGGGCAATGAGCTGCTGACTGTTTACGTCTTTAGCACAAACCTAACTGTAGATGTATTATGTAATTAATTGTGCAGCTTTAAATTAAAAAAAAAATAGTGAATGTAAAAGCCTGGAGGAAGACTCAAGAGATTTGTACCGCTTAGACTTCGCATACCAAGCCTTTTCCAACTGTGAGTACATGTGCTACTACTGGGTCGCAACAGTCCAGTGTGAACATCATAAGCTAATAGTGCGTTCAAAAACCCAGATTCAGCGTGTTCTTGAAGGCACCACCCATGCTCAGTGTGAACGTAACATGAGGCCAAGGCAGCGTACAGCCTTGACAGGTCGCTCACTGAGGGTGTTTTCAGACTGGACACATTTGGGTGGCTTAAAGTGAACCAGAGTTTGTTTTCCCTGATAATACAAAACAAGTTTTCAGTCTGAATACACCCAAGTAAACCACCAAGGACCTCTCTGACCCATCTTTTGAGGTGGTCTTGGTTTGTTTCCAATCAAACTGAGCACTGGTTCACTCTGAGTACCTTCGCTCTGTGCTCTGAGCAGAAAACCTGGACCAAAATGGCAAACGCAGCTGGGCATTATGGATGTAAACAGAGCAGGAAGGAAGCCATCAATGAGCCTCGCACAAAGGTGGCTCAACGATGAGACACAGCAACTCATTGAAATGTGGTTGGATAAATAAAGGCTCATTAAAGCAACTTTTAATGTGATACGCATTGATCCTCACACTTTTTTCCCAACAATCTGTATGCCATAAACACTTATCCGTGTACCTTCTTAGTCGTTGTCTCCTCAGTAACCGCCTTGCCTCTGCTGTACCAAAGCAGCAATAAGAAGTCTTGTACCTGATGCTGTTACAGATGTTCAGAATTGGTTTGATTAAGTTACATATCCCGACAAGGATTGCAAAGCTTAGGACTTCCATTATTCTATCTCCTGTTGCTTTGCCCCACCCTCATAATTCCTGGCCAATGACTGAAAAGATCTTTAGTCAAGTGGTTTTGTTCACAAGCTTTAGTTTGAAACAAAATTCTCTGGTAGATGGCAGTCTGAATACAGACCAAGGTTCAGGACTCGATCCGTGCCAACTGACTTTTCCGGGCTGCATACACCCCAAGTGAAAGCTTTCCACAAATGTTTGCAAATTCAAAACTCAATCACAGCTCTTCTTCTTTGCTATGACAGCTCTTTTCAAGAGTCCACATGAATCAGCAAGTCTCAGAAGAAAGCAGTAACTCAGAAAAAAAAACACTTTTTGCAATGCATTTTCAAAAGTTTGCTTCAGAAGAACACATTCCCGTATCCATTCCCTTATCTGACTGCTTCACGAAGCAGATAAGCAACCGCAGTCATTTTTCATTCAGTCATGCATGGGAGAGAAACAGCCTGACAGCTGACTGACAAGTGGATTTAAAGCTAAAGAAAACACATCCAATGACAAAATTCATATTTGGTGTCTATTTTAAACTTCAAGCAGCTTAAGTGCAGATTTGAGACACGTTTCCACGATCAAGTACTTGAATGAGGAAGTAACGGTGGTTCAAACTGCGAGAAGTAAAAATCAAGTGCTGATGGGACATTTGCCGTTTGAGTTCAGTTTTAATCAGAAAATAATACACCATAGTTATGGGATTATTGTCAAAAGGGTTCTAAATTATCAAGTGTTTGAAAATACTCATTTTTTTATTTTATTTTTTGCTTGTTTAGCAGAAAACACAACAAATTACCATGTTAATTAAAAGCTTCTTGTCTTTTGGCAACAAAAATAAACAGCACTTAAGTTTTATTTATTTATTTATTTTCTTGAGGCTTATAAAAGAAAACACTCCATTAGAATGAAATTGAATTCACTGTTTATCAATCATTAATAATTACTCATTGGTTAATACCAGCTAAGGCTCTTGTGTCTACATGAATGAGCATCATCAAGCTGTTTGAATTTTTTTTTTTTTTTATTCCTCCATGAATGATATAATGGGACAAAAGCCTAATTTATGTCAGTTCATGAAGTCCCTGTGCCCAGCAGCTCGTGACAATGAATAAATCAACAGATAAAAAATGCCAGTAACACTTTATATTAAGATTCCTTAACAAGCTTTATTAACACATTAACAAACGTTGTTAATGTGTTAATAGGGTGTTAGTAAGACATTTATCATCACAATACACCAATTAAGGTGTATTAACATACATAGTATGATTCATTAACATCTAACATTAGAACATTGTCTACAAAGGCCATATTAATAAACTGCTTACAAGCTTGACAAATGTATGAACGATCTTTGTCAATGTCATATTGAGTGTTCTGCAGCACCTCATCTAATGTGTTACCATTGCCCATTGAACTGTACATAGGGGGTGATTAGTGTTGTTAGCAATGACAGTGAACTTTGTTACTGGCTCTCACCACAGCCTCAAGTGAGCTCAACCTCTCCTAAGAACAGAGTCTAGCTGCTTTACTCTTTCCAATCTTCTGCAGTGCATTTTTTTTTTTTTTTTTTGGCCAGTCAAACCTTCAGGGAGTGAAGAAACTCCCTTTGGCCAAAACATTAAAAAATGATGTAGTCGATTTTTGAAAGTCCACTTTTTTTTTTTTTAGTCCAGGACTCAGTGTTGAGCTCTGAGTGAGGCCTTGAGGGCTGCTGCCTGGTTATTTTTTTTTTTCAAACTAACCCTGTACTTGTAGCTTCTTATTGGCAAAACACATATGATGCAGGTAATCAGCAGAAGCAGCAAATCATCAGGATGTCTGCCCTTAAGCCTTGGAGATTGACACTCCTAGACCTTAGTCTAGGAAAGATTGTGTTTTTAAAATGTTCTTGTGGCATTTTTTCATGATAGAGGACAATAAAGCTTGGAAGATAATTAACAAAATTATGCTTATAATTGCACTTATGAATATGTATTAATTTAATTTGTTGTGAATCAAGTCATGCAAAAATGCTATTTGAAAATACTTGCAGGAAGAAGTTACTCCAAGCCACAAGCTCCACTCTCCACTCTATACCAATGAATCCACTGTTAGATGACAATATCCATGTACGTCTTTGTTTTTCTTGTCTGAGCTGGCATTTGACTCAAAACTGTATATCTGAATGATTCCAATATTGTTCGACATTTTTTGAAGCAATAATGTTAGGTTGGGGTTGTGAGGGGCTGTAATCTAGCAGCAAAGAGTGTAAACAGATGGATGTCGGAAAGTGGAGGCAGGCCCACTTCACACAAACAGTTCTGCCCACAACTCACTAAAATACTGCCGCTGTGCAGAATTTATGTCCTAGAAAACATCACAAGTTTTATGATTTTGGCTAAAAAGGCCCAAATCACAATTAAAAGACCACTGGGAACACTTAAAATAGATCAAAAGATGATCAGAATGGGACTTTATTAAAAAGACACTTCATTGCTCATACTGCCCTGCTCTCCTACTCTTATCCACACTGTTCAGATGCCACTACAACAGTGTTATCCAAAGCCTGTCTGTGTCAAAGCCTGGACTTTTATTTTGATGTGCAGAAGGGTCATCTATACATTCCTACAAAAATTCCTGTTATGAGGGATGCCAGAGCAATGTGCAGTCTGACAAAGGTCCAGTAAAAGGTTCAGCAGGTTTCATCATCTCTATTCATGAGTTCATGGGAACTGACATAATAAGCTGCCTGTTTCACACTGAGTTCAGTTCAAAAGGGCAGGTTTTTCTGTTGAGGTCAAAATGACTCTTTTACAGTCAGAAAAAAAATCAAGAAAAAGAAGGCAGCATGCACAGGTGGACTGCATAGGAAGACAAAGATTTTAATGCTGTGAGTGCACAGCTGGATTTTCTAACTTCTCTGTGTTCAATAATGTAGATTAAAAGAAGTAATTAAGTTACTGAATCAAAATTGTACAGTCAAAACATGTAATGGCTTCTGTCCCCCATCTCTATCAACCTACTCGCTCTCTCTTCTCTTTTCTGTGCGGTCTTACAAGAAATGTATAAAAATATATTTTAAAAAAAATAAAGTATGGCCTCAAATACAAAAGGGGTTTATACAAAAAATACTCCTTGTGTGACCAAAGATTCAAATCCCCCTATTGTAAGGGCTTGGTCATACCGCCCGAACTTTGCTGGAATGTACCTGGAGCAGCAGGAAGGGGCGCCAAATTTTTAC
The DNA here is from genome assembly GCA_036245035.1 of Adrianichthys oophorus. Taxonomy (NCBI): domain Eukaryota; kingdom Metazoa; phylum Chordata; class Actinopteri; order Beloniformes; family Adrianichthyidae; genus Adrianichthys; species Adrianichthys oophorus. The sequence goes on from BSAI01000101.1 coordinate 4,910,517, forward strand.
AACGCTCATCACCGCGCACAAAATGGGAAAAAAAAATTAAGAGATTTGTGGTTGATTCAGAGCACAGACGTGTTGGTGCCGATAAAGACAGAATGAGGAATGTTTTTTTTTTTTCTTTCTGCCAGACAAATGCATCAGATTATAAGAGAGCCGCTGCTAAAACACCATTACAAAGCAGCAAGCACATGTTTGAAGCTGCTGCTGTCTCTGGAGTCCCACCAACATCAAGGTGTAGGATCCTCCAGAGGCTTGCAGTTCTACATAAACCTTCTATTGGGACACTCCTAAACAACACTCACAAGCAGAAACGGTTGCAATGGGCCCAGACATACGTGAAGATTAATTTTTGTTTTAATTTCATGGCTGGCCACCCCTGAAGTAGTGGGTGGTTGGTGGATAGCCACCATGTCCCAACAAGGCTGCAACATCAGCACAGAGATGGTGGAGTCATGGTTTGGGCTGGAATCATGAGGAGAGAGCTGGTTAGCCCCTTTAGAGGTTTTTTCCCAATAACATTTGATGTGCACTCTAATGGTTAGTTTCTTGAAAACTATGCCGACTGTCATTTACACTGATTATTTAGAAAAACCATAAAAAATATATAATTTGCACAATAATTTGAAGCGTGCTGCACAGCCTATTGACGCCTTCATGTAAGGCTCTTAATCTTCTGCGACTACAGACCGATTTGTATATTTGTTTTTTGGTCCAATATAACTTTTTAAACATTTAGGATTGCCGACCCCTGTTCTAGTTGTCAGTAAGGTACGGCCATTGGGTCCAAACTGACTGTGCAAATGCTGCACACATGGGGTGTGCAGGTGATATGTAAGTGTACAAAGGACACAGATGCAAGAGAGCTTGCACTTTTCATGTAAACAGGGTTAACAGGTCCCTTGCACTGTGTGCAGGTTTCGGTGGTGAAAAAATGAAAAATCTGCAAAACACACCTGCATCTCACTCCTACTTACCCTTACACAATAAGTATGTTACCTGTCACCAGCAGCATGTACTTGAACATTTTTGCTCTACAGGCTCACCAAGCGGTCTATGACCCATCTATGTACCCTATACCAATATTTGCCCATTTTTCCCCCGCAGTAGGCATCCGTTGGATGTGCTTGTTTCCTTTCTGAAGGCCCTGTAGAGATCTTCAAGTCCTGACTAAGTGTGATCCATAGATATCATTACATAAGGTTATAAGAAAACCAGTTTGCTCAGGTAACCAATGTTTTCAGGTCAGGTGGCTGTCCATAAAGAGAACAAATGTCAGTTTATAAGAAATTATGTTTTAAAATGTGCTGAACACAAGTCGTAATAATGGACTAATGAGGGCAACTGTAAAAGTTTGTTCAATGTTCAGTGGAATATTGAAGGATTTTCTTCTGTAAAATTATTCAGCTGTTTTTTTTTCTGTTAACAACTTTCCAGAAACATGTGATGCTTTGAGAAGAAAAAGGCATATATGCAAACAGATATCAAATACATTTCGTCATAATACACTAAAGTCCACCTGCAAAGGAAACTTAAAGCCAGCTTTTTGTATAATGATTCTGCAAAACATCTGTTGTTGTTCATCAGAGGCTTTATTTGCTTAATTTTACCAGCTGACAAGGACCATGAATCATCTAATGTTTTTGCTAATTGGTGACGTGTGGGTTTGAACATGTTTTATCTTGAACTCATGTGAGTTCAAACCAGAAGCAGCCTTTGGGAAATGGTTCAATATGAGCTTCAAATCTGCCAGAAGTCTCCGTGGACCACGGTGTCTGCAGATCAACTGTAATTTCTGTGATCAAGTGCGGGAAAACCTGTCATGGTCCAGAGTTTCTCTGAAAAGAAAGGAGAATGGGTGGTTGGTAGCGATGCAGAATTCAAATGAAGGGGAACCAAATAAAACTGAGGCCACGAAGAGTAATGGTGAAAAAAGTGGCTGCACTCACACTTAACTGTTCTAAGGAGTGTTAAGAAATAGGGGATGAGGACACTTCTGCAAGCAGGTGGGGTGGGTGGAGAGGACTGTCAGGAGTAGATGTGAAGAAAACAGGCAGGTGGAGTGAAAGGGAACATTACACATCTATGGTCATGGCTGTTGTACAGTTTTGACCCTGAAGAAAAGACAGAAGGAGGAGCTGAAGATGTTAAGCTTCCATTTGGGTGTAATGAGGATGAAGGGGATTAAAAAGGCATATCAGACAGAGCCGGTCATGGTTGGGTGATTTGGAAACAAAGCTGTGGAGGTGGTGTTAAAAAAACTTTGCACATGTTAGACAAAAGGGCATAGCATGCACTGGTGGGAGGACAGTGTAGTGTCACTGTTAGGAGAGAGGGGTAGTGGGTGAAGAGATTTCTAATAGTATAAAGCAGGACTAAAAAAAGAGAGCATTTGATGAAATGGTAAAGAGAAAATAGCTGATTTGCTCTGTTAACTCCTAAAGGAAATGCCTAAAAGAATACTGCAAAAAAACCTTATTTCTTCTACCATTAGAAAACAAATTAAATAAAAAAATATATATATAAAAGAAGTAATTGAGATTTAAAAAGGTAATAATAAATATGGGTTAAAAGACAAAAAAGTCACTAAAAATATGTATTATATTGCAGAAGCCAAAAATACCCTACCTTGATGATGTCAACTATCTCGTAATCGCAAGTGAAAATGATTTTGTTTTCTCACATTAACAAGATAGTGAAAAATATACTGCAGTGTCCCCCTTCTCCCTTCCCCGTACATAAGCAGCTGGGTTAAGCTCCGGCAGCCCTGTGACCTCAAAAGGGACAAAACAGGTATAGAAAATAAATGATTTTGTCATCTCTCAGTTTTTTATTTTTTCTTCTTAAATACCTTAGTTTCTGCCACCAAACCTTGTTTCCTGCATTTTGGGTCCTTCGCCACCATTTCGTGACACTAGCAGCAGGGTCAGGTCAACTGCTGCAATCATCATGTTGCAGCAACACTAATAAATTATGTTGCACCAACATAACTGCATTCAGATCTATTTAGATCTCCCAACACACATGTTTATTGCTGTAGTAACACATTTGGTTTAGGTGGAAATTCCTTCCACAATTGTATTATGTTCACCCAACAAATGTTTTTTTATTTTTGTTAATTTGTCAGATAAAAGGTCCAACATAGAAGAACTGATCAATTTATAACTGATGACTTTAATCATGGTCTAACTCAGGCACAGACTGTACTGTACTCATCGTCATTTGAGGAACAGGGTTGGCGCAGGTACAGCTGGGCAGGTGGCTGCAGTTCAGTCATCCTGCGGTTGTTGTCAATTTCATCAGTGACCATGATGATGGGACCAGGCCATCTACACGGTTACAGAAAGATGCATGGAAAGGAGCAGGATGGAAGGACTGAGAATTACTCCAGACTTGGTCTTTTATCAAAAAAATAAATAAAAATGGGAAAAAAAAAACAGAAGGGCAGTCCATTTCCGGTTTCCGTATTATATTTATATGTATGTAGAACTGTATTTATGTGCCACATCAATTTTCTTTCATACTATTCTCCCAACTGTTGAATTATGGAGCCTAATAGATCTCGGCACAAAGGAGGATCTCAGCATCTCTGTGAAACCCTTTAGAGAGAGAAGCCTGTCATCAAGGCAGCTCTTCTATTTAGCAATGTCAGAGTTCAGAGGGTGGTTTCTGTTGCTCATTACTGCTTTGTGTTTAGTCTCAGTCCTTCCATCCACCATTGTCACCATAGAGGCAAGACTCACAATGACCACAGACTCAACTCTCCTGACAAGTCTTTACAGTTTTGATCAGTAAGAGATAAAAACATTAGCATAGCTAAAATACTTTATATATACTGTTTATTTTACTATAACAGAGCAACTGATCACAGAGATCCAAAACTGCCCCATCCTTTTTGATACAACACATTATTTTGATAAGAATAACAACAAAAAGGACAGAGCCTGGGCTGAGATATTGCAGGCTGTTGGACTTGATGGTGAGTTTGTACAACATGGAAATTCACACTCAGATTAGAAAGTTAAGAAAATTATGACTACTTTTGTAAATCCATTGGTTGAAGGCGAGTCACGCAGAAAAAAAAGTGTTGGGAATATACTCCAAAATCACGGCGGAATGAGGGTTTGTTTACTATGACGTCATATTTAAATGGTGGGTTCCCGCGTGAACCTGCGTGAGTTCAGAGGTCCGCGAGGTTTGCAGCAGAGCCTGTCTGCAGCAGGACCGCAAGCAATCCATAGTCAGTATGAGTTACCGACCATAGCTAGACCGCTCTGCAGCCGCACCGGAGCCGGAACGCATGAGGTGAGAGCCCGGGAGAGCATTTGCCCTTTAACATCAGAGATGTCACCAGCAACACCAAAATAACACATATTCACTGACAGACCGTAATGACTCAACCGTTTATGCAATCAACATCAATCAGCTGATTCTGACGCAAAGAAAATTGAATTTCCTTTCAACTACACACCGATATGATGGCGCAAGTCGCTTTTCTTCACAACAGAATCAGCTGATTTACATTGATTATGTTGGCACTTCACTTTACTGTAAAGTGATGCATATCAGTGCAGTGCTGCTTTTCTCCTCTTGAGAAGCCGCTGGAATTACGTTAATTGCATGAACAATTGAAGAGTTGTTGTTGAGGTTGTCAAAACAATGTTAACACTGAAATTAAAGCTCCGGTGTTGAAAGGTTAAAAAGTGGCTCTTAGTGCACTTGAAACCAGCAGGTAGCAGATTTTAAGTCAGTCTGGATGTGTCTGTGGAATAAAAAAATTTCAGCCAACACCCTGTGCTAAATGACTTAGCATCTCACCCTCGTGATAAGAAACAGCGAAAATAAAAAAGAATGGCAAAGCACAATCAGAGCAAGATGTCTCAGTCTTTACTTTGGACTTTTATCTGGTATAACTATGGGCAATCTCAGCAACAAAGGCAACATGTCACAAAAAAAGCACAACAAAAGTTTGAATTTGCTGAGTCTCTTTTGGAGGGTTAAGGACTCACTCTGATGAATGTTATGATGTTGGTGTTTTCAACATCTTTTTTAGCATCTTTTTTATCATGAAGGACATAAATAAATAAAATTAGGATCAAAATTGCATATTTGAGTATTTCTTTATTCAAAATGATTGTGAATCAGCATCAGATGGAAAAATGCCTAAAAATGCCATAATCATAATTAAAAAAGATCACTGGGAATGCTTTTAAAACAGCTCAAAAGATGATTGGAGTAAGACTTTATGGAAGAAAAGTTTGTCTGAACAAAGTTCAGTGTATTCCAAGTTTACCTGTGGACACGAAAGGTCTGCTGCTGTTGTCACAACTCCCAGCATGCCTTTATTGTGGGCCTGATAAAATATAGGCAGACTCCTGGAAGACACATAGGTGACTCAGCAGGACTTAATGATATCGACGCTTGCAACAACAATTACTGTGCGCCCAGTGCTCCCACATGAAAATGCACCATTACTTCACTTCATAGTGCTTTTATCGTGTTGTCCCTACAGACTCTGCAGGGAGAATAATGAATGGTAAATTGCCCACACCTGAAACACACCTTTTTAAACTTTTGCAGAGTGCTTTACAATGCAATCCTTATTTACTTGTTTCAATACACATACAGCGGGCATATGTATGTCTATGCTGGGTACCCTGACAAACAGATTTATACCTGAACAATCAGTAGTGAGCTTTTTAAAGAAAAAAATGATTACTTGTTTTTTCACCAAGAACGGAAAGGCTTGCTCTTAAATGACCGATGCTTGGCAGCTGAGCCATGGCTGCAAGCTGTTTGTGCAGGGGTTCTGTGGTTCAGTTTGGTTTGTATGTTCTACTTTGTCATGTTCTGAGTTTTCCTTTGTCAGTCACCAGTTTCAGGTGGACCATGATCCCAGCTGTCTTCATTTCAGTTAATTGCCCGCAGTCTATTTAAGTGTCTGGTTTCCACTTCTACATTGGCAGGTCAAATGCTCTGCTGTGTCGTCTTTTTTCTTTTCTTATTCCTGAGTGGGTTCTTGTCATGTCAAAGTGTATTTATTAAATGCTTAAGGCTCTGCCACAATGCCTGGTTTCATGCGTGATGGGTCCTCCACTACAGTTGAGTTGACAGTTGGGCCTAAAGGATTTGAACTGAGACATCAGAACAGTTTCTTGCTCAGTCAAAAGCTCCTTGTTGTTTTAGTTACACCCCCCACCCGCTAGAACAAAAAAGGAAAAAAAAAGCTGATTCAACATGTGGGAGTTTCATTACACTGTGCTGGTGATGAGGTCACTAACGCCAGACAGGCTATCAGTTTTTCCCTCTGGACTCATGAACACAGCTTTGTACATACTCAACATACTTTCAGCAGAACTTCGGTTCCATAAGGTATTTTCAAAGTATTATACTTTTGGTCCATGCACCACCCATCTGTCTGTACGCCAGCCTGCCTAATACAACACCCCTCAAGCCAGAAAAGTACTCATATGGTGAGGCTAAATAATCCAGGAGGAGACTCGGTCGTCTCCCAAACTACTTTATGTGATATGTGACAACCAATACTCTTTGTGAGTCAAACACAAGGTCAGATCTTATTGGAGTCTTTCTATCAGTACCAAGCTAATTTACCAGTTAAAGACATTTTAAAATAGGCTATCAAACACCTCTTTTGAGAAAACTAGTCCTAAATCAATAGAAAATTCTGCAGTGAATCTTTCAGTGGTTATCTTCATTGCCACTTTTGTGTTGAGGCCGGTTAATTTTGAGTTTTCACTGCGTGCAATATTGAAAGTTACAAGTTAATGAATCCAAGACTTGCTTCATCTTCTTTGTACAATTCAATTCTGGCCCTTACTAAATAGAACAATTTAGTTCAGTCAAACGGCTTCAAAAGTGAAATAAATCTTCCGTAATTAAAATTGTAATATGTCAAGATTACAACAATTGCATGGTAGAAGACACTTAAACAAAAGGATTCTTTGTTGAAAGGAGTTGAATTATTGATATCTCTTGAAAAATAGTTTCCTAACTTTGCTCTGACAATTGATATCCACGTCTGATAATGGTCCTTCTGCTGTGAGGCTGTCATTAGAAAAAGGATTTTAAATCGTTGTGAGGGACATGAACCAATGATAGAATGGTAAACACTTACATACCATTTTTCTACCTTCAATTAAATCTTTGTTACAGTGGGGATTGTTACAGTGGGGATTGAAAGTTTGGGCACCCCAGGTAAAATGTTATCATTTTGTGCAAATGGAACCCAAGGAAAAGATGGAAAAATAAAAGCATAAGTTCACAGATGAGATCCTTTTAATATGTCAAAAAATTGAGGTTTCTTCATCCATCCTGTTATATATGAATGCTATCTTATGGAGCAATTCCATCATGAATGGATCAATTATTTAGAACTCACTGTAGTTTTTGTAAAAACAAACTCCGCATGTGCAAGTCTTACAGCAAATCCAACGTATTTAAAGATGAACTTCATCCATAAAGGAAGTCCAGCTAGATCAGCAGGAGATTTCTTAGCAAAAGCTTGCATGCCCTGTATTGCAGTGGGCTCTGTTCTCAACTGAGACAGATCAGAGAGCGCTCTGCTCCTCTGTGCTGGGCTGGAGAGAGCTGAGCAGCCATGGTGTGTTGAGTGGCGGCATAGAAGTTCTCAAACTGGCCCCTTTGTCACTCAACATTGTTACCTTTGCTAGACAAAACTGCTAGAAGGCTGAAAGTGGAGGCCAAATACTTTTCCCCATAGAAACAGGATTGCTAGCTTCAGGGATAGTCGGCCATTTTTGAACCAAATGTCCAATTTTTCCAGAAAAGTTTTGTCTTAAGAGTAGCTTAAACAATAAATCCGCAACTAAATCAACTTCTCATCCTGCTTCTTTTGTTAACTGCAACACAGCAAGTATTTAAAACAAAAATCAATTGCAGCTACAGCCTACAACCTGAAACAAAAGTACAGAAGAAGTTAGCTTTTGGTAGCCTGAGCTTTGACCATCAGCTGTTAATTGCATAACCCTTTGAAGAATTAAGAGTAGTCAAAATAATATAAACACTTGAACTAACGACGTTAAACAGCATCAATACATTCAAGCCAGCAAACTCCCTTCAATCTTACCTCTGCTCAGATAATAGAAAGAATTGATCATTTATGTTTTCCAAAGGAAAAAAAGTCATACAGTTCACCAACACTTTTGTTCTGTTCCCACACCTCTATCTGAGCCTTGTCTGGTCTTGAAGTCCCATTCCAAACATTTTTTAAAGTCCCACTTTAACCTTTTTTTTACTTTTGTGAAATTGTTTCCAGTAGTCTTAATTATGATTGTGTAGTTTTTAGCCAAAATCCAAAAAGACTTTGCTGTTTTTAAGACATATATTTTATGTCCAGTTGCAGTACCTCAGAAATGCAATTCTGTTTTTTGGGTGGGACTGTTGGCTTGGAGAAACCCCTCCCCATTGTTGAGTGCTCTGTTTGTGCGCTAACGCATGAGCTAATAGTCCCAAGCTAGCATTAGCTTGAAGCTATAATGGCGAGCAATATTGGATCAAACCAGTTTTAAACCAGAGGCCAGCTTGGACTACGAAAATGAATGTGCGAGAGGTGGAGGAGCGCATTGGTAAGAGAGACTTTGGCACTCCCATCTCAGTAACTGCACCATTAGCCTGAGCTTTTTCAAACTTCCAGTTTTCTGATTGAACGCGATTTGAATTAAAAAATATTCAGAAATGCGGTTTTAATAATACATTTTTTATATAGGTCCTCTATTATGAGAAAAATGCTACAATAGCATGTAAAAGACACAAAAGACAATTGTCATTGAAGTGGGTCTTTAAAGTGTACACAGTGGTCTTTTAATTATGATAATGCCAATTGTATGCAAAATCAAAAAATGTTTCTAGGATATATTTTTAGTAGAATGGCAGTAGTTCATTAGAAATTCACCTCTGAGTTTCGGGTGGGACTTTTAGCATGGAGAAAGCCTGCCCTCAATTACCATGATCCCTTAGTTTACACTAAGAGTTTTCAGGCCCTCACAACCCCAAGCTAACATAAGTGGTGCAACAAAAATGGTGAGCAATATTGGAGCTATCCAGCCACACAGTTTGGAGCCAGATACCAGCTCAGACAAGGAAAACTGGGACATTAATGGATCTATTAGTCTACGAGTGGATACATCAGAATGGAGCAGGGCAGGGAGCTTATGGCCTACCGATTATAGTTTGTACGTAACAACTACAAGATTTTTCACACAGCATTTTTTTTTGTCTGCTCCGAATTTACAACAATTTGAGTTAAGAAAACTCGGAAATCTAATTTTCAATCTTAATTTTGTTATGATGTTCACCACCATGAGAAAAAATATATATATTTCTTTCACATGGGTCTGTAAGTGCTATGTCCAGTTTCCAGGCTCCAAATTATACAGAAACTTCGAACCTCCTCCGTATATCAAACAGTTAACTTGTCAGGTCGACCCCCTCCCTACAACCTTGGCAAAAATGTGCCTCCCTCCTCTCCTCTCTTTGATTTTATCCATTATTCACTCCCCACTCACCCCTGATCCTTTTCCCTCCCCCGTTAAAACAGCAGGTCTGAAAAAGCCCTTTTCAGATCCTACTTAACTACATTTTCTTCCCATTCTTCTGAAAGAGTTCATTTTAAAGGGATAGATTTATAGTTATAGTACACGTTTTCCTCTAAATAGACAGTTCTATCTACTGCCATGTAGATGTTTTTTCACACTTTTTTGTGCTTTAAACTTCAACTAATATTTGTCACTTGTCAAAGTTTCTCTGTTAGTTAATAAAAGGCATGTCTCTGCAGCCTCTCCAACTTAGAGGTGACTTGTGATGTCCTCTAACAACATGATTACAACAAACAAGGAATGGACACTCCTGAACATAAAGGTCATCACCTCACAAATTCATAAATAATCAAACATTCTTTTTCCCCACTAAATTGTGTTATTTGGCCTTTTTATCCTCTGATCAGTCCTACATTTATGTCTTTATTCTGCTGAAACGTTGTTGTCAGGGACTGTAATTGCCTCATCTGCTTCATGAAGATGGGCCCACTCCTGTGTGCTGAAAGCATGTTATTAACCACCACACCCCCAGATTTCAATTTAGTTTTACCCAGTTTCCTCTATGCTGTTCATGCTGCAAAGAGGTCACTATCTGAGTTGTTGATTAAGCTCTGATTCTGCTAGCAGAAAGTTGTGCTGGCACGTCTGAATGGTTCATGTTCATCTCTTTTGCATTTGGCAGGACTGATGTCAACAGTTTGTGATTTGGCAGAAAACATCAAAGTGAAACTAACTCTTTTTTTCTCCCCTGCAATAGGGAAACTTGATTTTCTGCCAAACAGAAGCAGGAAAAAAAAACATCATGGGCCTTACTCTCTTGCTCGAGAGCAAAACCAAATTCAGGCTTCAAGAAGTTAATCTAATAAGCCTAACAGAACATGAACTAAATAGAAATAAATGACATTATTTACAAGGTTACTCATCTCATGATTACTTTGATGTCTGTTCTTCTGCAGGTCAAAAGAACAAGATTCGCTGCAGTTGAGGCTGATTACAATAAAGAAATTTGTCAGAGGATTTATGGCAGAGGTGAGGTTCTTTCCTTTTTTAGGACTTGTCCTCGACATTTATCTGAAGAGGTGAGTTTCTTTTACATGCAGCGCTGATGCACATTGCAGCAATTCTTGGCTTAATTTTGTCACAGCAACACTCATTTTCAGTTCTTAGCCAGCCTTGTGCCATGTCTCCTTTCCACAGCATGCTTGTCTGTCTGTAATGAAAATTGTGAACACTCCTAAATAAGAATCTTTTTTTTTTTTCTCTGCATAGAAAAATCAGTAGAAGCACATCTGGGAAATGATCCCGGACATCACAAAGGAAGCACAGGTCATTCCTCTGAGACCTTTTATAGCCAAGAAAGTATGATCCACATGATGTTTTTTGAAACTGATGATGTTAAATTCAACACTCGTGTATCCAAAATGATGAATACTCTTGTTACTCCAAAACATGCACATATTCTTTCAGGATTTTGCCTTTTTCTCAATATTCTTATTTACAGGAATATAGCGTACTACAAACTTCAACGAAATGTGGACAAATGGACACCCCCTCATGCTAGTTGCACTAATGCAGCCTTGTCATGCACCATGGACTGTTAAAGTTAACGTGTGTGTATTTTTTTGTCTCATTAAGTTGCATTTACGAGTAAATACTGAGCTGCTCTGGAGTAACAAAAGAATCTTAGAAATCTGTGTTTATCAATCAATCAAACTTTATTTGTATAGCACTTTTCCTATGAAGCATAACGCAAAGTGCTTTACATTAAAATAAAAGAGGTTACAAAACAAGCACGACCATAAAGATATAGCCACCCCCTCCCCATACACACACACATGTGTAAATGTATGTGTGTGTATGTATATGTTTGTATATAGATAGAAAGATAGATATATGTGTGTGTATATGTTTATATGTGTATGTAATGTTCATGGAAATGCATGAAAACCCGCATTTCAGGATTCTGCGTAAAAAACGTTTGTATTCACGTGTCACTATGCAGGTTTTTAAGTCAGTTCGTGGCTCTACATGCAGATTGGGCATTCATTGTTCATGTGCCGGAAGTTCAACCAGTTGAACTTTCAACTGCAAAAACTCAACATTGAACTTTGACCAATCAGGGACTCGGATTTAGTAGTGACATGCGGATAGCGTCCTTTCAAAACATGCAAGTACCAGCTGTTGACAACATGATAACCAAGGAGAAATTAATAATGAATCTGTGTCCATCCGGAATTATATGACACCAAGCCTATTGGTAAAGAGTTGTGAAAGGAAAAGCCTGGAGAAAGATTTGCGAGATTTGCACCGCTTCAGCATTTGGCTACACGCCTTTTGCAACTGCTGGTGGCCTACAAGTGCTAGTAAACAGCAGCAAAACTAAAGAAGAGGCCTCTCCCTGTTTGTCCAGTCCTGTTCCAGTGTGAACTCTGCGGGCTGAATGCATCCTCATGAAACCACTTGTAAATATTCTTGAATGAGCAACACATGCTCAGCATGAATCGCAAACTCTAAAGACTCAGTCTTTTTCATGTAAACAAATCAATGCACTCTTCACTCTCCAAACTGGAAATGCTGTTTCACATCGAACGTGGAACTAACATCTGCATGTTTCCCATTTTCTTAGTTTCTGGTTATTACATTTCTGAAGACATGCTTCCTTTGTGAACACAGATTGAGTGCTAAGTTGCTTTGCTAAAAGCAAGCTGTAATTTCAGCCTTGGGTAGCTTCTCTACAGCTTCATTTAGCTCTAGTAAATTTATTAGCCTGAGAGTTTCACCACATACAGACACTTACTGATAGGAAATACAAAGATTTTCCTTGTGCAGATAGGCTTAACCAGCGCTGTGTGATTCCATCTTAAGCTTAAGTAGTCCCACAGATTCCACTACAACAAAGGAATATAGTCTTTCATGTCCTCCACAGTTCAGTAATCTATGCCCACAATTTAAGAATAATCCACAAGCAACTATTGCTCACTTAATCCCTCGGCTGCTGCTAACTACGATTCCAGGCTTTAGTTTTTCATAATAATTGATACTGATTTTTTTCAATAAGAATTCTTCGGTAATTTACCATTTTTTTTATTTACATCTCTTTAATTTTAACACTGTTTGTCCAAGTGGAGTTCAAATTCCTAAAAATATAATATTGATGTATAATACAGTTTTGACTGTCTCATTTTAAGTCATAATAGTGCATTTTTATATAATTTAGTTAAAACCATTCTTTGTAGAGAACTGGACAGTGACCCCTCCCCACTTGTGTTCCAAACTGGAAGTATCCGGTGGCTCCAAGAAGCTAAAATCCTGTAAACTTCTAAAGAAAAATAAACAGCTATTACTCAGTCATTTTATTTGTCAAAATAACCATTCTTACTCTAAAACCTTTTTAAACATCTTCTTGCGAATTGCCAATTCAAAAAAATATATTCTCTTTATTGATAATTATTTGAGATATAAACTGACCAATAAGATACCTCAGTTCAAGCATGTGGTCTCCGCTGGCCTCCACCTCAAACGATTGACAGATTCTCTTAAGCCACTTTCAGTGGAAGGGGTGTAAACTTCGAACAAGCTTACTCATGATTGGCGACAGTAGTTGCCATAGAAATTTTGACTGAGACTGACTCGAATTAATCACTGTTGTCTGGTCAGAGCTGCGCAAATCAGTTGTCTGATTTGTATCTTATGAAGTATCAATAATTTTTGGTTACATTGTGTTACTGTATTTAAGTTTTTTATAGAGATAATCTTATAATGTTTTTTTTTCACCACTCCTGGCATGACACTAAATTAAGAGGCCCTAATTATGTCTGTTTTTGTTTGTATGTTTGTTTTTTATCAATTCTCCAAAATGCACACGTCAGATGATCAAGTGAAATTATTAAATCTATTGTCAGAACTGTTTATTATTAAGTTTAAAGCACATGTTCTTATTCAAAATTACTGTTTCTTTGTCACTGCACGCACACACACTCTCCCAGGCCGCAGTAAAAATCATCATGGTTTGACCGGTCCACAGCTGCAAAAAGGTTGGGGACATCTGCTTTATGGTATCTGTAGAATAAATGTGGAACATGCATTACTTGGATACAAAAACATTATGCAGAAAATTCCTCCAGAACATATCTGTTATGTCACTTCAACAACTATCATTTCCTGACGAACAAACTGAAGAGTAACATCTAGCCAGTAGTGTAACATCTAGAAAGAACAAAAATTCTTTAATGAAAAATCCATTCAGTTTTTTTTTTTTTTACATTTTCTTATTTTTCACATTATGGTAAACATATATAACAATAATAAACCACAAATTTACATTTCTGAGTACTTCTGTATTGAAATCGTCATTTAGGAGCAGATGAAAAGATCCACTTTGAAAAAGCTTGTAAATGTGACAGAAGTTACAATCAGTGGGCCACAAACTCTCTGCTCTGCTCAATTCTGATGCATCCACTTGTAGACAAATAGAGCCATTATTGTCTGTTTTCCTTGTCCAAGCTGACATCTGGATCAAAATTTGACCCTGACCCTATTTTCCGCTTTGTAAGGCACACTCAAAAGCCTGATTTTTTTTTTTCAAAAAAACGACAGTGTCTTATGATCTTGAGCACCTTTTATTTGGATTAATTCTAGTTGTGCTTACTTATTTTTGAAATGATATTGAGAGGAACACAACGCTCTGTCAAAATGTTTGGTTGGCTGTTATTGAGAATGTGTTAACCCGACCAACGTGTAACGCAGTTGGAGTGTGTGCGTGTGTGTGGTTTTTTTTTTTTTACGTGTTACTAACAAGATTGGGAGTTGGCATAGTCACAGTAAAGTATTTTGATTGGCATCAGTCTGTTTTTTACGTGTTGCAAACAAGGTTGGTAGTTACAGGTATTGAGAATACACTAACTTGTCTAACGTGGCTAATGTGTAGCCTGTTACAAACAAGTTCTAGAGTTACTGAGTTACTAGAGCTCTAGAGTTACTGTGAACACAGTTAATAAAGTTTGACAGACGTATAGACTTATCTCTGACTCTTTTGTCTCACTTAATGTGCCTAATAGTTCGGTGCACATTATGCCATGATTTAAAAAATAGACCATTTATTGGTGGTGCACCTTGTATTCCAGTGCACTTTGTAGTGCAGAAAATAAGGTAACAATAAATAGAAGACCACTGGGAACTCTTAAAATAGCTCAAAAAGATTGGAGTAGGATTTTTTTTTCAGCCGCCACCACCACCACGGTGACATACAAACAGAAACAAATAGGTCAACAGTGCTTGAAATCCTTAGTTTGTGGCGTCTGCTCAGCAGGAGGTGGAGATCTAGGGAAGTGAGTGAGGAAGCAGTAACAAAAAAGACAGATTAGCAGATCTTATATTACTGCACTGTCTTGATTTTACAAAGATTTCATGTTCTGACATAGCAGGATTTTCCATTTGATTTCTGGAAAACAAATCAAATTTGTTACAAAAAGAGGGGAAACATTTTAACATTTTCAATCCATATCTTCCTTACAGCTCAGACCAAGTTTCCTGCTTGTGCTTCTCAATTACAAGGTGAATTAATTCAATTCAACATGGTATTGACATGCTCCTCCAGATACACACCAGCTTACACATCATTGGCTGTACTTTCGCAAGATGTTTTAATTAGGTGGTGACACGTCCCAAGCTACAGTGAGGCGGATAAAGCAGATGTTAAGGGGATTGCAGATCCACAGGTTTAGAGGGAAATTAATCCAGATGTAGCCCCTTGGCTGGATCTCGATCTACATTTCTTTGACACTGACTAGCAGGTGGAGGATGAGAATGTCAAGCAGCCTGGAGGAGTTTGCTTGAACGAATGTCAATCGGGTAATTAAGACTAGAAGAGGTTGAAAACTTTTTCAGATTTTATTTTACAAAGCATAACTTGCTGTACAACCTTTTAAAATGCTTTTATTTACTTTAACCTACACAAGTTTTCTTAGAAGAAAATATGTCTTCAAAGCTGACAACAACAAGGCAAACATGACATTTAGCATGTTCCAGCCACATGAAACAACTTCACTAATCTATTATTCCTTCAAGGTTGATCGGGACTTTGGACCGAGATAAACGGATATGTTTTCCTTTTTATGGCACGGAATAGAAGGTTTTGTCAATATTTCCATGACATTTTGACAACATCATGTTGTGTGAAAAGTCTTTGGGACCATGTAGCTGTGACCATGTTGTTCAATAATAAACACCTTCATTTAAAACAAGGACTGTCAACGTTAATGCACATGATTAATTTATTAAAAATTAACGCTTTAGTATTTATTAACACTGATTATTTATTATTTATTTACTATTTAGATTTGAAAAGGCAAAACATTTCTCTCAAATTTAAATGACAAATACAAAATTAGGAAAAAAGAAAATACTTTTGTGATCAGAAATGAATGGCTTTAAAAAAGCATTACAAACATATATTTTTTTATCTCACTCTCAGTAGCTCATTACATGATGTTCAGATAAATGTTTGGACAAAATAACAAGGAATCTGTTTCCCACCCAACTGGGGGTTTTTGATTCAATTTTTTTTTATTTTTTTAACTTGTCCTGTCCAACAGATGAGCAATCAGATATGAGCTGAGAGCCTTTAGTGTTAGACAGATTTTACTGTTGAAATAAAGGGGTTTTAAATCTTTGGACACACCAAGTGTATATTTGTACAAACCCCTTTTTGTAATTTAAACTAAACTTTATTTATATTGATTATGTTTGTATCCTTTTTTGTTGGATCGGACAGAAAAGAAGAAGAGGGAAAAAGAGGGACAGAAAGTTGGAAAGAGGGGTAATGGCACAAAAGACAGGGAAAAAAGGATGGGTTAAAGAAATTGGAGGATGGTTACAGGCGAGGGAAGGTAGAATAATAAATCAACAGACAACAAGGTGCTGGAAGTTTATAATCATTACAATCAGGTGTGAATGCGTGTCTAAAAAGGGCAGGGTCTGTCCACACACTCAGATGTGACAAACATACCTGTTGGCTCCAAGAGTCTTCACATGCAAACCTGTCAACATATACACAACACAACCACAGCTCACACACACACTTACGCATACAAACCAACACATGTAAAGCATTTCATTCTGACACGTGACCCAATAGTGCAAAGGTGGGTCGAGACTTGTGCCCCTGTAATAATGTGCGGCTGACGGAGGAAATCCGCCCGCCTGGCATTCTGGCCAAGCACCCAGACCAGTGCCCGCAGGACCACCACATGGGCCCCCAACACCTGAGAAAAGTGAGGCACAGGAGCGCAGAGTATAAGCCCTCAGCCAGAAAAGCAGCCCTCCTACCGCACCAGGGGGCCCAGTGTGGGGCCCTGCTCCCCGAGAGCCCCCACAGACCAGCCACCCACCACCATCCAGGAGTTACAAGCATCCACCCACCCAGCCCTGGGTACGAGCCAGGGGCCCCCAAGGGAGACCCGCCCCCAAGCTCCAGGCAATCACAGGAGATCCAGGAGAGAGCACGACAGGGGGCAGCCACCTCCACCTAGAGGATGGACGACCAAGAGAAGTGGGGGTCCCTGAAGAGTGTTGAAAACATAACCAAACCAGAGTTGTGGTCGTTTGAGATTTTTGGTTCACATCTTAGCAGTGATCAGGAAACCGATCAGGAAAGTCAAGTCTCCGAATGACTCTCCTGTAAGCATCTTTTCCATCATTGATGAGCTAAAAATAAAATAAAAACATGTCCACTGATCTGTTTTATGAATCAAATTTATATCAATGAAATTTATTCATTTTTTTCCTCAAAACTGCTGTATTATGTATGTTTCTTGTACAATTTTAGCATAGGCTGCAAAGTGTAACAGCAACAGGGTCCCCCAGCTGGGACTTGAATCAGGGGCCTTCTTGCTGTGAGGCAAGAGCTTGCATCCCAATGAAGTTCTAAACACTTGACTGAGAAAAAAATGCAAGACAAGTTCCAGTCCTAAAGATGCAAAGCAAGATACAATCAACATTGACAACACTGCAAACTGTTTTTTAAACATTTCATTCTGTATTTTCCTGGAGGGTATCACAGAAATTAATTTAATCAGACTCAGGAACTAGTGAGGAGGACGAGGATGATGAAGTCTTTGTCACAAAAGTAGTGAAAGTTTCCAATAAAGAAACATTTTCTTGAGAAGCAGTGGGGAAGGAAGATGAAGAAAAGACAGGAGTGCATAAAAAGCATTCAAAAGAGCGAAAGTATTAAGTTGAGTTGTAGGGTTTCTATAGGAAACGTGGTCCGTACATTCTTTTGTATGAGCACACAAGATATTAGAGTATTAGAAATATGCAGAACTGTGAAAGACTTGCCTGATTAATAATCATATGTTTGTATGTTTTTACAGTTACCTCAAAAAGGTTTACGGTCAATCTGTAACTTCCATACATGAATTCCTACTTGCTGTCAAAGTATCTACTGCATTTACTTACTTTCAGAAGATTTTTGATGATGATTTCTTCTGCATCATGACTGAGCAGACAAATCTCTGGAGTTGCCAACAAACTGCATGCAGCATTTAGATCAATGTAGATGGGATGGAGTAATTTGTTGAGGCATGAGACTGTTAATGGGGGCAGGGAAAATGTCAGCAAAGAATGATTAGTGTGCAAAAGATACATGTTATGACAAAATTACTGATGTGATGTGGTTTAGAAGGCTTAAGTCCCTCTCAATCCTTCTTTAGAGGAAAAATGACATGAGTGGTCTCTTTCACAATAGGCTGTGCACCCCACCCCCAATATTCAACCATGGAAGGTACAACTGACATTAGTTCTATGTTAATGAGAGAAAGGTGCTACGTAATGGCAAAAATGGTTGTATTAATTCAGTACATGCAGTGGAGACCCTTTCACTCGGGAACAAAAGTCTTTGTGTGTGCAGATGTATCTGAAACTGCATATGATTTCCTTACATACACTGAGATGTGGGAAACAAAGCATATGGTGCCAAGGGATGTCCAAATGAGTCAGGCTGATGTTCAGCTGTGTATCAGCATTAGAAACCCTTCAGATTGTGTGGTGTACGTTCACTCCTTTCAAGTGTTATTTTCTAGGACCTACGGCTGATCTGAATTGCTTCCCCACCCCTCTGGCTCCTCCCTATTGCTCCAGTTGTGGTGGCATTTGAAGCTGTAGTGGTGTCCGCAAGTGTTTAAGGAGGAGCAGTAGCACTTTAGGACTGGTAAATGGTAAAAACTTATATAGTGCTTTTCTACCTTCATTGAAGGCTGAAAGCGCTTTACAGTCAGTCCTATGCACACACTCACACTGATGGCGGCTCCGCTGCCGAACACTGGCACCAACCTTCCATCAGAGGCAATGTGTGGTTCAGTGTCTTGCCCAAGGACACTTTGACACACGGGTGAGCAGGGTGGGAATCGTACCTGCAATATTCTGATCAGAGGACGACCACCCTACTGCTGCACCACAACTGCCCATAATAATATCGCCAGTAGGTTGATCCGTGTCATGCATTTCTTTGTGTGGGTGTGCTATGAAGGACAGAAGTTTCACTTAAATATAAGCAATGACTTCTTATAAATTATAAATTTTTTTATTTATAAAGCAATGACTAAGTTATAAATTTGAAGAAACTTTTTCCATATCTCTCTGCTTGGAGTGATAAATCAAGGGATAGCGAGAAGCCGTAGGGGTCGGAAAGCAATTCGGATTCGGACATAGTTTCTGCAGATCAGCAGTTCATTTGAAATTCATCTCCAAGTTGTGGGTGGGACGGCTGATGTAAAACATTAACAACTTGAATAAAGAAGTACTCAAGAACAATGCAGACTTCTGTCCTCATTTGCACTCCACAAGAAGAAAGCGGCAGTAAGATGTGATGCGACACACATTGCCAGTTCTAGATCGGACTCTGTAAAAGGACCAGAACAACCAGATGTTGAAAAGGGTTTATACAATGTATTGTCACAGGTTAGTCTTTGGTCAAAAAAGTCTCCAGCAGTGGACAGTCCACTCCACAATGGCTCAGGAGCATGTAACCCGAACCCAGTCTGATAAGATAAAAAAACATTACCAAATAAAGCCCCAGGATGAAACATTTAAATAGCAAAAGAAATGCATGAAATAAAACCAAAAAAAAGAGGTGGTCAGGAAACGTCTCCATACTCTAGGGTGGCTAACCACAGTAGGGAGACACAGAGAAAGGGTAGGTCATGACCACTACTGCTACTTGTCTGTTGTTTACCCCCTCTCCACCTCATGGCCAGCCGCTGACTGGACCTGCCTCTATTCCAATCCCGCAGTCAAGCTCCGACTCACTGTGCTCCCTTCAGGCCTGTCGCTGGTTTCTACCCCCGCGTGCAGCTCCTGCCATCATCGCTTTCCAACGCTCTCCACAGCGCCACAGCGAGCTGCTCCTGGGGCATCCCCAACTCACAGAGAACAGCTTTCCCTGCTCCTCGTGTGCTCTCGCGAGCACCTCAGTTCTGCTGCTGGTCCTCTTTTTGAAGTCCTAGGCTCCGAACCGCTCCATCACACACCTGTGAGTCATTAACAAATTGTGTGGGGCGTTCACAGGCCCTCTGAGTTCCATAAAATAACACAAGTGGTAGACATACGGGCATAAGGAAAAATTCACCCTGTGACAAAGACATGATCATTTCCGTTACTTCTCATTTTACATCTGTTTCCGGGGTTTTGTTTACACGTCCAGTTGTAAAACTACTAAATAAATTGGATATGTTGGAGATGTTGGGAAGTATCATCTTCCTAGGAAGAAATCAATGTGTTAATTCCAAAGGTGACAGTTGTGCTCTGGTAAAGCCCATTTGGCTATATTGTTTACATTGTCATTTGAAAAATCTAGCATTGAGAATCAGATAATGATCAAATTTTTGGTGTGCAAACAAACAGACTTTCCAGTGTCTGAAGTTTTAATATTTAGAACTTTTTGAGAATTGTTCGTTTACTTGAAACTCCCAAAGTTTGTACTCCTCTTGAATCGCATCAGGGTTGTGACTGATTTTGTGACTTTGATCTTTCCCTTTACACAAGCAGTGAAAAAGTGATAGAATTTTTCAAGGATGAGAAACTTCTTCCAGGTTAGCTTCACACTAAAGTCTGCATGGGCGATATCTATCTGTCACTCTGTCTCTAGGAGGGCTTATTATTACTCCCTGCATTTAATCTGTGACGTGTTAGAAGGAAACCGTCTGTCTGCAGCTGAAATAATGGGGCCATTATAGACGAGCAGATATAAATTTCACATTTTTGTGATGGTAGAAACTTTGAGAAGGCTTTCTGCAGATGACATACTTATGGGACCTGATGTCAACACTGATGTGCTCGGATAAATGTAGCAAGTTTTATGATGCTTAAAATGTGAGCTTCGCCTTTTTTCAGCTCTACATACTTCATCTGCTTTCCACTTGTTCTTCACATCAGTCTTCAGTCTGCCGGTGAAATGAAAGAAACATTTTTGTGAAATAGTTAAAATTGAACTATTCATTTGCAAGTAGATGTAAAGTTTAGTTGCAACTCTAAATTTCAACACTAACAAATAAGGGTTTAGAGTTAACATCAGGTGATTGTAGAGATGTGTTTTACAGTGTTGTTACAATCACATAGTGCATAACTGAATAAGAGAACTTACATTGACTCTGACCGTTTTAAAATGATCTTTCAGTAGATTCGTGCTAAAAGTTTTTTTTTTCTTCATTTTTAATTGGAATATAACTCATTCTTTTTGCCAATAACCACTAAAGTTTTACTAGTTTAACACAGACTGAAAAAAACTGAAAAATACCGGTCAGCTACAACACATTTCACAACAGCAAAGTATCTGTCAAAAATAAAGGTAAACTGAAGCTTAAACGGTAAGTATATACTGATGACTCTTTTCTACCTTGCCTTAACTCCTAAACATTGGTGCTTTAGCTCCTGTGTCCACATTCTTTCAACTACCACAATTCTTCAACCATCCACGTAATTCATGCAATTCCATTCTGAAGCAGAGAAAAGTAGCCTTGCTACTATGTAACACCTTCCAGTAGTGAAGTTCTTGTGGAATCAATGTAAATCCGCTGATTCTGTTGCAGAGAAAAGTGGCTTTTATTACTTATTATTTTCGTAATACCTTTTTACCATAGGTTGTTTTAAGGTTTGTGTGTTGCACTGACCAGGAAGCATTTTTAATGTCGTTGTACCATGTGACAATGACAAAAATCTATCTTTCTATCTAAAGTGTCTAAAGTGTTGGGTAAATTAATTCTAAAAAGAGCAGCTTTAGAGGCGTTTTCATTCGTAACTGACCACATGGGGTGGGTCTCTGCTCTGCTGCTCACCTGACAGAACTCCTTGCAGTGTCTCTTTTTATCACATCTTTGAGTCTGTTTGGAAATCACTATGACTGAAGAAATGACGACATGTCTGTACTTTGACCTATCCCCAACTCTAGGGGACTGTTTGTATGCACCAGTTGCTGTTGTTTTTTTGTTTTTTTTGCTTTTTTTATTAATCTGTGTTTCGTTTCATTTAACTGAGAGAAAATGTCAGAGCCTACAAAACCAAAGTAACGAAGTTTCTACAGTCCAGTAATTGTAATTATTAACCAAAATTTCAACTAATTTGTTACGTTACTCTGTTACTGACAAAAGCAATTAAATTACAGTCATTTGTTACTTTGTAATCTGTGACCCCTGCATACCTGCAACTCCTTACGAATTTATATAGTGTTGCATAACCAATATGAAGCTGCTTTTCTCGGCATCAGAATACTCTAACTCATGTTAATCGTGTAAACAGTCAAATACTTACTGTATGTCAAAGAGCTATGCTATTCAGGTATTGTCGCTGACAGCTCTGGTGTTAAAGGGTTATTAGACAAAGTGCTACAGGCATTGTTCCAATCATCTATATGGACACACACAAAGACTTATTTATGTGGCAAACAAAGCTGTCATATGCTTTTGTGGTTGATAGAACCGAAAAAAAAAAGCATTTGAAGAAAAGGTTGTCTCACTTCATGTATATCTGACGCTAAACACATTTCTAGCTCTCTCAAAAATAAATGGTCTGGTCAAATCATTCAACAGCAAGACTGTTCCCACTCTGCTCAGCACAAATCAATTGTGGATAATGCCCACAGAATAATCCAATTGACTTGAGGACCCTTGATGATCCCAAAGCTAAAGAAGAATAATGATTTAGATTTTCCCATCTCTGAAGTGTCCTTGGGTGCTGTGTTCCTCCCTGACTGAGTAGCTGTCATGCTAAACACTCCAAGCATAATCATTAATTTGTTTTTATTTATTATTTAGTAACCTGCAGTGTGTCATGACGCACAAAGTAACAGAGGAAGTTATCCAGCAAAAATAATGTGCTTCTCCCACAGGCTCATGTGACTGAGCACTTCATTTGTGAGATGGGATGTTCAGAGATTATTTTCAGTGGGGAATAAATACCTTCAAATTGCAAATGTACCTCCAGGCACAGACTGCTTCAGTTTTCTGGGATGAAAACAATGAATCACCTTTGGACAGTGGAGGTTTAAGGTCAGATGCTGATACATAGATCTAGCAGGAATGAGTTATACCTGCTATCCTACAATCTCAATCAAAGAGTACACCCTCTGTATCGAAATCAGAAGACTTCACTGCAACTGTCAACAACAGTTAAAATTACGGGTGGTCCTACAGCAGCAGTGCACAGTGCTATAGTAATAAAAAAAAATAATACCAACAGTTATGAACAATACAAAGCTTAAGGCAATTTGAAAAGAGAAAAATACAGAGACATTTTAATAAAAAAAAAAAAAAACACAGGAAACACAATAATAAATATATTTAAAGTGCGGTTTTGTGCATATTTGACTATTTTACAACATTGTCATTTGATGGTACTTAGCATGCCTATGTGTCATGACCATAAAGGTCCCATGGATCAGACTCTGTGGCAGGATCAGGACGACCAGATGCAAGGGTGAAAAAAGGGGGTTTATTTTGCAGGAGTTCAGTTTTATGTCCTTCCTTTTAAAAGAACGTGTCCATCAGCTGTTTGTGCCCTCCCTAAAAGATACAAGAAGCATGTACCAGAACCCAGTCTGAATAAAAAGGGCAGGAAAACACACAATTATAAAAACCCAGGATAAAAAGAGTTAAAAATAACGCATGCACTAAAAAACTGTTAAAACAGGGTTCAGGAAAACGTCTCCAGTGGTACAGTCACCCTAAAGGAGAGGCAGAGGGCACTTATCTGTGAGAGGGGTGGGTGGTGACCACACCCCTCTGCTACCAGTCCACTGCTCCCTCATCTCCTACTTATGGCCAGTCGCTGGCTGGACCTGGCGTCCTCCGCGGCGCAGCTCTGGCCTCGCGGGCGTCCTCTGTGGCACAGCTCTGGCCCTGAGGGCAGTGCTCCAGTCACTATTGAAGGCAACTCCCACAACCGACCCTCCACAGTACCGTTGCAGGTAGCTCCTGCAGCTGAAGAGCCTCCAAGTCACTCCATCTCTTCGTTCCCCCTCTCTGCCTCCGCCCTGGCCTGGCTGCCTGCTAGGCCTTTTAAACTTCAGGGCCCCCAGACTCCTCGAAGACACACACCTGTGTCTTTATCCCATCAGTCGAGGGGCTCTCACTGGCCCTCGGAATTCAGAGCGCCAAAAATACAGATAAAAAAAAAGTCACCCCATGACATATGGACCAGAGGAAGAAGCTGTTGGTGAGTCTTGGTGGTAAGTGACCTTATTGACCTGTGGCGGCGTCCTGAGGGCATCAGGTTAAATAGGTGGTGGGCAGCGTATGTTGGATTGTTGAGGATTGTTTTAGTTATTTTTTGGCAGCGGGATCTTGATATAGTCACAATGTGGGGCAGGGGGCAGCCAGCTTTCTTCACCATGGCCCTAATCTTTGCTGACCAGAACAGGTCAGCAGTGATGGTGACACAGAGGAATCTGATGGAGTTTACCCGTTCTCCAATAATTAGTAGAGGGGCGTGTGCCTGGCTGTGTCTTCTAAAGTCCAGGATGAGTTCTTTGGTCTTCTGGACATTTAGTGACAAGTTGTTTACTGTGAACCTCCTGGCCAGTTTCGCTGATCTCTGACCTGTATGCTGTCTCATCACAGTTTGTGATTAAGGCCACCACAGTGGTGTCATCAGAAAATGTGAAATTGCATTGGAGGTGTGTGAAATGGTGCAGTACGATGTGTACAGAGAGAACAGAAGGGGGCTCAGAACACAATCCTGAGGGGAGCCAGTGCTGAGCAGGATGGTGGAGGAGAGATTGGGCCCGGGTTGTGGACGGTTGGTGAGGAAATCTTTTATCCAGTGGCAGGTGAGCAGGTGGGTTCTGAAGGTTCAGCAGTTTGGAGATGAGAATGTCCGGGATGATGGTATTAAATGCTAAGTCCACAAAGAGCAACCTGACATTGCTGTCCCAATTCTCCAGGTGGCTCAGCGTGGTGTGTAGAGTTAGGGCTTCGGCCTCCTCTCTTGAGCTGTTCGTCCTGTATGTGAACAGGAAGAGATCAAAGGCCTTTGCGAGGCAGTCCAGGATGTGGCCAGAGACAAGTCGCTCCAGGCACTTTGTGACTACAGATGTGACTGGCTATGGGTCTGTAGTCATTGAGTCTGTTTATGGATGCCTTTTTGGGAATGGGGATGATGGTGGACGTTTTAAGGCAGCTTGGGACAGAGACTTGGCACAACAAGAGGTTAAACAAGTTGGTGAGAACACCAGCCAGCTCAACCCCACATTCTTTGACAATGACGCCCAGGATCCCGTCTGGTCCTTAAGCTTTCCTGCTGCAGGACCATCAGCATTTGAAGCTTTAGATGCCGTTTAGTTATGTTCATACATTCAGCAACTGTGGTTGAAAATAATGGACAGACCAGTTTTTGGTAGTGGCATCTTAGTGTTAGCCTTAGGAGACCTTTTTATATTTTTTATAACACAATGACAAAAATAACATTTCATAGACAAAAAGAAAAGAAAAATCTTTAAACCACCATTAAAGTTTCCTAACAAAAGAAACAAGTTTAGAAAAAAATTGTATCTAAATTACAGAAATTGTCAAGCCTTGGTTTGACCAGTGAAAATTCATCCTTTTTTTTTTCTCTCTCTGCTTTTATCATCTGAATTTTCATTACCTGGCCAAATAGACCGTAAAAATCTGCCTTGGTAGACCATAGGCTTAGAGAAAAAAAAATGGTCAGAAAAAGAGGTTACTTGGATATCAAGCTGGTAAACTCATATCTGGCTGATAAACTTGGAGAACAGAAAAACTAGCAACTGACAGATGGCTGCCAAGTCCTAAGAGGACTAATAGAACCTTATTTCTCAAATGTCTCGCATGTTAGTTAATGCAATGCTTTCATTCACATTGTAAGGTGCAAGCTTAAACTTGAACTATAATCAAAATAACAGTAAGGAGAGTTGTTTTTGATGGTCCTGGGGATAAGTACTACCAGACATTGTGTCAGGAGAAATGAATGCCTAAGAAAAAGACAGGCTTTAACCTGTAGAAACTCAAATTCTAATATTTTATAACAATAACACAAGATTTGGCCAGGGCCATTGGGAAGCACATGTCACTTCCTTTGCGTAAGTGTAAAGAGAGGGCAATGTGATTAACAAAGTGCTGCTTACAGTATGAATGCTTTGTTTGATGTACTATTCAGAGCCCATTTTGTCATTTAAAGCATGCTCTAGTCTAACAATGCAATATTAAAATATTTAAAATTGGACACTTAAAAAAAAGCAGAGTGTCTGCATGACTGTGGGCAGCAACTATCACTAATGGTTCTGCACCAAGAGGAGATCAGATTCATCAAAGTCTGAAGTAATGCAGCATCAGCATCTTTCTATAGGCACCCAGCCTTTCTTTTGCGCATTACACATCTAAAAACCTGGCATAGCAAGGCCATCCTCTGTCATTTGTTGATTAAAGAAAACCTTTTCTTTTTTTTTCAGTTTTTTTCAGAACAGAATCACTTATGTTTTCCACAAAAATATTATTTGTCGTATTTCAGTGATTTCAGTTACATCATGACTCTACTCTAAAGATATAAGGCAAACAGTTTTTTCTTTAGAGCTTCAAATCTGAGACAAACTTTACTAGACTTCCTTATACCTGGCTGTTTTAAAAATGCTTTTTTTTCTTGTGATGCACAAACAACTACTTGTTTCACTGATTTAGTTTAAAATTAGTACCTCAATGAGTTCATTTTGGTTTATCATAATTAGTATTATTATTTATTTCGTTAATTAACATTATTAATAGTAATTATTTTTGGCTTATTATATTTACATAACTGAGACTTAATATGGGGTATGGGAGAGGTAAGGTGGTCAATGGAGATATATTATTTTTTTTTGTTCTGATCTGTGACTTTTAAAAGTTGTATAGGTGTTTCCAGTTGGATCAAAGAATTTTTGTAAACAGCAGCAACTTCAACCTTTAGCCAGTAACTTACAAGTCTTTCTCAGTTTTTACAGTGTCTCTTCAACTTACAATTTAAAATACAAGGACATCACAACTGACAATTAAACACATTCAATATTACAATAAACATTTTAGATTTAGATTTATTTCAACTTTTACTCATGATGAGAAGTTAGGCTTTCTGAATGCTGCTTCTTTCCCTGTATGACTTGCACAGTTTTAGATTCTAAATTACCTTAACTCAAGTGTGAATGTGAGTGTGTGATCTAGGATGTACCAGGCTTTTGCCCAACAGCTGCTGGGATAGGCTCCAACAGTCCCAGGGCCCCAAAAGGTCAGTAGTTTCAGAAAATAGATGGATAGACATACTTTGAGCTATTAGTGTGAAATGACCACGTGTTCATCACCAATCTTTTTTCTGTTTTATTTTTCATCCAATTATTTGTTTATTTTTATTTTGTTGAATTTCAGTATGTTTTAGAATACAGCTCACCTTTTGACATAATAAAGGTGTTATTTCGCTTTTCTGGCGTTATTGTCAGGCTTTTACACTACTTTAGGAGTTTTGCTAACTTCTTGTTTTTACTTCCAACTCTTGTTTAATTCTTGAAGCATTTCAGGAGCTTTTAGACAGAAAATAATTAAAATATTAAGATGTTTGTTGTAAATCAGCATGTTTTAAGCTGCAGTTTAACTGTTTCAGGCAGTGACAATTTGTATTAGACTTTTTTTGACAATTATTTAAGACTTTTAAAGTACTTTGGCAGCTTCTGTAGGATTTGTGTTTTCAATTTCTGGTTATATTTAAAGGGTAACTAAACAGTAAATCAACTTTTTTGGTATTGACTGCAGCTTTAAAAGAGCTGACAGCTGGTCCTTGCCAAATTTTTGACAATTTAAACTAAACTTGTTCAATTCCTGAAATTATAGTCGAAAATTATAAAATTATAGTACAGTTGAATTTTGTGATTGGTCAACTGATGTAAGTCCACTTCATTTCAGAAGTTTCACGTCATCATGCTCTGCAGATGTAGTATAAAAGCCATCTTTTAATGTGTAGCGGTCGGTCATTATTGTGTTAGATTTTGCATGGCTCCTTTGTGAATTGTCCTCGATTGTCAGAAATCTACTGGCTTGAACAACATTCCGGTGGACTTGGAAGTTAGGCAATAGTAGTTGAGTGCAATTGGCTTTGAATCCAGCGAACTCCACCCTGGTGATTTGTAATGAACATTTCACTTGGGATTCCTTGCTTGAAACTTCAGCCTTTATTAGCTATGATGCTAGCGCCATTTTACCACTCAGACACGGGTCCCCTTCACTCCTGCAAACCCTCAGCTGTGCCAGGTGCTGTGCCAAAATATATATCACCTGCCAGAAGTTGTATCCCCTGTTGCTAGCATTGTTGATTTGTTTTGTGACACTCATACTGCAACCCCTCCGTCGGCCATTGTTTCTTGAGCAAGCTGATCCAAAAAATTTGGTTCTGGACCATAAGCGCCTCCCTCGGGAGAAGGTGGAGGAGAAAAATCCTCAACCTCCTAAGCGTGTTCTGTGGTGAAACTGGAATCACTTTGCTGCGTATCACTCTCCATTATTGAAACTGCAAAGGGTTTCCAGCCCAAAGCTGGATCACAGGCTTGAGCCTGTATCAATCAGAGGGTGTCCGGACAGAGACGATCAACAGAGCAAGTTTTTCATTAAGTTTACTTCAGAAACTACTTTAGTGTCCTAAAGCTAAGGTGAGCTCCTGTCCTCTATTGACCCATAGCTTTTCTGTCACATGTCAACTGCCTCATCTTCCAAGTTAATAAAGGACCTCGATCTTGGTGCTGATGCATCATCTCCAACATCATCAGGAAGTGATGGCTTCTGTTTCACCTCCGCCTTCATGTATTCAATAAACAAGTAAAACAGAAAGCTGGAGTTTGAATAGAAAAAAAAAACGCTGTAGGTCAAGATGATGTCAATCCTAGAATCCAGAAAGCTTACAGAGATAAGCTATGTAAAATTCTGCTGTGCTTCCTCAATCAAAGCTTGACCCAGAAGAAGGTTACAGTGTCATCTTAGACATCCTGCCTTGCTCCAGTTTCGAGAAACCTCATCGTCTGACCTAAAACGACAGAAGAGATGCTGCCCTGTTATTACGCACATCATCAATCTCTTGGAGAGTCTTATCATGGTCATGTTCAATAAGCTACTTATGTAACTGCTTTAATATTGTTTTCCTATCCAGCTGCCACTAATGTGGCACTGATGTGGCAGCTGGATAGTTTCACCACAGCCTCTTTATTTTTATATTTGGAGTTTCTAATCTTGCTTGAGCAAACTTGCTTAAAAATGTCATTAGTAATTTTACTATTTTGAAATTTGGTATACCATTTTCAGCAATTCTTTTCAACATACAGCTTTCATGCTTTTATTTACACCAGCATTTGCATTTCTATAGATATAGGTATCATCTTTGACAGAAACAGTAGTTTTGTTTGTAGTTGTAGACAGTAATTGTCAACAAAGTTGCTCTAACTGGATGTGCACTGATAGTTTATAGAAGTAAAATATAAGTTACTTCAATACCACTTAAGCTGATAAAACGTGTTTGTTTTGTAAAAGTTAAAGCAGTGGAGTATAACCAAACCAAAAATAGTGATGGGAATTCCGGCTCTTCTTTGCCATCAGGCTCTTTTAAACTTGTGCACAAAATGAATAATGTAAAAACACCTTTTATATGTAAATATGCTTTCATTTTTCCTTTCAATTTTTAAAATGAAACAACACAAAACACTGCAACAATAACCCAAAATACTAATTAAAACAAGTAAAAAAATGAAGAAGGTTTGTAATGATGGTAAAGGTTGGTATTTAGAAAGAAATGTCTCAGCTTTGTGTAACTGGTCTGGTTTCTTCTGTCAGTAATGATCTGTCTGTTCTGGAGAAGGTTGTTCTCAGGTGTCTGTACAGGTTGGTTGTAGAGTTGACTCTAAATTCTCCTCTATCTCTCCCTCGTGTGCATCTCCTTCATGCGCGCGGAACGGTACAGCTGTGAACGCGCGCGCCCGCGACATCATCGCTTTGACTGTATGTACGCTCTGCGCAGTCACATATTGATCAGTCACGTGCGGTTTGAAGAGAAAAAGGCAAGAAAGGATTTGCGACAATAAATAAAAATGAGCAGCTGCGCTGTGTCCTCAACTAATGGAAGAGTAAAAAGTCCAATTCTTTAGTCTTCTGTGCAGATGGACATATATATCCATTACTTTTTAACCAGCACTGCGTTCCCTCGTTTATTGTGCGAGTTACGTTCTAAAAATAACTGGAACAGGAGATTGATTGATAAGGTCTCCAGCCAATCAGGACCCAGAACAGGGTGTGCTGTTTAAACAAAGGAAAAGCAGCAGCATAATCGCTCAGACCGAGAAGGTGAACTGCGGTGTGGAAAGAGAGCCCTGTATTCTGTTCTATTTGGGGGATGTTCAAAAAGGGGCAAAGACTGTAGAAGGGTGGAATAAAAAGACGTGTGATTCTTGATCATGCAGCCAGTTTGAAGAAAAAAAAAATCATGCCTCCGACCTTGGTCAGTGGGCCGGACAAAATGTGGAGGCGTGCTGTATCTGGCCCGTAGTTTGGGGACCCCTCCTCTAAATTAACACCCGCTCACCTGAAAAATACGGGTAAATTTTCATTTTGGTGGGGACAGAAACTATGTCACAAGTCACTTTGGCAGGTAAGACATTCATCATCTCTGACACGGGTCTCAAACTCACAACCATGACTTTGAGGTGTCAGCTTTCCTTCCCCATTTGGTCACCACAAACATCCATCCCAGAGTTTGTTCAAACATTAAGTTTTGGCTTTATCGCGCAGATTTAATCATCACATTCGCGCAGCAGCTGTGCATTCAAGGGATGCATGGAATTTACACATTTATACGCTTTCATTAAGAGTTCTCTATTGCTGCATTCAGGTGCGCTGGTAATTTCTAGTATTTGCTCACACTGATCTCAGCCAACAGAAACACTCACTTGTTGCTCCATGTCATTGTTATTCTTTGAAAAGACTAAGATTCACAACTACAACACACTGATCTGTAAGAACACACACAATTAGGAACAATGTTGCACATTTTTCAATATTTGCATGATTTTGAATGCATGACATTTTTGACAAAAAAAAAAAAAACGTGCCCAATATTGTTGTCAGGATTGACTCACACAAAAAACAAACAGTTCATATTGGTCAACATTTAATACTTTTGAAATTTTGCTGTGTAATGTTTGTTTGTATTTTTTTATACACAATTAAATAATAATGAATAAGTAAATGTTTAAGGCATGCAACATGTTTCAAGCAGGTTTTATGAAGAACGAAGAAAATAAAAAAAACTTTCAACCTGGATAGGATTTTTGTGCTGTAAGTGAAGTTATTTTTTCCCCCTTGTTTTTACAGTTCAGAGTATTACGTATATCAACAGATTAAGATAAATGAATAGTTTTAACATTTTCTACTAAATGTATTGTAGTCTGTCACTTCCTGCAGCAGAAAAATACAGAAAAGTTCATCAAAGTGCTTTTCCTTGTCACTATGGTAACCCAGCAGGGTGATTTCACAGGTGTGAAATTTGTTGGATTTAATTATTTATGTGCAATAGAACAGAAAGATTCTTCCATGTGGCAACAGAAAGTAATAATCCAACCCATACCGACTTTTTTTAAACTTTCCACAAAAGATTTGCAAAAACCATTAAGTTTGTTAATGTCTAAATCTTCCTGTGGTGAACAGAGGCAGTTAATTTGGTGAAAACACCAAAGTTAGAACCCCAAATTGTTTTGTTGACTGCAGAAAATTTTGTTGGTTAAAAAAGAACATCAAGAGTACCTAGCTGCATGTAATATAGCAGATGTAATGGCGGACAGACCTGATGGAGCTGATGGATGTCCAACGGAAGTTGTATTTTATCTAAAGCGCAGAAGTTGGTGATCTTTACTTTGAAGTTTTACTTTTATGTTGTTATTTTTTGTTGTTTATGTTATTATTTTTTCTTGTATTTTATTTTATGGTTATTATTATTATTTTTACCCTTTTGGAAGTGTCGACTAGCCTCAGGCGTCCTCAGCTGCCATTCAGCTCTGAGATTAGCGTAATAAAAATCCATCTAAAATTATCTTAAAGTTATTTGTAAACTCTGTGCTTGACATTTTATGTAATGAAAGCGATAATATAGCAATTTCTTGTAGTCTTTGAGACAAAAACGATCCTTTATTCAAATAAATAAAACAAAAGATGAACGTCAATCTCAGAGGACTGCAAGGCAGAGCACAGGATCCGCTGGGGGGGGGGGGGCTGAACGGAGCTATCTGCTACTGGAAATTCAACAACAAGGAAACTGATCATTATGTTATTTTGGAATGGGGGCCAACATGAATTTTATTGAAGAACAAGCACCGGCGTTGTCTAAAAGGAGTTTGGAGTAGACCGACACGCCTCCACCTGTTAGCAGATTCCAGCCAAGTAAAAAACCTTGGAAATCCAGCTGGATCTAACTTTTCCTAAAAACCTCTCTTTTATCATTTTTCACAAACACGATCAGAAAAACGTATTTTAAAAAAAAAAAGAATTCCATTAGTAAAAATTGAGAAGTTTGCACATTGAAAAAAATACAACTTCCCTTTTAAAGAAAATACAACTTCCATTGGACATCCATCAACTCAATAGGGTCAATCCACCATTACATCGGCCATTTTACCTGCAGCTGTGTGCCTCTCTAAAAAATATAAACCCAAAACTTTTTTTTGCTCTCATTTTTCATGAGAATCTCAAAGATCTGAAACTTTTTCTACAAACACAAAATATTTCAGTCATTGTACACATTTTTTTCTAAATCTGTAATAGGGAGCTTTTCTCCTTGCTTTGATAATCTATCAAGAAGGAGCATTCAGTGCTTGAAGCACCGCCTCTGGCGGTCAGGAAGGATGAACTAGAACAACCGTTATTAGTCTATGAAATATTTTTAAAGAAAGTTGTAATCTCTTGCCCTTTTAAGACAAAATTAAATCTTAATATTACCTATAAACTCTCATATTAAAGCATATTGCTCTGGAAATTAAAAACATTTCTTTATTGCGAAAAGAAATAGTTTTATATCTTGAAGTATGTGAATCTACTCATCTTTTTCCCCCAAATATATCCTATTTTATGTCTTTCAACAGCTTATGATTTTTGGATCATAATCATCTCAAAATAAGAGAGTCAAACATTTTAAGATAAATGTGTCGTGTGACGTTTTACACAAATGCATGTTAACTTTCAAACTTTTGTCCTGCTGCTGTTAAATGTATTCTTGCTGTGAACAGAGTCAAACTTTTCAGTTTCCCTGAATAAGCAAGTCTGTTTCTTGAAGCAAGACTGCTCACTATTCACAAAATACAATTATGTTGCTTCAAAATATTATGTATTTATGTAAAGTCAAAAACTTATTTCATAAAAGTTTCTAGGAAGTTATTATTATTATTGTTTTTTTTTTTATCAAATGCAATTAAACATTTAAACTGGAAACCAGACAAAAAATTTAGTGAGATTTTTTTCGTTTTTGCTTTTTTTTTTTCAATTCATAGTTTTTGTCATGTTTAAGTCGTTTATTATGTTTTAAACACATTTTGGGTCCAACGCCACCAGTTCCGGACACTTGGAGACCAAAATGAAATAAATGATTTTTCTCCAAGAAAGAATGTTCTCCAAACAAAAGATAGTTGCAAAATAAAATAAATGTGGTCCTTTCAGGTACTTTCATGCATTTCTTAAAGAAGGCCTTTTACTTCTAAAGCAGAATTTGCAAAAGAAAAAAACTGCTAGCCAGATGCTTGGCATTCTCATGTTGCTGTTTCATAAATCAAAGGTACTCAAGGTGATTTTTCTAATCTCCAAAGTTTGAAACTTCTGGTTATGAATCAAAGTCAAAAACAGTTTTGCAAAAATAAACTATAACAGCAATTTCCTTTTTCTTCTTAATTTTCTTCTACAAGATGTATACTATGGTGTTAGACAGAAACTGTAGGAAGGATGCATTCATCTTAACTCTATCGATAGCTTTTTGCTGTGAAACAGCTGCTAAATCCCAACTCAGATGGGCAGAAAGAGCCAGTACTTACTCATCTTCAATAACTTTTGACAAACTCTTACAAAACATTCAATATTTGTCACAACAGAGAGACACAAGTTCTCACTGTGTGTCTTGGTGACAAATATTGAAGAGAGATTATGATTAGAAGGGACACAGTGAGAAGTCTGGCATTTTCAAGAGGCCTTATCGCAAAGGCCCCATCCAATGCAGTTTTGACTGTTTTGTCACGGCCCTATTCCCAATAATTGTGCTTGTCCGTATTTTTGTCTCTCCAGAGTTATTTTGACAGCAGCACAAGCATTTGATAAAGTATTCAGGCCCCACGCTCTCAGGCAGACAAAAGTAAGAAAACCTGCTTCAAAGGTTGCTAATATTACAGCAACGTTCACCTGAAAATTCCTTTCACGATCACATTTCATTCATTCATTCTCCAATCCGCTCTATCCCTTTCGGGGTCACGGGGTTGCCGGAGCCTAACCCGGCTACTCATGGGCGAAGGCAGGGGACACCCCTGGACTGGTCGCCAGTCTGTTCGCAGGGGCCACAAACACACACATTCACACCTAGGGACAATTTAGAGTAACCAATTAACCTGTGAAGCATGTTTTCGGACGGTGGGAGGAAGCCGGAGTACCCGGAGAAAACCCACGCATGCACGGGGAGAACATGCAAACTCCACACAGAAAGGTCCCCCAGCCAGGACTTGAACTGGGAACCTTCTTGCTGTGAGGCAGGAGCGCTAACCACTGCGCCACCGTGCAGCCACGATCACATTTCTTTAAGATAATTTTAGAAAGAAGATTTATGTTATCAACCCTGAACAGATCCAGTACTGAAAGCAGGTGTCTGAAGCTCTTTATGTTTCATTCATCAGACCTTTAGCTACAACAGATATTAGCCAATTATGTTTTGTTCTACATTATGAAGGATTCAAACAAAAATGTGCAGATGTGTTTTGGTTTTTTTTTTAAATGCCTGTCTCCACAACTGAGGGGAGAAAATTTTATCTAAAGGCTGCAATTAATCTTCTACTGAACAATCTAACTTTGACTGTTAGCCTTTAGAAATTAAATATAAACCATTGAAACAGACAGACTCAAAGGCACATTACATCTGTTGCTGGTGATTTATGAAGTTTAAAATCTGAAAAAAACGTTTCTAACGTTTCTAAAGAAAACCTACAATTTTCTGTTTGTTGTGAATAAACAGCAGCAGCTAAGATTTAAAAACAACTTTGATTAGATGCTAGCAATTTAAACGCAGTGTATAGGTTACACATTTTTTAATTCATGTTTGGAAAAATGTATTAAAGCTCCATGCCACTTGTGCAGTTCCAGACTAATGTTAATAGTAATACAGTGTTAAACAAAAGTCAGTCATTTGATGTTGTACCTTTGAGTCTTAAACATGCCGTTGTTCAACCCCTGCTTAAGAAACCAGGTCTGGATGATGCAGAATCCCAAGGATTTGAAGTCACATATGGTGGGTACAGAATGAAGGTGTAGAACCATCTCAAGGATGGTCAGAAGAAATGGACAAATTCTGAGTTAAATATATGAGTGTCACAGCAAAGGATCTGAATACTTAGGACCATGTGATATTTCAGTAATCCTTTTTTGAATAAATCTGCAAAAATGTCAAAAAATTCTGTTTTTTTTTTTTTTTGTCAGTATGGGGTGCTGTGTGTACATTAATAAGGAAAAAATGAACTTAAATGATTTTAGTAAATTGCTGCAATATAACAAAGAGTAAAAAATTTAAGGGGGTCTGAATACTTTCCGTATCCACTGTATTTATTGCCAAGAGAGGCAAGGCCATGGGAGGTTTAAATTTGGTGCTTTGATCAGTCCTAGCTCCCTTGAAAGACGGCAGTGAAAAACTTTACTGACCCTGTAGTCAGGACAAGGGCTAGAATTTTTCTTGTGGTGTAGCTTCTTGAAATTTTGTTATAGTTTGCATCATTACTAATAGGAATTGATTGGAAGCCCTTATTGTTGGCAAAGGTACCAGGCAGTCCACAAATATGTTTTTTAAATGGTTCCGCTTGTGCTTTATTGCTAAGACTTTGATACCTGCCACTACATTTCTGTAATAGTCCAGTAAACATTGTGATCCAGAGATTTAAAAGCGCTGCTTTAGACAATTGAGGGAAATCCTTGGACCAGCTTGTTTAAAACCTCCTAAAGTTTCAGAATCTGTCACTGCTCTTCAATCATAAACCTCCATGTCCCTAATCCAGATTTTTAAAAAACATAATAGTCTTCCAAATCCCAGCAGAGGTACTGACAGCAGCCAATGCAAAATTTGTATACAAGGTCCAAAACAGAAGGACAACCATAGACAATGGTCAAAAGGCTGGAAGGGTGGTGATGAAGACAACTTTCTAGCAAAGAGTAAAAGGAGCAAAGAATGTTGACATTGCTGCACAGGTAAGTATAATGAGCATGTTTACCAGAGCAGCAAGTGTGGACCAAGGTGAGGCAGAATCCTGACATCCTGACTCTTTACGTTAATTAACTAAAACAGAAACAGCTATAGAAATGTACAAATGAAAACACAAAATCCAACTTGCAAACCAAGAACAAAAACATTAAAAGGGCACCAATCATCATATATTTGGTCATCTATCTTTTTTTTGTCCTTGTCTTGTAATTTGATACAAGACCCAGGCCTTAAGCAGGTGGTCAGTGTGACACCATGCAACTAAACCAGCTTACAATCATTCATTTCCAATCAGTTGTCCGCTTTAGCAAAATGACCCATTGTCGTATGTCCAGCAGTGCAGCAAAAGCTAATGGGTGAAGCTTTTTTCTTTACTGTTGTATTCGACAGATAACAGAAACCTTAATTAGTATCAGTTTGAATAATGCATAGCAATACCTGCATCTTTCATCAAAGATTAACTATTCAATAAAGCTCCCACTGACTGTGTTTCATAATGGTGTTATCCAATGTCAGAGAAGCACTGACACAACCCTGAAACACTCCTTTCATTCTGGCTTCATGCATAAGCAATGAAAAGGATGCAACAAACACAAGAGTGGATGAGGGAGGAGTATTAGTGTGCTTCTCTTGCCCCTCCTCATCATGGTTGTCTCTTCTGTGACTGCATGGAGGTAACACAGGTGTGGATCTCATCTCTGCCTCAGACCTAATCTGTGACTTCATGCAAAAAGAAAAATAGTGCAATCTCTGTTGTACATAAGGGACGGTATGGTAGCACTCAAATTGGTACATAATGTTATTCCACTGAATTGGTAACAATTCACTACCCTATTTTTTATTCAGCTCACTAATGTAAAAAGCCTATACCCCTCTCAGGGCCAAATTAGGCCTTAATAACAGCCTTCCTTCCAGAAGGATTCGTACCTTGTGGATCATGTTAAACTGGAATGAACTGAATTGTTAGAATCGGAAATACTCGCTACTGCTAAGTTATTTAAATTACGACTATGCACATTAATTAAAATTTTATCAAACCTCGAACATAAATAAGCCAGAATTAGCATAAACACTAAATTACATCTGTTGTCATAATGCAGATAAAAACAAAAAACGTACAGACATTGGTAAAGGCAAATAAATCAATTACAGACACGTCAAGCTGTGAATTGGGCCTTTATTTAGATTAAAGTGATGTGTTTAATCTCTCATGGGAGCCCCTGCTGGATTTCTGTCTATTTTGAATCTCTTGTAAAATCTGAACATAAATTCTGTTCAAAGGATAGGCCTCACTTACTTTAAGATTCGATTTGTAATTATTTTTTGATATTTTATCTTTTTTTATTATCTTTGCTGCAATTGGAGAACCTAATCCCTTTGTTAAATGAAAGAAGGTGCTGTCTATTAACTTTTTTCTAGCCAATCAAATGAATCTGTCAAGTGCCTTCAGTAACTGTTGGAGTTTTCTGGATCCTTAAGTGAACTGATGGTAAAATGCAGTTAAAAATAATTTATCTCCCTTGATCTAAAGGACTTAACTGCGGTGTCATAAAGTAATGATAATTTGACATGAAAGCAGATACAGACAGTGTGAAAGAATTTAAGGGAACTTATCTGACGAAGACATGAATGGGGGGATTTGATTAATGCAACGACTTATATAGCTTTGAACAATCTGTTTTTTTGGGTAAAGAAAAGGTCAAAGATGATGAACAAAGAGCACAGGATTAGCAGACTGGCAGGAGCTGATAGACCAAATATTACACCAAATGTTCACTTCTCTCTAGTGGATCATTTTTAGTTTAGTTTGTCTGTCCATTTGCAGATGGTGTAAGATATCAAAATAGACATATATTTGGTAAGATTTTTATCATCTTTCTGTCACACCAGGAGACAGCACTTTTGCTGCAGCTACTCCAAAACTTTGGGACAATCTTCTCCTGTATGTTATTATTTTTTTGTATGTTTTTAACATGTTTTTGTAGCTTTTTTCTCATGATGGAGGATATATATATCAAAGAATTTAAGATAAAAACTGTGCTTCTACATATTTATTTATTCAAATAGTGATGGATAAGTCACACCAAAGTCGTATTGCTCTGCTTCATTCTGATGCATCCACTTGTAAACAAACAGATCCATGTATGTCTTTATTTTACACATCTTAGCCGGCAATCTCGCTCAAAACTGTATGACTGGATAGCTCCAATATTGCTCACCATTTTTATTGCATCTGCAATAGGGGGTGTGAGGGCTGTAAGCTAGTGGGAGAGAGTGTAAAGAAAGGGATGATGGGATATCAGCAGAGGCTCAATTGTCCAACCCACAACTCAGAACCAAATTTTTGATGAACTACTGCTGCTTTGTGGAAATTATGCCCTAGAAAACGACACAGTTTTTTGATTTAGGCCAAAAAGCGCATAGAATTGAAAGACCACTGGGAACGGGTTGAAAATAGATTTAAAAGAATGATTGGAGTGGGACTTTCACTGTTCTATAAATAACATTGGTACGGTGTGGTAGTGTAGAGAATCAACCTGAAAGGTTAAATATATTGTCTTTTATTTTGACACATCTTTTTTCTGTGTTGTTTATGCAGTCATTAAAATCTCTTACAATACTCAGTGGCAAAACGAAGGCCAAGTTGGCTCTTTGGAAAATGTCTCTTTTACCCCCTAAAGTTACACTTTGTTGGAGCCAGTTGGCTGGAATTGTATTGAAGTATTCCATGCACGCGCCCAAAGAGTTAATAGTTATATATGTACAAACAGAGCTGGAATCTACCTGCAATTACAGGTGGATGGTCTGTGCTCCTGTCTTTTGCTGTGGACCTCGCCTCTGGCTAGTCCTGCACCCCAGCTTATTCAAACAAATAGTTGTTATTCAAACATGTAGTTGTAGAGTTAGAAAAGCTAGTTCTTTTTCTACAGTTTTAGCACATCGTCTGCCCATCCTGTGAGAGGATCCCTCCACCATGTGGAGATCCATGAGGTTTCTTCTTTTACTCCCAAAATTTGGTTTTTTTCTCATTGAAAAGGAGGGTCTAAGGGCAGTGATGCCAGTTTAGCTTTATCTGTTTAGTTTATTTTAGCAGTCAGCTATTATTTATGTTGTATGAAAGACTTGATGTTCTTTTGTATAGATACCAGTGTGAAGCCCATTGAGACAACTGTGCTTTAATTTTGTGCTATATAAATAAGACTGAATTTAACTTCATTAAAAGTAAAGCTTGACTTCATAAAAGCAGTTTTTTAGTTGTAATTTGATCTTTTATTATGCAACTATGTCTTGAACTGAAATGAAAATAATTTAAAATGACACCTTTTACAGCAAATATTAGTTTAAAAATACACTTTTTATAAAAAATACACTTCTTTTGGGGGCATTAGGCTATTTATTAATAACGTGTACCTTTTAAATATT
Organism: Adrianichthys oophorus; assembly: GCA_036245035.1. Taxonomy (NCBI): domain Eukaryota; kingdom Metazoa; phylum Chordata; class Actinopteri; order Beloniformes; family Adrianichthyidae; genus Adrianichthys; species Adrianichthys oophorus. The sequence goes on from BSAI01000101.1 coordinate 4,950,494, forward strand.
TACAATATTTAAATTACAACAGTGTTATATTTTCTATAGGCTATATAACAATTTTGATTTATTTTAGCAGGCAGTAGCATATTAAAGTTCCTTTCAAGATAAAATTCAGTGTCAAAAAGATCCTCTTAAAGTAGTAAATTTAGAAAATTTAGAAAATTTCTACCAGAATTTTCAATTTGAGGAAGAACTTTAAATGAATGAGTTACTTGGGTTGCAATATACGAGGAAAACTTGTATACTAAAGCAATATTAATACTAGTCATCAATATTGCGATACATGAACAAATAGCAAAACGGAAAACCACTAATTCATAATTTCCATTTCACTGCAACAGTTTTGTTTAAATAATAGTGAACATAACTTAAATTATACTCCAAATGATCCTTCTCTACATAGAAGGCGGGGATCTAACATAAAAGGGCTCCATTTGTTTGGTCAGTGATGTGAAGAGGTCAATCCAATTGGTTAAACACGTAAAGAGCTTTATTTAAATTATTAAATACTTCAAGCTGCCATGAGATTGGATTAGCATGTGTGTAAACAGTTAAGGTAACCATTTATCGCAGTTTACACCATCTTTTGCAATACAAACAGGCTGAAATAATGACGATGAATTTTCAATCTATTGAGCCAGCCTATTATTTATATCAGTCTACAGGTCTTGAACCTGTTATTCTGACATTAAGTGACTTTACGTTTGTTTTTCCTGATGCTGGGAGTGTTCCTGCAGGAAAACAGACACTTTGCAGACTGAGACATGGATTTCCAGTTTATACTTTTTGCATCGTAATTCATCTGTATGATAAGTGGTGTGTGACAGCAGCCCTCCGTTAGTTGTGTGACCTGACCATGGTGTGCCTTTGGCCTCCTGGTACACGTTTTAATGAGGAGCATGTGTTAAGCCACATCTCATTATAAAGCCAGAGCATTCTGAGCTACATTGAACCAATACTATCTGTACTCCTCAACATGATGGTAAGGTTAGGGGCCATGGCCATTTACATTTTATAAAGTGACTGATCCAAGAATCCTGGGCCAGCTCAGAGACAGCATAATTTCCACACATTTTAACTATTTCTAAAAAAAAAAAAAAAACGGGATGCTAAAGATGAATGTTAATGATCAAACATTTGCAGTGTCACTGTTACTTTGTAGCACCTCCAGCTGCTGATGGTTAAATTGTTGTTGACATGAAAATTCCTTCAGACCATTTAAAGGATGCTAAAGTAACAGAAGATGTAAAAAAAATCCACAAGGGAAACATCAATTA
>BSAI01000101.1:4951774-4992008 GCA_036245035.1 Adrianichthys oophorus
CTTTCAAATTAATATTTCGGAGGATTTGACAATAAAAAGCATCAGGTAAAAGACAATGTTTATCACAGATTATGTCAGAGTTAATAATAAATCCTGGACCAAAAAGATGCTTTGACAGCTTATAAAGTGCAAAATGTGTAAAATCTTAACATCAGGCATCTTCCACTTTTCTTATGCACCTTGTTATTGACTTGTTATTGCCTTAGTTACAACTGTCCTTATGGGTGGATACATGGGGTCTGCAGGCAAAATTGGGCAAACCTGTACAGGGTACGCAGGTGGTCCACAGGAAAAATCAAAATCTAAGACCACTACATGAGCAAAATTGCAAGATGAGCAAAGAAGTAGGTGAGTTGCAGGTGAGTTGCACAAGTCTTTCACCACCCCGCCACCCCCATGTTGCACAGTATGCAGGGAGGCCGTTAGCGCTGTTCAAGTGATAAGTGTGCGCTCCATGTGTGCAGTCTGACTGTTAAACATGAGAAAGTTAGACAATCAGAGTGTAGCTTGTGTGAACATCCAAAAGGCACTTACGGATCACCTACACACCCCATGTGTGCAAGATTTGGATAATAAGGAGCCAGTACTCACACCTTACTAATGACTAGATCGAAGGAAACCAAACAATAGCATCACCCATGCGCTATAAGTGTGTGTAACTTACATTATCCTGACAAATGCTTCACAATACACTTACCACATACATGACAATCGTACTTTCTCTTTTCACAACGACACTTGAGATGACCAACGAGCCTCAAGGGAATTAACTGCAAGACACATCTGCACTTTCTTTAAGAAACAGCCGCTCCTCTCTACAATCCTCTACAAGTTTGGAAAACACCAAAAACCCACATACACCTGTACAAGTCAACACCCTGTACTTGTGCCTGTGACTAAGGCTTTAGTCTTAGTTGGGCACTCAATGAGTGTACACTTATCTCATGAACAGCACTAACTGGCGCGTTGCACAGTGCGCAAAATCTGGGGGAGTAGAAAAATGGAAAAACCAATTAGACATACTTATGTTGCACCTACTTCTCTCTTACTTACCCTTACATGTTGTTTACGTGTTTGCTACAAGCTTTCATCCACAGCATGCCTGTAGAAAAAGCATTCATGAAGATTTTTTGCCCTGTGGGTTTACCGGGCAATCTAGGACCTTGAACCTTGACCTATTTTGCAGGAGCCACCTGCATGCCCAGTACAGATTTACTCATTTTTTGCACGCAAACAACTTGTATCCACCCATTTGGACAGCTGTGACTAAAGCTGCGTTTACACCGGCTGTGTTGACTTGCATTCAAGTGGTCACTTTCAACGAAAAGTCCATGCAAACGCATGTCAACCCGAATTTTGAGCTTCCACGTTCAGAAAGCTCGCAATCACATGTTACACAGAGTTTTTCATTCGAGTCACAGAACTGACATTCGTTGACCATGCACTGAAAGTTCAACCGGTTGAACTTTTTGACGCTGAATTGCGACTACGCTGACCTGTGACCAATCAAGGGACTCTGATTTGGTAGTGACCTGTGGGTAGGGTCCTTTCTTAAAACACAGAAGTGCCAACCATTTATATATCGATCACTAATACACTAATAATTGAAGTTTGTGCCTGTATAGATTAAAATGACACCAAGATGTACATTTATAGGCATAGAGCTGTGAAAACAAAAGCCTGGAGCAAGATTTGCAGGATTTGCACTGCTTCGACTTATCACATCAGGCTTCATTCGACTGTATCACTCTATCCCACTATAGAGCGTTCTTGAACACGCAGTTGGTGTGAATGCAGCTTAAGGCTTAAATGTTGGTCCAAGATACTTCCTGTATCAAGTGTGCAGTCTCACCCACAGAGCATCATCAGCAAGAGCAGTGGCAGGATCACCAACAACTGATTCATTAGATGATACAGTAGCAGCTGAATACCCCAAGCCAGTCTGACAAGTGCAGAGACAATGGAAGGATGACTTTAGAAACAAATTTCATATCATTTTTATCTTTAAAAAAAGTTGACATACTGACTGTTGTCTGAAGTCGTGATGTTTACAGCTATGAAATCAATAGTTTCACTCTAGCTTGTGGTCACAGCAGACACGGGTCGTCTGGTTATGAATGCATCCCTGTAGTAATCTGCAATTTTCCTCACTGGTTCTTGTCTTTATTGTTTCATCTACTGGTTTTTGCTGACAGTTTTTGCTGCTCTTCATTTCCTACCAGCTCAGCTTAATGACACTTTAATCTGTCTTTGGAGTTTCACCGTACGTTGTCACCAGTCCATTGCAGCGCATTACTTCACATGCCTACTTCATAATTTTGCACATCCTTTTTAAAGTCTGACTTTCTGCTTGTTAATCAAGTGACAAAATCTGACATGTCTGAGTGTATTACCCAAGATTTTAATGATGTGAGTGGACAACTGTGCATAATTGTAACCAACAAGCTAATTAAAAAATGTATTAAAGGGCAGATCAGCATGAATGTCGACAACTACAATGTTTTTTTTATAAAACAGGACTGAGATCAGCAGTCCTACTTTTATCCCAGATGGTTATATCTGTCATGAAGGCTGCTGTGTTACTGGATCTGTCCTGTAAGGGGATTCTCGGGTGAACAGAAGATAAGAACAAACAATAATAAATAACCATCTTATGAGTCTGTCCCAGTGTGAACTTAGCAATCCTTTTATTTTAGTCTGACACAATTAGAGGTGTGTTCTCAGCAGTCAGTGCTGCCAGATTCAATTCCTAGAAGAACAAAGTATTGACACAGGCACTTTCAGGTCTAGTCATCATGAAACCTTCCTGAAATGAAACTTTCCTCAAAATCCTCCAGTGGTTTGTTCCAAAGGCATCGAAGGAGTTCAAATGAGGACAAAAGCTAGTTAGTTAAAACTATTCTTTAAACGACAAACACAATCATACTTGAAAAGTCAGTTTTAATTCTGAACCATTCAAATGACATGCTCATGTATGCGTTTGTACATCTGATAAACTGAAAACATGACAGAAGCTAAACAAGATTACCTTTATAAATATTCCAGGCCACCAATCTTAAAAAAATATTTTTTCATCGCTTACCTTTTTATTTATCAAAAATACTAAGGAATTCTACACAATACTAAATGAATTCCCACTTCTTTGATCCCTCAAATTTCTAGTGTGGATCAGTATCTTTCAAACTGTCATAGAATGTATTATATTTCCCATTTCTCTAATTTTTCTAGTCTAACTTTGATTATCTTCTACAAAAAATATTTTTTTGCCTTTATATTTGCTTAGTATGGTTTATTTTTTCTAATAAGTTGAAGCCTCTGTGCAATAAGATCTGTCACATCACTAATAGTTTAAATTTCCTTTTTAAAATGTTTTTGCAATCTCAACTTTTCATTCACAGCTTGGCACAAGTCACTTTACTTTGAAGACTGTGTAGCAAAACAGCATATGGGAATTTATAATAAACCATCTTGTCAGTTTAAGGAGAAGGACGTTTTTAATTTTGAGCTCACATTTTTTTAAGCTTCATATTATGTTTGCACTTCATTGAATCATATTTTTTTCTATATATATATAACTATATAACAAAATATGGATTTATTTAAATCTAAATTTTTAAAAATCATTGTTTTGTAGGTATTTTTTTTTCTCCCTTCATCTTCAGAACCTACTGAATTCCTTTTGGGGTCACTGGGTTTCTGGAGCCTATCCCAAATACTGGTGGGTGAAGGTGGGGTACACCTTGAACAGGTCACCACTCTGTCACAGACCCACACAAACACACACATCCACAGAAAGAGGCAATGTAGAGACACTAATGAACCTATGAAGCATGTTTTGAGATTGTGGGAGGAAGGCAGAAAGCCAGGAGAAAACCCTTGCATGCACAAGGAGAACATACAAACTTCACATAGAAAGGTCCAAGTAGGGCTTCAAACCTTCTTGTTGGGAGGTGAGAGCACTAAGCACTATGCCAATGTCCAGCCCTATTATTCATTTTACTTTACTTTCTCAGTTATAAATCTGTATTTAAAAATGCTGTGTTTAAATACCTAATCCTAACGTATAAAGCATTTCACTACATGTTGTGTATGCACATGCCCATATATTTTACAACAGAAATAAAAAAGAATATTGAATTTGTCATTATTCACAGCAGAAAAAAAATTGGAAATATTTGGTATAAGTACTCGTTTAAATATTGGAATGTGTTAACAACTGTTTAGCTGCTTGCATGGAAAGCTTGTCTTGACTTTGACCTGATGGCCGACATGAAGCACCACAGCTTGTGCATCTGATCAATAGTGATCTTAGAAAGTTCTGCTTTTCTGTTTCCTGTGAATTGGAATAGTTTTTTTTAAGAGTTTTTCTTCATTGAGAAGGAGGGTCTAAGGGCAGGGATGTACTGTTTTGCTTAGTCTGTTTAGTTTAGTTTAGCAACCAGCTATTTTATGATTAATATTTTTGCACAATTACTGGTGTGAAGCCCAAAACAATTGTTTTGTGATATATAAACAAAACTGAAGTTAATTTAATTAAAAGTAAAGCTTGACTTCATAAAAGTAGTTTTTTAGTTGTAATATGATCTTTTACTATGCAACTATGTTGTGAACTGAAATGAAAATGACTCAAAATGACACTTTTTACAGCAATTGTTAGGTTAAAAATATTTACAGTTAAAATATTTTTTTAGGTTTATTACAGGTCACGATTACTTAATCCCACAAAAAATGTATTACATGACATTACTGATCTAATTTACGGAAAGCTTAGGAACTGTTATTACAGGCAAAACGCAACTACTAGGTATTTTTTTAAAAATATGTATAACTTTACTGCACATGTATTTATTTTTTCCAGTTTGCTACAAAAGATTTCCAGTATTTGGTGATTTTTAACAATTTAACCTAGATACTTTTTAAATTCCAGTATGAGCATTAAAATAAAAAGAATTTCTAGTAACCAACAACATATTTTATGTATCTAGATGTGAAAATGGGAGCAGGCCAAGAATAGTTTTAAGAAAAAAGATATTCAGCATGCTGATGCCCTCATGGGGTTAAAATGTGCATGCTAGCAAAGGCGACCATACATGAGGAGATAAAAAAAAAAGAGTTAAAAAGTCAAGAAGGACTTCTTGTTGGAAATCAAATGCACAGACAGTTTTTATGAAAAAGTAATATAAATATTTATGAAACAAGAAAGGAAGATGGATTTCATCTTTAAATATGTTAGATTTGCTGTAAATATTTTTTTTTTATAAAAATTATTATTTTCAAGTTGAATGAGTTGCCAATTGTGCTTGGATGTTAATTGCAGCTATTATAGCAGTGGGAGGAGACTTGCACATGCAAAGTTTGTTTTTACAATAAACATGTGTAATTGTAGATAATTCATTCTACTGTATATAAATAATCCATTTATGATGGAATCACTCTAAAAAAAATTCATCTATAAAAGAATGGCGTTAGAAACATTAGATATTTAATATAACAAGGATGGTTTTGGCAGAGGAAAACTGAAGACTGAGCTCTCAAATGCTCGGACCGCCATTGGATAAAAGGACAATTTGATATTTCCAGATGAAAGAAAACATGCCTATGTTTCAGTTTTGTTTTATACAAAATTGCACAAAGATGTTATCAGGTCCAATTTGAAAAATTTACACAGATCCCAGTGTGTCCAAAAGGTCCCAAAGAGAGTAAACGGGTCTGACAGATGCTGGACTGATTGGCTCACAGTCATTTAAATTGAACATTTAAACTTTTCATTCCTATTCATCTGACAGAGATAAAGCACAATCACAGAAAACTGATATGTGGCAAGAGAATGTAAGAATACGTCACCTGTGAGCCTCACCCTTAGGTCAAGCACAATTTTTGGTCGTTCATTTAAATCAATAATCTTTAATCATTGAAACAGTGTTGATAATTTTCAGTATGCCATAAGCAATAATATATTCAAAATCCAAACCTATTGAAAAGAACATAAAATCTAAATTTCAATTTCAGCTGAATCGTCTGTAGTAAAAAGCTTTAGAACTGAAAGTGATTCTGCTGTATTGTAAGAAGTGACTTTTGTTGGGCTTGGAGCATTAAGTGTGCCCGAGTGGTGTTCTCCTGAGGTCATATTTCCCATAATGGCTGTAAAACTGGTTAAGATGTCAGTATGAGCAATTCGCTGCTGTGTGGATTGAGATTGAGTGCAGGGTTAAACTGCATCAACAGCATCACACCTTTGGGGTGTTGCTGCAACACAGCTGGTCATGAAAAAGAAATATTCTGTTGAATTATTCAGAAAAATCCATAAAAAAAAACTTTCAATGATTGAAAACTATCAAAATACTACTGACTCTTACAACATTCAGGATCTTTTATAATGATTTGTTTGTTAAACATAGTTGCAGCAAATTTTCCAGAGACATTTTCTCAAAGCTCAATGAGTGAAAGGAATTCATAAATATAAAGTATGTACACTCACTTTATTTGGTACACCTTGCTCGTACCGGGTTGAACCCCTTTTTGCCTTCAGAACTGGCTTAATCCTTGGTGGCACAGAATCAACAAGGTACTGGAAACATTCCTCAGAGAGTTTGGTCCAAATTGACATGATAACATCCCGCAGTTGCTGCAGATTTGTCGGTTGCACATCAATAATGCCAATCTCCTGTTCCACCACATCCCAAAGGTGCTCTAGTTGGTTGAGATCTGGTGACTGTGGAGGCAATTTGACCCCAGTGAACTCATTCTCCTGTTCAAGAAATCAGTCTGAGATGATTACAGCTTTATGACATGGAGCCTTATCCTACTGGAAGTATCATCAGAAAAAGTCCCTATTGGCTCTCTGACAAGTTGCTAGATTACATCATGTTACAATGATGTCACACACGACTCACTGAGCTCAAGAAAATGTGTCTACATGGCTATGTTGACAACCTGGAAGGGTACAGTTTCGAGATTGGGGCTAATGTGCAGTGCTGCTTAATCATGAAATAAGTTTCTGGTGGCGGTGCAGAGCTGAAGTTACAACAAAAAACTATGATTTTGACACTCGAGAGGTGTGTTTTTTTAAAGTCACCAGTTTCACCTAAAAAGCCGCAAAGTTGCTTTGCGGGGGTTTTTCATGAGTTTTTCAACACAGAGGTGCTGAAAATGGTGGGGGGAAAAAATTCGGATTGAAATGTTTAATGTCGTACTTGACAAACGTGTGTCCTCTCTTAACCAAAAGTTAAATGCACACTCAACACACTTGACCAATCATTTTCAGGTTCTTTTCATGCCTGATAATATGCCCAACAGTGAGCTCACTTTAAGGGCTGAATCTCTTGCTGCAACATATCCCATGGTAAACTTGGATTTACAGTCCCCTTGTCCAAATATTTACATAGCACTCGGACTGTTTTTGACCATACCAATAACAAACTGAAGGGGAATGATCATTATCAAGTCTGTTGCAAATTAAAAATAAGATCAAGATGAAAACGTGCCAAAGTCAGTTGAATTCATTCCCCCTTCTTGCAATACAATTAGTTTGTTCGACAGCTCAACTTTAATGAGTTAGTTGACGACTTTGCAAGACAGAAGAGCAGAAATAATCTTTTGTAGAATCCTTAGGTACTGCAACGAAGAGGCTGAGCCGTTTGGATCTATAAGCAACAGGTTTTAATGGCGAGAGTAATAAGGGCAATTCTGGACAAGGTTAAAAACCTGGCAAGAGTCAAAACATGGAGTGAAACAGGCCAGTGAGTCAAGGGACAGGCCAGGGTCAAGGCATAGAGAGGCAAACTAGGAACACAACACTCAGAATTGATTGCAATACAAAACAAGACTTCGCATAGACCAGAGTTCAGAGTGGGTATATATGCTTGAGTGATAATGATGATGAGAAGCAGCTGGTGAGGACATGAGTCATGGAGCAAAGTCTGATGTGAAATAGATTGAAGAAGGGCACAGAGACGGTCAATACTCCAGCGAGAGCTCCCTTTGGTGGTTGGAAATGGAGCTGAATGGTTGAATCCTGACAGAGTCCCTCCCCTGACAACCTCGAGGTCGAGGAGCAGGGTGGTCTGGATGATCTAGATGGCAGTCTGAAATCAGGGAGGGGTCAAGGATGTCGTCTGAGGCGACCCAGGAACATTCCAGTACATTCCAGTACTTGGCAAACTGACTTTATTAAATATTTATCCAGCTACAATCTTGCCAAAAGTTTTGCGCCAGTAAGTACAGGATCAAACTCGGTGCAGCCAAAAAGCACAAACTGATGACAGTCAAAACTTGACTCTGTTAGTGTTTGCGACAAGGTTACAAATCTTCTATGAATCACTTCCACATCTAGAGGCTGGAGCTGCCGCATCACTTCAAGTGAATTAACTGATAAACATGAACTGAACAAACTAAAGGAAGGACATCTTTGTTCTAGAACCACTACAGCTGATAGCTTGGAAGATTATTCATAAGATAAAAGCCATTATGGAAAACCTTGAACATCCTTTTATCAGTAAATTACTCAGTAACAGTCCTCAGGCAGAGGCTTCCACAGATCAGCTGTACCGACAGCTACAGGAGATCCTTCCCATATAACTACCTTCATTTATTCCCTGAATAATAACTTTAACTCCAAATTTCCCCTTTGGGATTAATAACGTCTTTAAAATGAATTGAATTGAATTTTTACTGAGGAAGTGTAAAAAATGGATGCATTCACTCATGGTTGACAGCTAAAGTTGTCCTTGAGAGTCACACTTGGTGTTTTGGAGTGTAGCATGCAACCTTTCAGTTTCATTTCACCTTTGAGAGAGGTGTTAGTTTGAGCGTGGCAACATGCAATCACAATTTTAGACATATTTTTTACTTTTATTTCTAACAAAATAAAAGCTGGTCCTGCTACAGCTGTCATCTGCTTTCGCTGCAGTTTCTCGTTCAATGCATCCATTTTCCTTTAGAGCTTAGCCATCTATTCATCCTGCTCAGAATCACGACAGTGTGAGTGGATGGTCTTAGTCACTTTGGTTTCTCCTTTATTAGTTTCAGAACCAGACATGCAATGAGTAATTTGTTCCGTTTTTGAGACATTTTGTCTGTGCACAGACTAAGAGTAAACTTGGAAAATTTGTAAAAAGTGACACTTTTAGTGCATTTTAGTACTTTTTTTTTAAACGTCCTGCATATTTTCTATAAATATTTTATATTGTAATTTTTAACAAGCATTTATATTGCACTTCATTCTTAACATTCATATTTATGTACTTAAATCCACAGACTTACAATGAAAAGTAGATTTTAATGTGAATCCGACAAATATTTTTAATTAAATTAATACATTTAGATGAATATGTAAGATTATAACATGATAAAAATAAGTTCTTCTGCCATTTAACTGTTGAATTGGACCCATGTGTTCTTAGATGTCATGTCAATGGCACTGCAACACACAATGTGCCGACAGCAGAAACATTCCATGTGTGTTCTGTTTAAGGTTCTTTTTAGTGAATGACCTTGAGCCAGTTAATAAGAAAAAGGCACATTAGCAGCTACATCCAAAGTTTGGAATTTAACGCTCAATGTTTACACCTTTCTGAAGAAAATCTCGTTATCTGCTAGCGGAGTGGAGTTTATTCTTGAAGGGCCGCAATCTACCCACACTTCCCTCAATCAAGATCAACGTATTGGGCACCCTTGTGCTACACCTTAGTTTTACAGCTGTTACTTGACACATCTGTCAGTTTCCTGTTTGTTCTGCTCTAAGCTTTTTGTTTTCTGTGCAGGTTGGCTGGCTGAGGCTTCTCCTGAAGGGCTCCGCCCCTCACCTGTCTGTCTCCAAAATGTGGCGCACAACTACCTCCACCTAAACAAAGTTGATGTGTTGGTGTTTTATTTAAGCTCCCTTGCTTCTGTGCTCTATGTCACAGTGTTTATTCTGTCTTGGTTCTTGTGATCTTTTTGTCTCTGCACCATAGCCTATGCTTGTTTTTTGTGATGATCTTGAGGTTTATTTGGCTTTTTCCCACTTGAAGTGCCACCTTTTGTTTCTTAAAATTCTTCTCCTTACTCTACTTGTCTGTTCACTCCTGCATCTTGTGACATTACCGCAATCATTGCCTTACTATGTTTTTTTCTAAAAATCAGGGATGTGCTTATTGCTATCAGACTGTGAACAAAATACAGTTTATATACTGAAAAAAACTGAATCTTTGGAAATGAAAAAGACTTGTTTCCAGAAAAAAAAATTCTGTATTGCAAGAAAAATAATCTTATCAAGAAAGTTTTTCAGTTGTAAAATATTCTTAGTTCAAGAAAGCATATCTAAGAGACTAGAATTGTCTTCTCAAAATAACAATTCTTGGTCCGACTATTTTTCTCACCCTATTGGCAGATTTTTTTGCTTTTTATAAAGTAAATCTTCCAATGGGGTCGGAAGTTTTGACTTTTTTCCAAGGGGCTCGTTTTTGAAGTGTTTTTTTTTTTTTTTTTTTTTACATAGAGGGCACAGGATGTACACAAGGCTGTTGACCTTTTTCTGCTTGTTTGATTTAGTCTTCTGAACAGTAAGTCAGAGGTCATGTTCAAACTGTGACTCAGAACTCAAAAAAAAATATTTCCTCTCTACTCTGTTCACAACTGTTTTTACAATAGTTAAAAAAAAATATAATAAAGTTTAGTTTCAGACAAAAATTGATGTATACAAATTTACACCAGATTTCTCAATGTGGAGTATAACAAAAACCCCAATTGAAAATGAAAATCCGTCAAACACAAAAGGCTGTCTTTCTACAAATTCCGCCTTGTTTTGAAGTCACACCACCTCCTTCGGCATGTGAACAGCACGGGTGGGCTGATGGATGCATACCTTTTCCTCTTTGAGTGCTGCAGTCTTCATAGAACAGAGGGAGGGAGGTGTTTAAGGAGACAGCCATCAAAAAGACTGTTTCTCTCCACACCGCCACTGATGTGGCATGCACAACAGCAGTCCAAATCATACAGCAGTGAGTCAGCACCAAAATCTCAGTCTGGAGTGTTTTAGAGTAAACAAACAGCACTTGCCTCCAGCAGAAACTGCTGGCGGCGATCTACATGTAGGACGTGCGCCAGCATCTCTCCTCCTTGTCCGCAATTTCTGCTGCCATATTTAGACACTTAAAATTCCTGAGACTCCGGAGTGGGAATATACACAAGCATCTCTAATTGAGTTGATGTTATTATAAGCACATGCATGCTAATGCCTAATTGAAATGGTATTAAATAGTTCATGGTTGTAAGCCTTTGAGAGGCTTTGACAGATACATTCATAAATGGCAAAACATTTTTGATTAATTTGTGATTAATTGCAAGTCAACTATTGACGTCATGTGAATATTTGTTATAAAAACTTTGTAATTGATTGACAGCTCTAATAAGTATAAAGATTCTGTCCTTGGAGTTGCATGAACCGCCTCCTCCACTATTTACCTGATTTATCTGCAAGTCTTTCCGCTCCGCCGAAGAGATGGATGAAGTGATAAAAGATGACGCCACCAACATCTTGACTTATGAGCACACTCAGAAAGAAAATCCTGCCCAGGCCTACACTAAAGCATGCAACTGAAGCAAGTTGGTGGCTAGAAACAGCCATAACTAACCATGAATGCTGGCATTAATATAGAGGAAGTCCGATGTTGAAAAATAAATAACAAAAGAAGATCCTTTATCGCCCTCTGCAGTGAACGAGGTGGTCATATTTGACCCACTTGTCAAAAAAAACTGAGGCGGTGACACAGAAATGTGGCATGGGTATAAGCTTTGGAAAGCAGCCGTTTGTTCTGTGTTAGCAGGAGAACAGTGCTATTTAAAGTCATTTGATGCCACTTTTACTTAAAATCATAAAATGTGAGTTTAAAAATGCAGACTTGAATCTTGACAGGCAGGCAACCTGTCCAAGGTGTACACTGGCTTCACCTAACAGTGGCCAGGTTATGCTCTGGCAGCCCTGTGACCCCGAAAGAGATACAGCAGGTGGAGGGATGAATGTCATGGTAAATGGTGGATATTTGTATGGTACTTTTCAATCTTCATTGAAGGCCCAAAAGACTTTACAGTCACAAACCCATACACCCATTCACAAACACTGGCGCCAACCTTCCACCATAGGCAATGTGGGGTCCAGTGCCTTGCTCAAGGACACTTTGACACATGGGCGGGCAAGGAGGGAATCGAACCTGCAATATTCTGATGAAAGGTCGACCGCCCTAGTGCTGCACCTTGGCCGCCCCATCTTGACAGCTTTACTGTTTTAACCATTTATCACAGAGGTGGTCACCGAAGACATCTACATAGTTACACGCTCTTTGACATTCTGTAACTCTTCAATGTGAATCAGCTGATTTTGATGTAGAAAAGGCGGCTTTTCATTTCAGCTTTGAGCCTTTATGCAACACATGCTATGCTTTACAATAGTAACGTGTTGCATGATGGTGCAAAACTGCTTTTCTCTGTGACAGAATCCACAAAATTATTATAGTGCGCATATCAGTGCAAGGCTGCTTTTTAAATGAATGAATGAATGAATGATCGAACTAACAAACGAGTAAATGAAGCTTTATTTGTCATTTCCAGAAACCACACAAGCTCAGAAGTGCCATTAAATGCTTAGAATAAGAAACACCATTTGACTCCCTAAAAATAAGCGAGAGGCACTCATAGTATTATGTAATATTGTATGTATAGTAGTACTTAAATAATACAAGATGTAAAAAAAAGAATGAAATATAGCAGAGTTTAAATGATAGATGCAGAAAGAATTTAATGTAAACATTGAGTTGGGGGATGATATTCCACAAATTCAACGTTGATTGCTGAAGGTACCATCAGGAGTTAAATTGTCTGACATCTTGGTGATGGTAACTGTCTCTTAGACATGCAGGCAGGCATCTGTTTCGTCTGCCAGAAGGTAGAAGACAAAAAAGTTCAATTGCTGTATGACTGTGGTCCCTTGCTTTTCTCCATTTCAGTATCCACTTTAATTACAATAAATGTGTAAACATTTGAAAGAGTTATACTATTTGAAAAAATGTAGACACAGGAGGTAAAGCTCTGGTGTTGCAGGACGCAGTTTAGCCAAGCGAACCCTAACCACTTAAATTTCCACATCATTAAAACTGTATCTAATTCATGCAGTGCCATGCAAAGTGAAGAAAATTAATTTGCTCTCATTTTCACTGCAATCATCACCATCAAAGCAAGCCATCTTCTTCACCCTCTTCATATATGGGAGAAAGGCAACACATCAATTCAATAATGTACCCAGTTCTACCTGCTTTACACTAAACTTATAAATCCTTAAATTAGTTTGGATTGTCACAATAGAAATATCTTTAAGAACATTTAGAAAAGCCACTACAACTCTATTTTTTTTCTAGTGTAAAATTGTTCCCATGGTCCTTTTCATAATTCTTCTATACATGTCCATCATAAAAAAAAATGCTAAAACAAAACAAAAAATGAACCACACTCTAGAGTGTTCACACACTACACACTGTACACACGACATACACACAACCCAGGCAACTTTTTTTTTTTTTTTTTTTTCTTTTACAGCGTTCTGTGTCCTTGTAAATTTCCTCTGTGTTATCTCCCATGTTCAGAATACATTTATCTTGCCACATTTACATAAATGATCAATCACAAGCAGATCTTTGTTTTAATTCTATAAAACTAGACAACAGCAGCACCACACCTGTACCTAAAACAGTGCCTGCAGACAACTGCTTTCCCCTCCTGAGACAGTGGACAGTTTGCTAGAATCCCTTTGATTCTCCATGGTCTCACGGTACTCCTTCCAGGACCAAGTAATTGCCTCCGCAGCAGCCCGGGCCGCAGCTCGCTTGAACTTTCAGTACCTGTCAGCTGGAGTTTCAAAAGCCAGCCAGGCTTGGTAGGACTGATTCTTCAGCTTGACAGCATCCCTTGCTCTCAGTGTCCACTACCGTGTTTGGGAATTGCCACAGCGACAGGCACCAGAGAACTTGTGACCGCAACTCTGAACAGCAAAGACATTGGGGTTGCACAACATGGTCCACTCTGACTCAATACTCCCAGCCTCCCTCGGTACCTGTTTGAAACTCTCCCAGATGTGGGAGGTAAAGACCTCCCAGATAGCAGTCTCAGCCAGACGTTCCCAACAAACCATTGTTTAGGTCTGCCAAGTCTTTCCGACCTACTTCCCCAAAAGCGAATCCAACTCACCATCAGGTAGTGATAACAGGACAGCTCTGCCCCTCTCTTCACGAGGGATGTGTATTGTTCAGATTTTATCGATACTACTCCTCTTATGCTGCGTTAACACCGGAAGCGGTTTGCGCAGCAGGGGTGTTGAGTTTCAATGTTAAGTCAATGTACAGACGCAAACTGAAGTACTCATGCACCGCAGTCCGGCAGCTGCACGATTGGTGTGGTGCAATTTGGGAGAAGTTGACGCACAGCAAGGTTGACGTGCTTCATTAGCCAATCAGGGACTGGGATTGTGACCGCTTGTGGTTGGATTACACACACCCACACACACACACACACACTCTTACACACATACACACAGACACAAACACATATGCATCAGCTCTGTGTAGTTTTTCATTTATACAACTCCGTAAAAACCATCTCCTGTCAATGTAGCTGCGAGAATCTCACACATCTCAATCAGCAAACCCCCTCCGTGCATTTCATTTGTATGTTGATTTTGTGTACTAAAAAGATCAAGCGGGCAGAATGACAACTCTAGCTGTGATTCACCATTCAACACTGCATGACCAAAGTCTGGTGGCAGGCGTTTCCTGAGCGGCTATCGCCGGAGGACAGCATTGTTACCTTTTCCAATTCATCTGTGTCGGCTGCCTGGGGGAAACAGTCAATACTCAGCATTTGGGCACTTAGTCAGTGTTGTCAGCTGTCAGATACTGCAGATTAGTTCTCACTTGGTTGCACATGGCTGACAAATCACTGAAAATGGTTACAGGCAAAAGTGCTGCGTGTGTATAGCTGCAGGTGGCTGGCGAAATTTAAGAAAGAGAGGGCTGGGCAGACAATAAATAACTGTTTATGTCCAAATCACAAGTTAAGCTGCAGAGCCTTAGTGCAGGGCCAGAGGTGAACAAGCTCCATTACCCACAAAGGCCCAGATAAGCCAAAGGAGTACAAAAAGGTACAAAATTGTTTTGTATATAGTTCAAGCAATTAAAACTTAAAACCAAATGTAAATTATTTTTTATTCATATTCTCATTGTGCGTTATCATGTTAAGTGGGTTTCCGTGTTTTTGCCAGACTTTGTTGTATGAACCAAACTTGTCACTCTTGTTTGTTTGAGCTTTTCTAGCGTGAGTGGGGATGTTTGTGTTGATTTTGCAACAGAAATACAATTGGCTGAGATGCAATCGGTGTGCGATCTGTTTTAGCTCATGTATGAGGACAACAGGGAGAGACAGATGATCTAAGCTTTACATTCACATACAACAACCTCTCAATCACCTTTTCTTTTTAAGTGCCAGCATGTGGAGTTTATTCTTTTACATAAGAGAACTCAAATAAGAGCACAACATTTGGTGAAACAGATGTAAAACAACTAGTTTGACCCACATCTCCTACCAGACAATGAAAGAAGAAGGGGAGAGGGAAAGTGGGCACCAAGCACAATAAGAGGAAATATTCAAAGAAAAATTAATAATTGAAAGGGGGGCTCCAAGCTTGTTTTCGAAATTAGGCATTTTGCTCAAGTTAAGATGACCAGCTTATGGGTGAGGTCTTCCTGCATTTAAAGAAACCCTTGTTTTGACTTTCTGTTGCAGCTGTGCAGAAGCTGCAGCATAAAAAGCAAACTTTTCTGATGTTCACCAACAGTTTCAGACACACATCACACTTTGGATGACATTTTCAGAGCTGCTCCAAGTTCCTATTGGAAGAAAATTGTAATTGTTTTAAAAATTGCTGTCGTGTGGATCCGATAAGCTAACAACAAATAAAAACTAAACAGAAAAAACAATCTCACAATGTGAGCCATTACATGCAATTGACATGGACTTAGAATAAACTAATGTTCCGACAAAAGAATGTTGTTGGTGTTTTTACTCCTTTACTCTCTTTATGTTAAAAACAAATCAAGGAGATCATCTGTTGCTGAAGTGCATGACAAACAGCGGCATGTTTAACTCAGAGTCACATAGATAAACAACAGCACGACATTAGTACACTACATTTACTGCAAGTAAAGCAGATTATGGAATTATTAACTCATTAAAGACACCTCAATTAAATCTTTTAAAACCTGAAATGTAGCTTTGAAACCTAAATAAAAACGTACTCCTGCTGGGTTCGCCGCCATGTTATTAGAACATGGGAAACAGTTTTATCATTTGACGTCGTCATCAAAGTGGTCATGAGCCATCTGCAGAATTACCCATCAGGTAATTCATCTCCTCCTCCGCCCACTCATCCATCTATGTCCGACGGATCTGGCAATCCCTCCACATCAAACATATCCACTTCTGGTACCCGTCTTTCCTTACTGGATACATTTAACGGTAAGCTTGAACTGTGTAACTGATTCCTCATGCAGTGCCAGTTGTATCTACATCAACCTTTACCCCACCCAAGGTGTCCTTCCTGTGTTCTCTCCTGTCTGGTGAGGCGTTGGCGTGGCTGGCCGCCATCTGGTCAAGAGGCTCCTTATCTTTTCACTCCTATGACGCGTTCACGCGTTTGTTACGTGACGTCTTCCAACACCCCACCGATGGGAAGGAACTGGGGGAACAGCTCATTGACATTAAGCAGGGTAAAGACAGTGCTGCCGCATACTCCTTCAGGTTCCTGACATTGGGTGCCCAGACCAAGTGGTCACCATGTGGGCTTAAGACTGTGTATCGCCAGGGGCTCTCCCAGGAATTGCAGCATGAAATTGCCTGCCAGGATGAGGATTTGGATCAGCTCATCGCTCTGACCGTACAACTGGACAATCTCCTCAGACCTAGGAAGCACAGAACCACCAAGTCCTATCTCCCTACGGCTGCCATCACCACATCTAGCCAGAACCAGAGTGCTGTTAGAGTTATCTGTACATAATCTAGATCAGGGATGGGCAACTCCAGGCCTCGAGGGCCGCAGTGTGTGCAGGATTTCCAGATATCCAAGCCCTACTCATGACTGATTACCTGCTTCAGGTGTCTCCAGCCAATTAGAACATGCCAGATCATGGTATGTCGGAAAACATGCAGGAATGCGGCCCTCGAGGCCTGGAGTTGCCCATCCCTGATCTAGGTTCTTCGCTGAACCCATGGAATTGGGTTCCACCCGTCTCACCCCTGAAGAAAGAAGTTGCCGCATGCGTGATAATCTCTGCCTCTGCTGCAGTCTGCCCGGTCATCTACGTGCTTCCTGTCCCAATCGTCCACCCAGACGGTCGGGCAGGATGGTGACTGAGAACTCTTACCTTTGAAAGTCCTGTATCTCTTATTAGTCAGGGGAAGCACATTAAAATCAAAGCCATGATAGATTCAGGAAATGTCATTGACTTGGATTTTGCTAATGCTAATTACATTCCTCTGCTTCCCTGCATTTCGCGGGTGGCAGTTTCTGCCATAGATGGTCAACTCGTGGGTTCCGGACGGATAAAGTATTTGACCCAGGATTTCCAGATGTCATGTCACCAGAACCACCTAAAAACCATCAGTCTCTTCGCCATTAAATCCTCACAATGTGCGGTCATCCTGGGCCTCCCATGGCTCGAGAGGCATGATCCCACCATTAGCTGGTCAGCTAAAGAATTCACCTTTGCTTCACCTTCCTGACTTTGGCACTGCCTGCAGAGTGGTCCCCCCCTGGACTTGTACACTTGTCTTCCTCTGCACCACCATTTCGCTTCCACTCAGCTCAACATAAGTGACAATGATGCTTCATCTGATTTACTGCCATCTCAGTACCAAGATCTACAGGAGGCCTTCAATAAACAGCATGCCACACCACTTCCGCCTCATAGACCTTATGACTGTGCCATTGACCTGTTACCTGGGGCCACACCCCCACAGGGCCAGGTATTTCTTTTGTCACAACCCAAAACAGCAATCTTATATTCAAGAAGAGTTGCAGAAGGGCTTCATTAGGCCCTCAACAGCTCCAGCTTCGGCAGGGTTTTCTTTGTAAAGAAAAAGGATGGTGGCCTTCACCCTTGTATTGACTAAACGCAGCCTGAATGAAGTTACTGTTAAGTAGCGATACCCTCTGCCTCTGGTTCCTTCGGCCTTAGAGCAGTTACGACAGGCTCGTTTTTTCACTAAATTAGATCCCAGAAGTGCCTACAACCTGGTACGCATTCGAGAGATAGATGAATAGAAAACCGCCTTCTCTACTGCCACTGGTCACTATGAGAATCTTGTGCCTTTTCATTTGTGTAACGCTCCCTCTGTGTTTCAGGCGTTTGTTAATAATGTGTTTTGAGACATACTCCAAAAATATGTCATTGTGTACAATGATGGTATTTTTATTTATTCTGACACCCTTGAGGAGCATGTATCAAACGTTTGTCAGGTCCTTCAATGCCTGATTGACAGCAACCTTTATGTCAAAAGTCAAAAGTTTGAATTTCATAAAGCTTCCGTATCATTTATAGGCTTTGTTATCAGTGCTCAGGGGGTGGCCATGGATCAGGGTAAAGTGGATGCAGTTCTGGAGTGGCCTCAACCCACATCGGTAAAAGAACTCCAACGCTCCTTGGGTTTTGCCAATTTCTACAGGCGTTTCATCCGAGGCTTCAGTGTCGTGGCAGCCCCTCTGACGTCTCTACTGAAGGGATCTCCTAAACACTTGAAGTGGACCCCTGAAGCTTCTGCCGAGTTCAAGACCCTGCAACAGTGCTTCTCTCAGGCAACCATCCTCCACCATCCAGATCCCTCACTTCCGTTTGTGGTCGAGGTGGACGCATCCAGTTCCAGTGTACTGATGCGGTGCATCAGTACTTCGCAATTGCGCAATTGGGGTGGTGTAATTTGGGAAAAGTTGACGCACAGCAAGGTTGACGTGCTTCATTAACCAATCAGGGACTGGGATTGTGACCGCTTGTGGTTGCATTACACACACACACACTCTTACGCACATACACACAGACACAGATTCCTGGTGAAGGTGCAAAGAAAGCAAACAACAAATTTGAAGAACTTGTTTGAACATGGATTATTGAGCACAGACGTAAAGGTACGTGTGTCTTCAGGAAAATCATTGACATAAAAGCAAAGAGGATTTTTGATACGGAGACTGATGATGCTTCAAGAAACGTTCACAATGGATGCTGATCAGAACAGAATACAATTTTTTCATAATTTTTTATAAATCTTGAAACGTTCACCTGTTATTTTCTGCATTTTGTGACCAAACTTTACCGCAAAATGAACCCATTAACCATCGCCATTCTGTCTGTGATGGAATATACGCCGGTCTCCAGTAGATACCTGTATCTAATAAACGCTAGGCTGACTACCAAATTTTTGAAATAAACGCCGGGGCTATTATTAGAAGGTATACAGTATAAAAGTCTCACTGTAGTATAAGTTGCCCTTTTGGGACAAAAATGTATTGCTTCTGAACAAATCCACCAAGCCTGGTTTAACGCTGCGTTTACACCAAACGCAATTCAAATTTGGGTCAGCTACCTCTTTTTTGTCACGCATCAAATTTGATGCTTAATGCTTATCCAAAAATGTGTAATGTAATGTGAACGATCTCTTCATGTGTGGGAGACGCTACCGTCAAGCTTTTAGACTACATGGAAGCATTGACTGTATATCTCATTTGCAATACACGAAAGACATAGATGATGTTGAGAGATCAGTTTTATTTATTTTGAAGAGCTTTACAAAAGCATCTGTAATCACATTTCCACGCCTGGGTTCCTGAGATCGTTTAGTTTAATGGTGATCTTTATATTCCACTGCGAGAGCTGCGTCTGAATGATGGCTGCTTTCAGCAGTACTTTTGTCTCTCTGTTTGACAACTTCCTAGCTCACAATAGTCTGAGGAAGGAAAAAATAAAAACCAGAATAATAATGTCTCAATGCAATAAGAAAAGTATCATAAATTTCAGGAGGACAAGGATCAGATTCTCCTCCATCTTTGTTTTTGATGGCGCTTCTTTTTCGTTGTTACTGTCAGTATCAAATACTGATACACACACCTCCAGAGCCCTCTAGTGGTTGTTAGCATGAAACAACCGCTAAAGGGAAACCGGTTGTTAGTGGGAGAATAACAAATATATGAACCAAAATAGATTTTTTAAAACCACATTTAAGTCACTCCTCAGTGTAATTCGCACCCCTGGCCAAACTATTCAAAAAACAAAAAAGCGACTTGTAAACAGTAACTGTACCATTTGGAGCATTAAAGTAGATGTTAATAGATTTGATAAAGATTATAAAATAATTGAGATGTTCTCCCAGTTTAAGTCCTTGAGCAGAACTATTTTTTTTCAGTCTTTAAAACATTCTTATGTGTATATATATATGTAGACTGCAGGTCAGTGGTTATTGTTTCAGAAAAAAATCGGCCTGTGTGCAGCTTCTATTTTATAGAATGTTTGTTAAATGCTTAAGTACACATCAGCCAAATGATTTTAGGAAATAACATTTTTTCTGACTTCCTCCTCCATATGATTCACACTAATACAGTAGAAATGTCTGCCCGCCTCAGTTCTATGACTGACAGACTTTCAGCAGTTCCCCTTATTGTCTGATTTTTCAACACAGAATCTTGAAGCCCCCCATCGCTGTCTGACTACACCTGCTGAGGAGTGATTGATCTATGTTTTCATCTCTTCACCGCCCTTTCACACACATACATACACATCTGCAAATTCAATCCTATGTAAAAAATAAAAAAAAAAAACATTCTCATGTATCAACTGCATACCGATTCAACTGCAAGTCCCACAAAGTAAATGTTCCCAACTGGAAACCAGTTCAGCACCCTTGTGCTCTGATCTGGCATCACTTCTTCTCTAAGGTGAGCAGACACTCTTTTGCAACACCCTCAAAACACACGCACTCACTTTTTTCCCTCAAAAAGTTGAGCTGAGAGTGCTGATCTAGTAGACAATCTTCTGCTCCTTGAACATAAAAAGCCCAGTGATTGGAGTAAGCTAGATGGCCTCATGCTGAAGCTGTTTAGTTGATCATCACCAGCACTTGTTCACCCAACCTCAGAATCAGCCTGAGCCATGGTCACGCCTTAACCTTGAATCCACTAAAAGCACTCTCGGTCCAAGGGGTGTCTTGGATGGAAAAATCATTTGGATCATAAATGTCTATCTGTGTAGACTTGCACTTATAATGAAAACATGGCAACAGTTTAAAATAAGCTTTAAAAACTGTTGGTTGGTTATTAGAGAAAGAATAAAGAATGGCTTGGGGAATGTGTAGATTAGAATTGAGTAATTAATTTTTACTTACCGATCAAATCGGAAACCAGCACTTTCAGGGAATTAATGAGGAGGTAATTGTGATTCTGTGTACAAATTCACACTCAATTACTGAGCGGACATAACTGGGCTATCTGGTTGTTCATCAGGAGCTTGTGAACTTTTTGGGGGAACTGAAGACTCAGGGATCAGAGTGTGCTGTAGCAAAAGAGCCCCCAAAAAGGCATAATACAAAATTAGGATTGAATATATGGCAAACAAATGTATTAACAACATTAACAGATGTTTACAAAAAACTTTTCACTAATTTGCTACAAAAAAGAGAAAATTAGTCAGGTGGCTTCTGTTGACTGTACATGAGAACTACACAGTATCATATCACCCAGAAAAAAGTTTCCTCCCACAGTCCAAAAACATACTTCATATGTTAATTGGTGTCTCTAAATTGCCTCTAGGTGTGCATGTGTCAGTGTGTGGCCCTGCAACAGATTGGCAACCTGTTCAGAATGTACGCACCTTAACCCGACAACAGTAGGGTCGGCTCCAGCAGCCCTGTGACCCCAAAATGGATTCAGTAGGTGTTGATGATGGATGGATCGATTTTTGAGCAGGTACAAACATAGACGGTGGTAATTTTTTTTAATGTTCTCATCATCACACTATTGTGTTTTTAAGAATTGGCAAAATTGCTGCTTCTGCCTTCTTTTGCTGCACATCATCAGTCTTTTATAGGCTATTATGTGTGCAGTTGATGGATGAATGGCACAATGCTGTTTTGCTGAAGTCTCTGTGTATGTTCTGTTTTTTCCTGTTTTTAAAACAGGGCTTCACGTTTTGTTCTCCTGTTTTTGCATTATTGTATAACCTAGGGTAATTTTAAGGCCAGAATATCTAATAATCCTTGGATTTGGCTTGTCAGCCAAATTCTCTTTTTCTAATTTTCCACAAACGGATCACACATTTATTGCACATTTCCCATGTTTCAATTCAAAAGGAGGTTGGGCGATGCAGGTTCAATGTGACTAAGGCATAAGATATTTGAACTGAAACATTTGGAATTACTTATTGTCAGATTTCTTACAGGTTTTGATAGTCCTGAAATATGTCAGTTAAAAATGGTTGAAGACACATTCTGTTATCTAAAATAGAACTTTTTGAAAGATTTTGCAAAAAAGTAAGATCATTCAAAATACACAATTTAATCCTATTTTCCAGTCCTTGTGTTGCATTTAAAGTAGAGAATTAAACTCATGTAGTCCTAAAAATACATTATAATTTAAAATTGTGGAACTAAATCAAAATAAGCTGGAAAATTATGCATTTTGGGCACTGTTTTTTAGCTCAGACTTGTTTTTCCACAGTGGTGTTAAGTATTAAACACTCTGTGGTTAAGAAAATACAGTGACAGTGTAAATAACGGTCTGAAACAAAAGTGGTGCCATGTGAAAAGCCACAGCACAGCTTTTACTCTAACCACCATAAATTGTTTGAAACCTGAATTCTTTCACTTTCTCTTTGCTCCCCAAAAGAGGAGATGTTACCTCAGCTTCCCCCTTGAATTCCTCTCTGATTCTACAAACAGAGAGCTCTCTGACAGCTGTCAACTGAAGGATAGACATTCACTATTCATAAGTACCTCACTCAGCTCTAGCCAACCTTTTTTAGGGGGAAATATGGAAATTTTGCCTTACATGAACACAGGTAGTTTTAAAACAGAATTTTTTCTCCATGATCTTAAATTTATCTTATTGGTGAATGTGGATTACAAAATAAACTCTGCAGACGTGGCTGGTCTAATGTTATAGAAATGATGGACAGGCATGACAGCAGAGTTCAGTAGAGCTTGACGATTTTTTTTTTTCGTAGTTTGTGAAAAGACAGGACCAAAGCATACACATGTTTTCTTTCATGTAGAAAAAAATCAGTGTCGTTTTAATCCTTTTTTGTTTTTTTCAGTGTGACAGAAAGAATTCAAAATTATAATAATTTTTGTAAAAAAAAACTATTGGCTGTACATTAAAATCCATTGTTTCAAACCATACTGCAAACCAAATACACCTGGCCCTAAATTAATCAGAAAGCATGAAAAAAGCTTGTGCATCCGTGTCTGTTTGAGCATCATTTAAAGCAATCATATTAATGTTGTCATAGCTTAAACGTCTTGAACTGTCATTGGGTAAGGAGGAAAAAAAAAGATTGCATGTTTGACCTGAAACAAAAACTGCAATAAGACCCCCAGAGCACCAAGGAGCACTGGAGCGACAATGAGAAAGTGAGCTTTAAAAAGCATGCACATATTTGTGGGTTCTTTTTTTGATGGAGGTACTTTTGTAATGCATTATCACTACCTGGTCTGTAACGGCTACCCGATCAGTACCCTGCATGTGCAACTACTTCTGCTTGAAGCACTTTGTGGTACTTACTGGTTCAAGTATCTCTTGAGATGTTAATAATAATAATTAACTCTTAAAATATATAAAATAAGGGAGAGTTTATTTTAATATTGACCGAAACAAAAGGTTACGCATCAGGACTGCCCAATCCTTAATGCGCATGGGCAAAGTCAAACTGTACAGATCTGCGCATGGGCAAAGTCTAGGTGTAAAGAACCATGTATGTGCAAATTTGAACTATACAGATCTGCGCATGCACAAAGTTGAACTGTACAAGTCTGTGCACAGGAAAGGTCAAACACGACAGATCTGCACATGCGCAAAGTCGAACAATATAGATCTGCGCAAGCACAAAGTTAAACTGTATACATCTGCACATAGGCAAAGTCGAACTGCACAGGGTCTGCCCGATCTGTACCGCAAACGTACAAATGTCTTCTTCTGTTTTGTTTTTTTTTTTATTTTATGGCTGTTTGCTCCCCAGTGCACAAAGATACTGTCACTTACCAACTCTTTTTTTAACTGTGTAACACAGATATTTTATTAACCGGCTGCAGTAGCCCGGGGGCATCTCCTCTGAGTAAAATGTTCGCAGTTCTCTTTTTTTCCCCTTTGCCAATAAATAAAAAGTAGTGCTGCCAATCGATTAATAAATAATCAGATTAATGATGATAAATTGCATGTTTTACTAGGTAAATTTTATATGAAAAAGGCCATAGAGAACATTTTCCTTTATTTTAATTGTCTGAAATGTTTTCATTTGTAAAGTTTAGTTAATTCAGATATCCCAGAAATTTTTTTTGTGGGCACAAAACATTAACAGTAAGATAAGCAGAACTCTAAAGACTTTCATGTCTGCAGTGTTACTCCAAAAAAACAAATATGCTGATATACAGTCATAAGAAACAAATATTGTGTTTCTGAACTTGAAATGACCTGAGTGAATACTCAAATCTGATTGGCTGCTGGCTGTTCAGGCGCATCTTTAAAAAAGTTCCAGTCACATAACCCAAATGTTTTTTATCACTGCACAGGCTTCTTTAAAACAAAAATCTTCTGAAGAAAAACTACTTCTGTGTATTTTCAGAAATTGACGGACGCCCTGGAAGCCTGACCCTCTCGACGCATAGCGGAAGACCGTGGCTTCTGAAGTGTAATTAATTAATTTATGTAAATAAATATTAACACAAAGATTTTTTTTAATGAATGCATTTAACACTTTAACGTTGACAGCCTTTGTAAAAAAGACTATCCAAAAAATGTTTAGTAAGAGAGAATGACTCTCAGCTGTGTTTTTTGTGCCATCATGGGACGTTGAGAATTATATTGTTCTTTTATTCTACTGCGCCACAATTTAGTTGGAGGAAGTTCTCCGTTGTTGAGAAAACATAAATTTGTGTGATCACGGAATTATCTGATGTTTAAATGGCCTGGACAATCGTGAAGGAAGCAAAACTGTTGGGAAATGCTTTCAGAAGCTAATCTAATTCAAATGACTAAACAGTCGCAATGTTGGCAACAAGTGACGTAAGATTTGTGCATGTGGGATACAGATCAGGTAGATACAGATAGGCATCATTTTTGTGCAGGAGAGTTGATGATGATGGTGGGTAAGAGCTCAGAGGCTGATGAAACTAAAGCGGGAAGACTCTGGTTCATCAGGCGTTCACCTGGTGAAAGCAATCTCCCCTTCTAGTTGTAGCTGATTTAATAAAGCTCCTTCCTCCTCTTGTGACTGCTTACAGCAATGAAAAGTCCTCTTCTAACACCAAGAGCTCTGGTCACAATCAAGGTCACACACAGAGAACAGCAAACAATCAGGGATCCAGCAATACAAAACACAACATCGAAAGACAAAAAAAGGTCACAAGAGAACAGAAAAATCTGAGCAGGGGGCAGATATCCTGACACAGATCTCTGTGAAGAAGGCAGCAATGAATGCATCGAAATCAAATGGTAGGCAAGGGCAAGGCACGTTTTTTTGTATAGCACATTTCATGTACAAAGACGATTCAAAGTTCTTTACATAAAACATGAAAGAAAGAAAACAATCAAAAGGAATAAGATGTGACCATTAAAATATGATTTAAAGAAAGTCAGAAAGAAGTGAATTTAAAACAAGCATAGGTAAACAGTGCAGATGTAAACTTTTGAATACAAATTGATCAAATGCAGCTGAGAACAGGTGGATCTTTTACCTGAATTTAAATGCAATGAGTGTTTCAGCTGATCTAAGGCTTTCTGGAAGTCTGTTCCAGATCTATGGAGCATGTAAGCTGTTTTATATATATATATATATGGCATATGCCGGCATATGCACTTGGTTCAGCAGCTGTACAGTGGCTCAGAGGAAAGCTCTTCAGCAGTTCATCAACACCGCCCAAAAGATTGTTGGCTGTCCACTCCCTAGCCTGGAAACCCCCCACAGCTCCAGCTGCTTCAACAGAGCGCAGAACATCATCAAAGACACTTCACACCCCGGACACTCCCTGTTTGATCTGTTGCTGTCAGGCAAACGCTACAGGTCAAGCAGAGTAAGGACAAAAGGATTTCAAAACAGCATTTACCCGACTGCAATAAACTTGTTAAACATGGTTCGGAAGCATTAAACCTGAACCTCTTCCTGTAAACTGTGACACCGTGGATGTTTTCTTCATATTTAATATTTTTATTACTATCAGTTTTCTTTGGTTTTAACAATTTTAACACATATTGAGGATCCTGTTTTTTTATTCAGCAACAAATGATTTAATCTTCTGATTTTAGTTACAGAATAAGCACTTTTTATGTATTTTTAATGTACTATTTATGAGTTATTATTTAGTGGGAAGTTTTTACCATGGTTTGTTTTATTTGTTTCGATGAGTGTTGCACTGACCAGGAAGCACTTTCAATTTTATCTTTCTCTATTTCTCACAGGTTGACACCCCCCAAATCACCCTTTCTTCACCCTGAAACAACTGCCCCCCAGCTCTCCCAGTGTTGGAGCCATGTGTCCCCAGTGCATCATTGCTCCTGGACTATTCACCAGTCTTTCGCAGGGCCCAACAGTCATACATTTACCCAAAGGGTCATTTCAGAGTCATTACTTAATCAATGAAGCACATTTTTGAACAGTGGGAAGAAACCGGAGTTCCCAAAGACAACCCACAAATGTACAATGAGAACATGAAAAAGTCCACACAGAAACGTCCAGGCTGTGATTTAAACCAGATGTCATGACAAACTTCTTTCTTATGTGGAGAACAGTAAGACCAGTTCCAGTGACCCTCCACAGAGACAAGACACATGGAGAGGTGAGACCTAATGCTATGGTCACAAACACAATTGCCACTACGTGACGAGGAAGCATTGGCAGAATCTTCAAGATTTCATGCCACCCCATTTTTTTGAAAATCATACGCGTGCTCATGAATGTAGATGGCAGTAGTCAGGCGACCTATGGGCATAAAAGATGATGCTATTAAAAAATCGGGCAACAGCTGGGTGGCCACAGGGCGGTGGCAGCTAGATCGCCGGCCGGCAGCAGCTCTGACTGGATGATGTGTAAATGTGTTCAGATGACATTCATATCAAGTGCCATTGGCCACCAAGTAGATTTTAAAAAACCCGACCATATGCACACATAGACACGCCGCCGTGAAAGCACAATGTTCTCTCTTCTTCATATTATTCTCAGCATCAACAGCAATTTGTCAAAACACAAGTCTTAGAGTAATGCTATCAACGATACGAGGAGTTTTGTGCAGCATTAACGCCGTCTCCCTTTTATTGGACTCAAGGTGCCCAGGATTGCCAGATTGACATTTGGTCAACGCCAGGCCACAGCCCGTATTAACAGCCCTCATCGCTACCGTAATACTGTATTTCTAACAATTGGATGGTGACAGTAGGATGGCAGCACGGGGACAAGGGGGTGGCTGGAGAGTGACAGTCTGAAATCAGCCGGTCATCAGATAATTTTGGGGACGTTGGAGACCCTCTTATCAGTCAATTATCACACTGCTGCCTTTCTGCCACCCACCAGTCATTAGAATGCCACCTCGCAACCTCCAAAGGTGCCTGAGGGGCCACTGACCGATGTCAAAAATACTGTCTGGTCGCCGTAAAATGTTAACGTTTTCTTAAAACCTCCGTGGCCACCACACAGCGTGTAAAAATACAAGTGCCGCTTCCTGATTGCAAATGCTGCCGTGTGGCCACCTGACGAATTTGCTGAAAAACTTGGTTGCCGTGCGGTGGCCTTTTGGGATATATGGCTGTAGTCTGAGCGATTATTCTCAAAAACAGGTTTGGAGGAGCATGGCTTGATGTGACATGGCATGATTAAAACAGGGCAGCAGAAAGCCTTCTTCTGGAATTGTTTGACATGGTCTGCAGTGGTGAGAGATCTGCAACTGCAGCACATATTCTCCTGTTTGTTCCAGGCTGGTTATATCTATCTTTGTAGCGCTAAAAATCATAGCACTAACTCAAGTTCAATTCAGGAATCATTTCTCTTTAAACCTTTCTGTCTGTCAATATAATTTAAGTCTTGTGCAAAAATAAACAAAAAAGTATCACAACTGCTCTGCAGGAATGGATATAAAATAATAAGCTACATTTAATGACAATTTATCATTGAAAAAACTCATATTTTTGTCCGTTATTTAAAATTATTCACAAAAAGTAAGCTATACCTCATTAAACAATATGTATTTCTATTGACTACATTTCACTTTTGTTATAACTTTTCTGAGAAAATATTGTACTAAGTACACAGAAAAAAGATGTATATATTTTTTTCAAATATATCCATTATTCATGGCAGCTCAAATTGGGGCAGAGGAGAAAGCCGTGTCTTTCTTTAAAGCAGCTGCGCTGTACATCTATGCTACTCTTAACTAACTAGGTGCATTCCCTCAGGTTTTAAAGGAAGACTTTGGTGTGACAAGTAAAAGTGCAAAGATACTTGCTTTGCAGGAGCTGGCATAGGGAGAAAAAAAAACTTTTTATACATAGAAATACCAGGTTTAGTAAATTAGAGTACAATAAAGCTGCTTTGTGCCCTTTGTGAAAAAAATCCACCTTTGGGATCAGACTTCTTGTTTCCTAACATCTCTGACAGAAGGATTGCAGCCCTAACAAGCAGGTTTGTTTACCAGCCCTCAAAAAGACTCTCCTGCAACACGGAGAGGAAAATTTAGTTGCAGAGCTTGGCATGTGGCATTTCAAATACAAGCGAGGCCTAGGAGTCCAAAATCTAGTGTGCTGACTGTTTATGCACCTGGCACAAAAACAGACACTTCACAGGGTTTGCCACAAAGGACAATCAGCAGAACCACAGAAATTATTTGCAGAAGACAGAAATTTTAAGCTATGTTTCATGGCCAGCTCACCAGTGGTGAACAAACCCCAACAACACAATCTGGCATAGGTACTCTTTACACTGTGAATTACAAGTCTTTGGTGGTTACAATGGATGTTACTTTGACATTCAGGAACAACAGTCCAAGCAGTCAGAGCATATGGGATATCCTTTATTGCCTCAATAATGATGATGTTTTCTGAGTTTAAATATGCAATTAACATAGGAATGCTGTATTATATCCACTTTCCCTTTAACACCAGTGATGTTGCCAGCATCACCTAAAAAAACAACACGCTTTTTGACATACCATATTACCATAATTCTTTGACTGATCACCGTAAATCAGCTGATTCTGACATGGATTAAAGTGGCTTCTTTTATCATAAAGCACTATACGAATGAGTATTAGCGTATTAGCGAATGAGATATAAGCGCAAAGCTTAAGAGTTACGGTTGTCAAAAGAATGTCAAAACTAGAGCGAAAGCCCTGGTGTTCAAGGGTTAAAGGTAGGTAAAGGAAATTCCATGTTGTTCTAAGCTCTGGTTCTCAGTTATGTGGATGGCTATAATGATTAATGGACTTCTGTTCATTATCATACCCTTCGTTTCAAGCTTTGTGGGGTGATACAATGCTTCAGCTGAGTTTTGTGAGAAACACACTGGTGTGCTTATTCATTTGCAGACATTTTAACAGTTTGTTCTGAATCAGTAGAAAAGGGAGATTTTTTTATCATGTTATTTTAGTAGTTTTTTGTCACAGTACTTGTGTCTTTTGTGAATTTACTCGCCGTAAATCAGTCCTGCTGGTTTATTAATGTGGATCTGCAACAGAGTGATGAACCGTCAATGAGTCTGAATATTTCTGTCAGGCATGAAGATGTCAAAAACCGATAAATGATAAAAGTGGAGCTTCGGGAAACCCTCAGGAAGCCCATCTACCTGCTTCTGTGCAGAATATTTCTGCCCTGTAAAGCTAAACCATTCATTCTGTTGACTTCCTTATGCCTACCTCTGGCATTTCTATGAATTCAAATTTGATTTGGTAGTAGTTCTGGACATGTTTCAGCTACTGACATAATATTTAGTAAAAATCATTAGATTATCTTGCACTTTAGGAGTGCAAAGGGTTTTTATTTCAAATGTAATTCATGCTTATTTGGTGTTTTTGCATACATTTGGGAAAACTTTTAAATGAAACAATATGACAGACCCCGATTCAAACCACAATATGACAGACCCCGATTCAAACCAGGATGGAACGTAAGCACGTGCATGAGAGGGAAAAGCGCAAAGCTGATTTGCGAGATGTTGTATATGTTTATAACCGCACAGCTGAATTATTGGTCATGTTTTATCATTGGAGCACAAATTAAGCTGCGGGCGCTAAAAAAATTGAAACTCTGGGGAGGTCGACGTATCACGTCGACCAATAAGGGACTCAACTTTTGGCACGTGAAGTTTAATGGGTAGAATACACATCCATCTTTTTGTGATAGCTCAAGACAGCCCTCCACTTAGCATTTTGTGGGTAGCTGTCTTTATTAAGTGATAAACACTCCTTTGGGTCAGCAAGAAGAAGAAGAAGAAAATGAGCGGAACGAAAATCTGTAGATCTATAGGACCCCTAATAACAAACACTATTCTCTGGCAGACATTATAGATCACTGTTATCCAGTTCAAGTTATCACTATTGTGCCATTTTACAAAAACATAAGCTGTTAAGCCGGGATAATTTTATTAAGAATACAAAACTCTGTCTGTTTTATAAAATCATGAATGGTTTGTCATCCCCTTCCACTCAGCCAGTTTGTCTAAACAAGAACTAACTCGCAAAAAGTGACACAAGGGCCAGTGAGAGGAGACTGTATAATTCCTCTGCAGAGTAATGCCTTCAGCCAAAAGGCCTTTTCAGTAGCAGCAGGGCAAGAATGGAACGCTGTCCCTCAAAGTGAAGCTTCTACATTTAATCTGTTTAAAAAGCACATTAGAAACGGGCTCTTATCACAGCAAACGTATTTACATTGAATTGACATAATTGTTCTGCAATTATGTCTTTTATATTTATTTTAATGTTTTGTAATATATACATTTTTTAATCAGAGGGTATTTTAATTGATTGTCTTATAATTGTATTTTCTTGGATATCCTTTTCACTGATATTTAAAATTTTGTTTTAACATCTGTCCAGGGACAAAAGATGAATAATAGCCACTGGGCTAATTCTGGCACATTGCATGCAGTGCTTTTAATATGCACTGTCCCTGACAAATAAAAACAAATGAAATTAAAACTGTGTATCAAAACAATGAGTTACAGAAACAGTTTCACCCCTATGGCTCCCAACCTGATGAACTGCATAATAACCCCAACCATACCCTGTATATTGTTCAGAAAAATACATTATACTGTTTGTATGTGCACGTTTTTACACCTAAACCAGTGGTCTGCAACCTTTAACACTAAAATAGCAATTTGGTTCAGTTTTTTAAAGACCACAACTCCAAGGGGAAGTCGTAAAGTCTCATTTCTTGTTTAGTAAAATACACTTTACTTTTGTTTTTGTGGCCATTAAGCCATTTATAAATTATAGCTTATAAATGTTTACAATAATCAAATTATAATCGTTTTAGTTTTCTATGTAAACAATTTTTATTTATTTCAGTTATTACAGCACCACATAAAAGCTCCTTTCAAACCAATACACACCCTGAGTCAAATAAGATCCTCTTCCTGCAGCAGATTTATTTGAATTAAAAATGCAAGAAAACAAAGTCAAAGATAACATTTTCTGTCATTACAGATGAATGCATGGAGAGATGGACAGAAGGTTAAACTTTGACAATCATTTTGCTCTGTTATATGACATGTTAAAAATATAAGCAGAGATGACAAAACTTATTTAAATGAAATAAATTCACCAAAACCATTATTTCTTCACATTGGAAGCATTTTTTTAAAGCTACAGAGCCACAATGGAGAATAAAAGAGCTGCATTGTTGCTTTGGAGACTCAGTTTCAGACACCTGACCTAAATGAACATACACTATTTGAACACATTATTTTTTATTTATTCTTATTTTGAAAATACACAGCTAATTTTGACTTTTGCTATTTCTAATATTGTTAATATTCAGTATTTAGCACAAGAGGCAAATGTTTAAAAAAGTAGTTCATAAAATGTCTATCCCTGCTCGGCCAGTAAAAAGAACGTTAAGTCTCAATGTAAAACTGCTGTTGTCACATTGATATGCATGGCCATGCGAATGTGATGACTATCTGTTTTAGTTAAATAATCATGGCAAAGCAATTTGCATATGAAGAATATGTGACAAGGAGAGAAATTCCAGCCATGGCAAAATCAGTGTGTCGGTTGCTGAAGCTCACAAGTAATGTGGGAGTTTTTCCTTATCTCTCCTGTGAAACGTGTAGCAGAACAGTTTCAGCAATCTGCTCAAAACTGATAGGAGCCAGTACTTTCTGAGTCCAATAGGCATGTTATGCCCACATTATATCAATACAGATGATTCAACACAATCCTGGCATGCAATTATGTTACTGGATCATCCATCTTTGATGGGAGTGCCACAGCCCTTTGTATGGTCGTGGTAGGAACGTCAGAACGCTAATCAAAAGAGTCAACCAGTGATCTTTCTGGTTGGATTATCACATCTCATGAAATGATCAGAATTGTAAAACAAAGCACAAGAGCTTCTACCAGATTAGCTCAAACAAGTATGAGTCCACCTGTTGAAAAAGTGAAACAACACAACATATTTTTAATTGTGTGATTGCCTTCGAAAAGGCTTACAAGCAAAAAGATAAAATGGCAGAATTTAAAAATATTCCCATATCCACCAAGGGCAGTTGTAAGTGATGCCTTAAGTATCCTAGCAGAGCTAAACACAAGGCCAAAGACTCTTCTCACCATCATGTGGACCGGTTACCAGGTCACACTGAACTCGAATGAGCAGAATGGGATGCAGTTGTTTTCTAGAGCAAAAACAACGTGAATTATAATACAAGTAGCTGAGACTTTCCCTCTGTGTTCAGTGAAAATTATGCTGAAGCCACACTGGCTAAAGTTTAAGACATTAATGTTTTGTACTTCATGCACATAGTCCAATAAAAATGTTCACAATGTGACACTATATTTGATTTAACCAGGAACTGCCAAGAGTATGCACTAACAGCACCACACACCAGAATTCTTATCTGAAGAACATCATCTTTTGATACGCTCTGTGTACCACTGATGAGTTTCTTATAAAATGTCTCACAGCTCTTCTAAGGTCAACAATTCTAAATTACAATGCAAGCGAGTCTGAAATGAAAAACAGCGAGGCTTTTCTTTGCCAGGATATTTGCCAAATTTTTTTGTTGTTTTGAAAGACAATTTGATACTTCTTCCTCTTCAGTCGCATCTGTTTTTATGCACAAAGACAAAAAATATGGTAAATAAACATTGACAGAAAACTGAAAACATACTACTTGGAAAGCCAAAACTGTAATCCTAAGGGAATAATTCTCAGCCAGCAAACATCTTAAAAAAACAACATAAAAGCTTCACTTGGCACAAGTGCATAGAACAGCTTCAAGAAAATAGCAACTCTGTGTTTGTACTAACATGCAAATGTATTGTATTTAGCTAAAATGAGCAATAAGGCTAATGACTAAAGTCTGATTACTCTAACAATTCAGTTAAAATTAGCACTGACGCTACTACAGATATGATTACTATTAACCCCTTCTTGCTGCATGTCACAAATTTTCAACAGACCATTAAATCCAGGACTCCTTGAAAGAAAAAAAAATCACAGAAGATTTTTTTTTTACATATTTGGAAATAAATTCAGGCATGAAGGGGTTAATAATGATACAATTAATAAGAATTGAATAGTAGTATTTTTTTATTTCTTAATGCTCATTTCCATCCATCCATCATCAGAACCCACTCAATCTCTTTTGGTGTCACAGGGTTGCTGGAGCCAATCCACCTACTGTTAGGTGAAGGTGGGGTTCACACTGAACAGGTCACCAATCTGTTGCATAGACACACACTCACACCTTGGGGCAATTTAGAGACACTTATAAACCTATGGACCTGGACCCAGATAGGATTGGAACCAGGACCTTCTTGCTGTGAGGTGAGAGTGCTAACCACTGCACCACCATGCAGCCCATTATAACAGTTCCGTGGAGATTAACTTAAACATAAAAACTATGTCCACTTCATTTCTTTATTGTCTTTATTCATTTTTTAAATTGCTTTCAAATTTACAGTAGCTATATCAGAGATAGGCAACTCCAGGCCTCGAGGGCTGCATTCCTGCATGTTTTCCAACATACCATGCTCTGGCATGAAGGGCTTGAATATCTGGAAATCATGCAGACACTGCGGTCCCCTAGGGCCCTGAGTTGTCTATTCCTGATCTATGTAAAAACAGTGCTTACGCTACTGCCTAACTGTGTAGGTACAATTGAGTCTCCTTGTGCTGGTCCCCAGCCCAGATAAAAAACAGGGTTGTGTCAGTGGCCGAATTGTGCATTTCGGATATTTCTATGGAGAACCATAACTCAGGAATAGGCAAGAAATTTGCTTTTTTTCCCCAACATCTTTACATTTTTTTCTTATTCATGTTTGGGCCAGATTAAGCCATCCGGCCCGCGGGCTGTGTGTTTGACACCCCTAGTATAAACCCTTTAAAGTTCAACTTCGATCATCTGTTGATCTATTGTAAAAGCGTTCGTAGTGATCTTTAAATTAGATTATGTCGTTTTTAGCCAGATTTAAAAAAAAAAAAAACTGTGTTCTGGAGCCACCTGGAACTTCTAGGACATAGTTTCTAAAGAGCAGCGGTCCATTATAAATTCACCTCTAGGTATTGGGCAGGAGTGTTGGTGAGGAGCAATCCCGTCCACTTCCCATTGCTGAGAGTTCTCTGTTGAAGTGGAGCATGAAGCTTGTGGCCCGCCCAGTGTATTTTCCACATCACAAAGTACAATCTTTTTGAAACTGCAGTTTGTTTCGTCTGCTCTTGAATCACATCGATTTGAATAAAGAAATACTCAGAAATACAATTTTAAGCTTCTTTACATATGTCCTTCATCAACCAAAAAAATACCACAAGAATGTTAAAAACACCAAAAAACACAATTTTCATTGGAGAGGGTCTGGAGAGTATAGGACTGTCTATCAAACACTTATTTTTTTATCATGTTGCAAAATAAAGTATGTGAATTGTCAGGTTTTTTATTACAAAAGGAATCGATGGTTTTTTTTTCTCATTTCTGAAATGCCTACTTGAAGCTCTGCTGACATTTGTCTGTGTAAAAATCTTTCCTGTGATAAAGACTAAAGAGAAACTTCTGTGACTCATAAAGGGAACAACAGTTTTATTTACATGTGAGTGCTCGTGTTGGTGTTTGGGGAAGATGACGTTCCGGGGACTTTTGTGTGATTTAAATTGTTCTTAAAATGTCACAGAATTCGGGGGGAAACAGCAGCTTGGAGGAGCAGAAATGTTTACTTTCGACCAGGATTAATGCTGGGAATTTTACTTAAAGGGCAACTTCAAAACATCCGAACGATTCGAATATTTTCATACTCTTGCAAAAAAACAGGTATTGTAAAACTTTTTGTGCTTTTAAAAAAACATGTTAAGCAAATTAAATGAGTTGTCCTCATTTAGATAGATTTTTTGAGGTAAGCTAGATTTACTAAATGTATGAAATTATTTTTAATAAAAAAACTGAATGCCATACATTTTCAATGGTTTTGTTTTCTTATTTACATTTGCCCATTGACTGTATACGAGAACTGGACCAAGTGAGCGTGACATCACCTATGGAAAATGGCTTACAGCAAAATAGGGACAATTCAGTCACCATTTTTTTAGATACAGATGCTTCCAGATAACATCAGTAAGTAGTGATTGGTCCAAATTGGTCTGACTCATCTTTTCTAAGGCGCCACTCTAGCTAACCAAGACCAAGTTAATTAGAGGTCTACATCTCTACTACTTGAAAGTGGGCTACAAGAAACCTGTCAAACATTAAGAACAATCAATGTGGGAGCCACCTACTTTTATTGAGGGATCTGATTGGTCAGTTTATAACTTGAACTACTTGCACCAAAGAAAAGAATATCATTAGAAAAAAAATTAGGATTATCAAAAATATCAGAGTAATAATGATTATTCTGACCAACAGAATGACTGAGTAAAAGCTGTTTATTTCTCCATAGAAGTCTATGGGATTTTGCCTTCTTGGAACCAGAGGGTATTTTCTGTTTGGAATGGTTGGGGGGGGTCACTTAGTCCAGTTCTCATATACAGTCAATGCCTTTGCTTAAATCCTCAGAAGAATCTTTTACCTGAAGTTATCAAGCAATCTATATACCATATCTATGATAAATTAGAGATGAAAAAACAGAATCTTATTAACCCAGAGATATTAATGGGTATGATGAAATTTGGTCAATTACTTGCTTTTCAAAGCCGCATTAACTGTGTGACTCAAATATGATTAACCATATGCTTATACACTCCCACATATACTGTATTGACATAAACACAGATACATTTTTGGTTTTATATTCCATCTCCCAATCGATTAAGAAAAGTCATTAACAGTGTTAGTCGCCATCCAGGTGAGCCTGATACTTGCTCATTCCATACTACCTCCTGCTGCACGCATGTTTGGCA
Organism: Adrianichthys oophorus; assembly: GCA_036245035.1. Classification (NCBI taxonomy): domain Eukaryota; kingdom Metazoa; phylum Chordata; class Actinopteri; order Beloniformes; family Adrianichthyidae; genus Adrianichthys; species Adrianichthys oophorus. The sequence continues at coordinate 4,988,634 of BSAI01000101.1, forward strand.
CTGATGCAGCCTGAGTTTTTGTCACTAATCACCAAATCAGAAGATATTGCAACTTCTCTGCCAGCAACACAAAAGCAACACGAGAAGTCAACAAGTGTTTATTTTTAGTACCATAAAAAGAGGAAAAGCAGATTTCTGAAATGCAGCGGTACACACAAACTGAACTTTGCCCTGTAGTTATACAGATTTAGGAGCGATTGAAGAAACCATTTTATAGACAATTTCAGTCAAACAAACATGTTTTAGCTTCATTTGGAAGTTGTGCAGCTTTGTTATAAGCTGGAGCATTGCTGAATGTGTGCAAAAATACCCATCTTTGGGGTTCAGCAGAAAGAGAGATGTAAATAAACCACACATTTGACCACACTGCTTTTACAAAAACTGCTGACCAAGTATATTACCATGCTGTAGAAAGAATTTAACATGAATAAAAACTGCAACTGTTAGTTAGCTTTTGAGACTTCTAACTTCAAACATGTTTTTAAACCATTTTTAAAGATGGTTTAAATTTAGGAAAAAGGTTTTTTTCAGAGGTCCATGATGTTTACATATTACATTATGGTCTATTGTGAGACCAGGAGGAGAAACATCTAGAGAGGTGGAGATTTGCTCTGGAAAGGAAAAGAATTAAGGTCAGTAACCACAAGACAGAGTCTCTGTGAGTAAATGAGAAGAAATCAAGTGGAGCAGGGAGGTTAGAGGGCACAGAGGTGAGAAAGGTGGAGGACTTTACGCATGTTTGCCGGCAACACTTGAAGAACACACGCTCTATCTCTTTGACATAACGTAACACTTCAACTGTTTGAGGGCCTTAAAGGTCGTATCACACTGCCGGATCCATACATGTTGCCCATGTGCCACGTAAGAAAATTGGTCATCCATGGATATACGCGAAAAATATTGTGGTTTTTATGTGTGAAATTTTCACAGATGTATCACAATTTAACCACATCAAAACCATGGAAGAAGTACGAATAAATCACACAAATATCATATAAACCAATGAGTCATTTAATTTCTTCACTTTAACAGTCAGATCACTCGGAGCAAATCGCATTGGGTCAGCACCATGGACAGCAACCGCGTCCCCTCACGATGCTGTGGTATTCCCTTGATCCGCACCTGTTCTAAAGTCAGCTGCTAGACACTAGCAGACACAGACCACCGGGGTGGAGTGGGAGGGTGGAGTGTACAGGGGAATCATGGAAAAGCTGCAGCTGGGGGGCTCTCCGAGAGGGGCCCCGTGCACTTCAGATTCGCAATTTCTTGCGACCTGAATTCTGCGAGGCCCCCCGCAAGAGAGACTCTCCTTCCCCTACTGGCGGGTTGACTTTATAACTGGTGTGGAACAAGGGAATCCCACAGTTTAATTAAAAGAAAGCATTCTGAGGGTCAGTGGGGTTGCTGACTCTGGTGCTGATGCAATGTGACTTCCTCCCAGTGATCTGAAGAAATTCAGTGAAGCGCGGGTTTATCTGTCTTTGGGTTTATTTGTCCTTCTTCATACTTCAATGACCCTCGATGGACATCTGCGCACATCGTTGAATGAGGGACTCATGGAATACTTGTGAATTACATATATCGCGCATGTATCACGATAGACTGAAATAACATACGTGGAACATGCGCAAAATGTACAAATGCGGCAGTGTGACACGGCCTTAAGGGCCAGTGTCCGACATGTTTTCCAACTAACCTCTCATTCAAGCACCTTATTAGCTAAACACACTTAAGCAGGTAATCAGCAGCACATAAGGCAGGATTTCTTTAAGTCCCAATCCAACTATGATTTTCTTATTGTAAAAGTGTTCCCAGTGGTCTTTTAATTATGATTATGCAGCTTTTTGCAAAAATTTAAAGAAAAAAAGTGTTGTTTTTTCCATATTTTCTGCAGTGTGGCAGGAGCTCATCAGACATTCTTTTCTGGGTTATGGGCGGAACTGTAGGCGAGGAAGTTAGCTCCACTAATTCCCCATCAGCCCTTTGTTTACAATTTCTGTCGCTATCTTATAGCGCCCCACAATCCCAAACTAACATTAGCGTAACAAAAAAAAAGTCTTGTCAGAATTATCCTGCTGTAAAGTTTAGAGCCAGATGGAAAGTCAGACAAGGAAAATGAAGACGTTAATGGATCTATTTGACTCCAAGTGGATGCCATCAGAATGGTGACGGGGAAGGGAGACTTTGCCCCGCCCATGACAGACACTTTTTCAAAGCTCGGGTTTTCATCAGTTCCTGATCAAACACAATTTTAATTAAGAAATACTCAGAAACACAGTTTTAATCTTAAATTACTTTGTCATCCATTATGAAAAAAATGTACAAGAAGATGTTAAAAGTACCAAAAACACAATTTTTATTGGAGAGGGTCTTTAAAGACCCGCAGGATACCAGCCCTCTTGAGGCCTGGAGCCTGACACCTGTGCTTTACACAATCAACATAAATCAGCTGATTCTGAGACGGAAAAAAGTGGCTGGGTACTCCGTTCGAACTGCTGTTTAGCCCATAGGCTGAAACCACTGTCGGAGACCTGGCCCCCACCCAAAGGCGAAGGGACACGGCCTTCTTATCCACCGGGTGAACTCCAACACTTGGCAGCTGAGATGGGGGCTCACAAGTAAGCTAACACTGGCCCGCCGCTTCTCACCATGTGCAACTCCAGAGTGGTTGAGAGTCCAACCCTTCTCAAGTGACGGAGTTTCAGTGCCCACTGTGCACACACAGGTGTTCCCTTGAGACATCTAATGGCGTATGCCACACATCACCTTCATCTAATGTTATGACTCCCTGATCTAAAAGTTTAAAAAACAAAATTTAAAATGTTTTCAAGCTAATGTTTTGTAGCTCTGCATTAGTAATAGAGATTGATGTTTGACAAAAAATGAAAATAGCCTTGCCTGCTTCTCATTTCATAGGATTAGTCCACAGCAACAACATTGTATTAGCTGTAGGTAGCTGAATTTTTATAACCCAAACTGGGCACACCATATCTATTAGTCTCTGGGTTTGTTAAAAAAGGAAGATTAAACGTTTGATGTCAGTGGTCATCACATGCAAGTCCATCTCCTAGTAACAGTGGCGACAGTTTTGCTCCTCAAAAAACTCTTTCCATGAACAACTTCTTTTAACTTCCTTTTTTCACTTGACTTTTAGTAATAAATTATGAAACACACATTTTAAGCCATAAAAGTGTGTAAAAATGTTTATTTATGTATATGTTTGCAAAAAAGGTGGATTTTGATTCTTTTATAGGTGTTGTCCAAAAGCTCCTGGAAATGTCTAACGCTGAGCTTTTTCAAAGTAGAACGTCCTCGAGGCTTCCTCTACTGTTAGGTTCAAAACCCAAACATTAGTAAATCTGCAAAGAAACACAA